>MJHO01000123.1:0-579283 GCA_002076135.1 Xerophyta viscosa | reverse complement strand
ACCTACTCCGATCGGTCGACCGAGAGTCCTGAAATCTAGAAAAACAGATTCAGCACTGACACTCGGCCAACTCGCTACGGATCACACACTCACGCCTATGAGAGCCCTACTAGGCCAGCCCGCCCTAGACGCTGTCACACACGTGGAAACGCTACGCACGCGAAATCTAAGGTCGCACGCAGAAATTTGCATACATAACCAAGCATGCACATAAACTCAAAACTAAAACGAAAATAAACACGGACCTCACAAAAACCTTCTGGTTGTTCCATATAAATTTCCTCTTCTAAATCTCCATTTAAAAATGTTGTTTTAACATCCATTTGATGAATATGAAATTTATAAATCGATACTAATGCTATAAGAACACGCATTGTTGTAATCCTAGCAACCAGAGCATAAGTATAAAAATAGTCAATTCCTTTCTTCTGAGTAAATCCTTTAGCAACTAATCTAGCTTTATATTTTTCTATACTACCGTCAGCTCTAAGCTTTTTCTTAAATATCCACTTGCAACCAATTGCCTTAGAACCTTTAGGTAAGTCAGTAAGAATCCATGTCTTATTTTGCATTATGGAATCTATTTCATTTTGAATTGCTTCTCTCCAAAGAGGAGCTTTAGAACAAGACATAGCTTCCGAAAATGTCGATGGCTCTTCTTCTATTAAATAAGTAAAGAACTCTTCTCCAAAATTCTTTTCTTTCCTAATTCTTTTACTCTTTCGTAATTCGGGCTCTTGGTTACTAATTTCATGATCTATATTATTGGAACTACAAGATGCATGAGAATTTGCTTGTTGAGATTGGCATGATGGTTTAGACTTAAAAGGAAATTTATCTTCAAAAAATATAGCATCTCTAGATTCTACAATGGTATTAACAGAAATATCATGCATATCAGAATTGATAACCAAGAATCGATAAGTATTACTATCTAATGAATAACCAACGAAAATACAATCAATAGTTTTGGGTCCTATCTTTTTTCTTTTAGGATCCGGTATTCTAACTTTTGCTAAACACCCCCACACTTTAAAGTAATCTAATCTTGGTGACCTACCTTTCCAAATTTCATAAGGTGTAGTGTCACTATGTTTTGAAGGAATTCTATTTAGAATATAACAGGCTGCTAATAACGCTTCCCCCCATAAATTTTCAGGCACTCCTGATCAAAGCATAGAGTTAAACCAATATCTATTATGCTTCTATTTTTTCTCTCAGCTATACCATTAGATTGAGGGGAATAAGGAGCCGTAACCTCATGTATTATACCAAATTCTTGACAGAATTGGTTCATCTCATTTGAGGTATACTCCCCACCACGGTCAGATCTCAAAGTCTTAATTTTTCATTCGATCTGATTTTCTACTTCAGCCTTATATATTCTAAACCTACTAAATACTTCATCCTTAGATTTTATAAGATATACATAGCAATATTTGGAATGATCATCAATAAAGGTAACAAAATATTTATTACCACCTCTTGTAGGTTGTCTATTTGAATCACAAATGTGATGCCTCGGGTTTCGGTGCGATCGGCTGGCGCAAATGCACGAAACCGCGCGGACTGCGCAGGTTTCGGTCGACCGGAAATATGGATTTGGGCGCGTATTGGGCCTCAATTGGGCTGCGCGCGGGATTTAATAACAAATGATCCCATACCACCTAGCCTAGGTGGGAAGTTGTGTTAATATATGTGGGGAGGCCTTAGCCTACCACCACCAAGAGGATCCTCCTTTTCGGGTCGGAGAAAAGGGCCCGACCGTGTGGTGCGGTCGGGGCTTGGGGGCGGGGCCCGGGGCGTGGAGTGGGACGCGACAGATATGGTATCAGAGCAACCCCGGTCACGAATACGGGTGGGTACGCAGGCCCAGGGACCCGTGTAAGGCCAAAATAGGCTGTGGTAGGGGCTAGGATGCGTGACTTCTGACCCGTGTGACTGGGGAGAGACTGGGCACGTACGTCCGTCTGTAACCTGTCCCGTACGACGGGAACGTCGTATCCTAAGGTGTGGGGGGTGTGATGCCTCGGGTTTCGGTGCGATCGGCTGGCGCGAATGCACGAAACCGCGCGGACTGCGCAGGTTTCGGCAGGCGATGCCGTACACCCTTGTTTTGGGATGACATGGTGGATACGGGGGCTGTGAGTACGGATGTTGTCGAGGAAGCTAACCAGAAGATCAAAGTGATCCGTCAACGACTCGTGACCGCACAATCCCGTCAGAAATCATATGCGGATCGACGTCGTCGAGCATTAGAGTTTCAGGTTGATGACATGGTTTTTCTTCGGGTGTCACCGTTGAAAGGGGTACAACGCTTTGGTATGAGGGCAAGCTTGAGTCCGAGTTTTATTGTCTTTCAGGATTACGAGCGGTCGCAATTGCCAGATACAGATAGAACTTACCAGAGTGGCTTTTCGCATGTGCACGACGTTTTCATTCTCTATTGTTGCGGAAGTCTTGGCGACCCATCCCAGGCTACTCGTCGTCGTCGCTTCCCATCCAGGAGGATCTTCCCTTTGAGGAGCGTCCGGTTTGTATTCTCGATCGGAAGGACAAGGTCCTGAGGAACGAGTCGGTTCCTCTGGTCAAGGTTCTTTGGCGCAGTCAGCGGTTCGAGGAAGCTACCTGGGGAACCGGGATGGGACTGACATGCGTGCGCGTGTTCCCTCACTTGTTTTATTTCGGAGGACCGAAAACCCTTAATGGGAGGGTTGTTGAGGTCGGGTTGGATTGTTTTGTTTTATGAATTATGTTGGAGTTTGTGATTTGTGTTTTGAATATATTTTCGTTATTCGTGCCATGCGTGTTCGAACGTGCCGCGGTGTGTCATGTGGTTGGTGGACCCCGTAGGCACGAGGGAGTGCTCGGTGTGTGCGTGCCGGGGATTGGGGTGTTGTTTTGACCGGATTTGTGCTGTGCCAGGAGCACTTTCGGTCGACGGATTTCCTTGTTACCGGTCGACGAAAGTTGCGTGCAGCTCGTGGATAAGTTTCGGGTCTTGTATATGTTTGTTTACCTAACACCCTTCACCATTATCTCACCATCCCGACCTGGAGCCCTATTCCTGACATAGGTGAGTTCCCTCACCTTCTCTTTTGATTCTTGGGTGTTTGATCATCATATCTCTCTCTCCCTCACTCTTTTGGCTCTTCTTGACCTAGTTCTCTCCCTGGTGTTTTTCGGTTTGCGATGGGGTTTCGCGAATTTTCTGCCGAGCCCTCGAGGGTGAGTGGTTTGCACCTCTTGCTTTTTATGTGATTGTGGTGGTTTGGTGTATGCTAATGTGATGATTTATGTGAACAAGCATGATTATATGATATTTACAAATTATGGTGGAAACTCTAGATTTTGTGATATGTGGTTTATGAGGTATGTGTGAATGCTAGCATGATGGTAATGTGTGATTCAAACTTGCTAGTGTGATTGGTACTATACATCATTGTTATTGGAACTATGTTGGTTTTGGACATCGGTTGGAGCACCTTCTTATATTGCGGAAATGTGGATATTGTGCTACGTTGCATATGTGTTTGGTTTGGAAATTGGATGCGTTGGAAACCGTTGTATGTTCTATCATAGTTTTACGATTTGGTTGTGCCCAATGTGAGTATTGTTGTGATTAGAGACATTGACAGTGATGTTCGCTACATATCGAGCCTTGACTCAAAATTGAACAATATCTATCGTATGGTTGTGGGGCGCTCATTTACGCTCTTGGAGATCGCCTTGAATCGGCTCACCTTAGGGGTGTACGTCAACTCCCCCAAGTCGTGTAGTTTCGTCACGTGGCGATTCAAACCAACGCCAGATCGCCACAATGGGACGATTCTGAGGCGCCGAAAAGTCCCCAGATTAGTTGCCTCGAGAAGAATGGGGACCGGGTGGGCGCTAGTTAAGGGCCAGCCCGGAGGCCAGTGTGCGCACGAGACCAGGCGAGGCTTGAATCGGAAATTCCGGAAAGGCCGGTATATCAAGTAACTCCCTTAAGGCCAAAAGGGATCGCCCCCGCTGTAGGGTACTGGGGACGCGATGTGCACCGTGTTTGACCCAGATCCTTGGTGCTGCGGTACCTAAAGGGTGTGTTGTGTTGCAAACGTGAAAGAACTAACGGGTGATTAGTCAAGCAAACGCTAACATAAGATTTGTTTGATGTGGGAATGCGTTAATTACATGATGATGTTATCGGCTATGGCAGTGCTTTACTTAGTATTTGTTTGGCTTGTGTTGTGGTTTGGATGTGTTTTGGTGAGAGGTGCCGCAAGTGATATTCGCACCGCTCACTGAGTCATTATGACTCACCCTGTTGCTTTCTTTTTTTTTCAGATCCGTTAGATCGTGGGAAGGCACCGGCAAGAGGGTGCTAAATTCCCAACGCTAGCTCGGAAAGACCTTGGGAAGGTATATTTTGGGAAGGTATCATTTACATAACCGTAGTTTTTAGCGTAAACATGTAGAATTAACTTTTGGAAGCACTAACTTACATTTTTGGTATTTTTGAGTGGTTTGTAAACCTTTAGGATTGTAAACCTTAGTTGAGAAGGTTTAAATCTCTAAAGGTTGTATATTTTAAGTTTATGGATTGTAAATGGACATTCCTTTTATTTTTTGTGCTAAAAAAGAACTCCGGATTGGAATTTGAACTTGTCGATGTGTTATTTGGTATTTGGGTACTTGTGACATTGCGAATTAATGAATTGTGGTTTAATCAAATTTGGCTACCTTGAGTTCTTTAAAGTTTCGTAATTTTCGATGTTTTCGAAAAAAATGTTTTGTTTGATGAGGATTGGACGAGCTTTGGTCGGAAATCGATACCTGCATGTGTATTTTGGTCATATGTAAGTGAATATATGGTGGTTGAATGATTTAGAAAAATGTTTAAGAAAATAGGGTGTTGAGTATTTTGGTTGCTGCAAATCTGTTTATGCAGAAACCCCATGCGGTATCGGTCGACTGAAATATCTGGATCGGTCGACCGAAACCTGTAGCTGTTCTGTTTCTCGTTTCTGGTCGATTTCCGGTCGACCGATAAATCAATTCGGTCGACCGAAAGTAGCTCTGGAATTCATCTTCAAATTTTTCGTATTTGACTTCCGAATTTTGATTTCGGAATGCTTTGAGGCGGTTCTTATAATTACTAATGAGGTTTTGACAATCCCAAAACTTTTTGGAAAAAATACAGGTCGAGCCGTATTTTCGAAAGCATTAGTTTTAAGTGTATTTACGTAGAAGTTTTAAAGAGGGTTTGGGCCTTAGATTGCTTAGGCATTCCTCTGTTGTCATCTGGGAGATTGATACCTTAGTATCCTATGCAAACTGAGCTCGGTTTGAGACCGAACCGCCTCCCCCGCGGGTTCTCGTCTCGGACTGAATGTCCAGATTGCGGCTCTTCCTTGTTTGATTTTGGAGATTTGAAATAAACTCCTTGTTTGTTTAAGCTTCCGCAAAACTATTTATTTCGAATTTTATTCCTTTGCGAAAAATTATTTTCCTCCGTCGCGGCCCTCAGCTCGCGGGTCGTGACACACAGTTCCCCCACATTGGTCCTGAAAGGTGGTAAACCAGGACTTGTCAAAATAAACATGTATATTTACCCCGGAATCAAGCCATCAGGTAGAATCGGACTTAATATTATTTATTTCAGCTTTGAAAAAAACTGACCTGAGGGAGCTTTTATTTCCACTTTCAACAACATTTACTTGTGGCTTTTGATTCCTTTGTATAGGTGCCTTCTTTCGATAAAAGCACTTTGTTGCCAAATGATTTGTCCTCCCACAGACATAACAGTATTTCTCTTGCTGCTTGGGGTTGTGACTCTTGCTATGATCAAATTGACGTTTTGGAAAATTGTTCTTCTTCTTGAATTTCTTCCCGTTTGGCTTGTATGGGTTAGGAACTTGGCCCAAATTATTTTTTCCACTATTTTGATGTGACTTCTCAGAAAGGTTAACATTATGACCATGTTCATTGTTGGTACTTAATTTGGTACGACGTTGATCCTCGACTCTAATAGGCATTTAAAACTTTGAATAATTGACAATTTCTTTGGGACATCCTTAAGGTTATTTGCAATATTCCCATTGAAGGTGGAAGACTTATCTATAAGTGCAGTAACCTTGAATTCCTCAGAAAGTATAGTTCCTGAAATATTAACTTTTCTAACAAGTTCTTGGAACATATGAAGTTGGGGGTTAATAGGTTTATTATCTTCTATAACCAATGAACGGAAAGATGAAATATTAAACCTATCAATACTAGCATTGTCATTACCATATTGATCCTCTAATGCTTTCCATAATTCCTTAGCACTTTTAAAGATTAAAAAATTCTCATACAAGGTTTTATCTAAGGCACTAAGGATTCGGTTTCTACAATGATAATCAATTTCTGCAGGACTTTTATATTTTGATTCAGCACTCCTTTGAGAAAACGAATGACTAATAACATTGTCATTGGATGAAAAATTATCCTCAGAGATTTTGCTATCATTAATAGTAGAATCCGAATTTGATGGAACATCTAAAATGGCAGATACTAATCCTAAGGTAGTAAGCAAATATTCAACTTGAGTTTTCCAAGTCCTAAACCCATTCGTGCCATCAAATTTTTCGGGCTTAATAGTCAGTGATTCTTCACTTGGAGCCATGAAATAATTACTGTAATAAACACACAAAATATTACTACGATAAATTTAAAATCACTATATGTTCTTAGAATGTTAGAGAATAAAATTCAAATAAAGAAATAAAATTAATTGAATATAAATATTTACGAGCCTGGTAAGGAGAGGCGCGCTATCGCTGCCCTAAGAACGTATTGCCCGCCTCCGTGCCGGCGTTCCAACAACGATTCCGTTCCCAAGGTACAACTCCCTCGGCCCGTCCAACTCCCGAAGTAGCACGAATATCGAGAGGCTTTGGACTCAAAAAACTCCCCAATGTCTGGCAATATATTTGAGCAATTTATTGAGAATAGAAAGAAATTAGAGGAAGAACTTCTGTTGTTGTTATTCCTACCGAAATAGGTGGGGTTAGTTTTATAGAAAATAAAAAGGTGCTTATGAAAAGACGTGATGCTTCATTTCAAAAGGAAGCATCTGTCGGAGCAACCGGTAAATCAAGGTAGTTATTAGATTTTGAAACTTTTCAAATTAGTAAAAATAACTAACAACAACTCACGGCCAAACTCTCCTCTCTAGTGTTTTCGACTATTCCGAGTTCAACGGTGGTGTCAAAAAATGATTTCGACGTGTGTATTTCGAGATATCGGATAATTATTTTCGGTTATCGTTTTTATTTTTTTATTTCCGCCGCCGTGGCTCGCCGCCGGCGAAGCCACGACGGTGTCCCGTCGTCTATATTGTGTAGAGATCTTAATGCGATGGTTTTGATAAAGTTTGGACGCGTACCTCGATTAACAGATTTTCGGTTTTTAAGTGTTTTCCGGCGATGGCGGCGGCGGCGAAGCCGTGCGACGGCGGCAATGTCTTCGTAGATGTTCGGCGAAGCTTGTGACAAGTTGTAGTAGGCACTCTCTCGATCTCTCTCGTTCTCTTTTTTATTTTTGTTTTTTTTTTCTTTCGGCTGAAGCCCCCCTCGTCGGTGCTCGATCGCCGCCTTTTATAGGTGTCGCGGGCGACCGTTATGCGGGCAACCAGGGACGCAGGCGACCAGGGGAGGCGCGGCCGTTGCGCCCCCGCGAACGCGACGACGTCGACCGCGTTTTTAAGATTTTTACGATATTACGCAAAAAATCCTCTTATTTGCTAAATTGCAAAAACGGCCCTTATTTATTTTGCAAAACGCTAGGCTCATAGTTTCTGTTTTGGCAAAATTGGACCCTCTCGTTTAAATATTCGATTGTCGCGAAAAAAAAATTTTTTCGTACGCGGTCTCGTTAGAATTATAAACAATTATATTCGTCTACATAGTCTCAAATTAAGCTAAAAGAAATTTAATCATGTAAATCAAAATTTTAAGCTTAATCGAGTTTATTGAATAAAATCGGGACGAACCCGGACAAAATGGGGTGTCTACTGCGTCATCCACGACCCTATATATATAGATGTCTGAGGCGCTGCTGGGGGAAGGAGAGCTCGGCGAGAAAAAACAATTTCCGGCTAGAGAGAACGAGAGAGACCGGGAAAGAAAGAGAGAAGGAGAGGCGCTGCCAATCTCGACGAACATCCTCTTCATCGTCTCGGAACTGGAGAAGCAGCGGAGGAGCATCTCATACAATCGTCATCAAACTAAACTTGCGCCATCGGTCTAGCACCTCAACGGATCCGAAAATTCAAGGTAACTCCTTTAACTCCATTCCATCATCGTCTACACAAGTTAGATAATTTTGAGACATAACCGACGAACCACGGCGGCAGAAATCTTGAAATAAAAACGATAATTCGTAAATATCTCGAGATGCATACATCGAAATAAAATTTTAACACCGCCATTGAATCCGAAATCATCGAAAATCCTAGTACATATATGTAGGTCATTACTGCCGGCGGCGAAACGCCGCAGGCCATCAGCGTTCGGCCGCGAGCTCGCGACTGAAAAAAGGGAGATGGTGAGTCGGTCGTCACTTAAATTAGAATAGGCACGCACGGGGTTTACCCCCGCGCTCGCTTGGGCTCGGTCGGTTTCAATCCGACCGAGCCAGATTCAAAGTGATCCGAACTATTTTGCATCCGGTTGAGCCCAAATCGAATATGACCGAACCATTTTCAATTCTGACCGAGCCATTTTAATTCTGACTTAGCCATTTTGACCCTAAGAACCTATTTAGTAACCCAAATTTATTTTTAATCACTTTTAATTGAATTTTAGGTAATAATTTAAATAATTAACCTTTTTTAAGTACATTTTTATCAATAAAATAAACTCTAAACATCAAAACACTTTAAAAATAGTGTTAGAGTGAGGCGGTTAACCGATCTCTACACCTTATTAAATTATTTAAAATATAAAAAGTAATAAAAATTGACAAATCTCAAAACACTTTATAAATAAGGTTAGAATGAGGCAGTTAACCGAACTCTACACCTTAATAATATTTTAAAATATAAAATATATAAACTCAAATCACTTTTACTCATTAAATATAAGGTTAGAGTGAGGCGGTTAACCGATCTCTGCACCTTAATAATTTTCAAAAAATATAAAAAAATAATAAAATTAATAAATCATAATTCGTCAACACCTTTTGGGTTAGAGTGAGGCGGTTACCTGAACTCTACACCCTATCTAATAAAAGTTAAAAATCCAAAAATGATATTAAAGAGAGATAGTTATTCGAACTCTACATCTCCAAAATATTTTCATATACAAAAATTAAATGACAAAGAATAAATTGAAACACGGAGTCGATAACATTTAGTTTTACAAATTCCTAACATTATCATATGCATACATGCATTAGCTGTAATTAAATCATCTCGTGTATAAAAAGATAAATCCCAAATTTTGAAATATAAACCATTTAATTGAGAGTCCCTCTTCGGAGGGGCGCTGTGGGGGTGTTCCGACTTTCCCACACATAACCGACAACGAACCTAAGAATCTCAACGTGCCTTATCCCGGTTTCCTAATTTTCCATAAAAATTATGTGGCGACTCCTAAACATTTATTTCTTTTCCCGCCTCGCCTCGAGGAATGTCGTCAATATATATCAACGCAACATAATTAAAATCAACAGATAAATATACAAATGAGACCGTGGGATCACTCACCTATCCCGGTCTTACGGAACCGAGATCCGGCGGGCGGCGTAAATCCTCAGAGCTCAACCGAAAACAACTTCATCAACGCGTTCCCGAAGCCGAGGTGAAGCGACCAAGATATTTTTGGGTGTAGTTCGGATTCAATGGCGGTGTCAAAATTTGGTCTCGACGCTTGTACGACGAGATATTTTTGGGTGTCGTTCGGTTATCAAAAATAATTTTTATATTTCACCGCGTGGCACGCCGACGGTGAAGCCACGACGGTGTCACATGATTTATATGGTATAAAGACTATGATGCAATGAAAATCTTGGTGTTTGAATGCGTACCTCGAATGCGTTGATTTCGATTTTTTAAACTTTTCCAGCGACGGCGGCGAAGCCGTGCGACGGCGGTAGCGTCTTCGTAGATGGTCGAAGAAGCTTGTTGCAAGTTGTAGCAGGCTCTTTCTCCTTCTCTCTTGTTTTCTGTTTCTCAGCGGACGCCTCCCTTCCTTCCGTCGGCTCCTCTCTGTTCGCGCCGAGCCCCCTACTCTTCGTCGTCGTCGTCGGAGTTATATAGGGCTCGTGAGTGTTACGTGAGCGTGAGCAACGACCGCAGGCGTTACACGAGCGGCGACGATCGCGGGCGGTAACGGCAGCGTTTTGTTTTCGATATTACGCGAAAAATCTCTTATTTTATAAATTGCAAAAATGGCCTCCCTGATTTTGCAAAACTCTGGGCTCGGATTTTGAATTTGGCAATTATAGCCCCTCTAATATAAATTTTTTGTTGTCGCAAAAATTTCTTATTTGTGTGCGGTCCAGTTAGAGTTTTAAACAATCCCATACGTCCAAATAGTCTCAAATAAGCCGAAATACATTTAATCGTGTAAACCGAAATTTTAAGCTTAATCGAGTTTATCGAGTTAAGTCAAGACGATAGCTCGGACAAAATGGGGTGTCTACAAGGACTTTAGTTTGTTGTCAGATATTCTCTGTGGTTTTTACCGCAGAGAAGTCGATCTCGTTTGCTAGCCACTTCTTTTTTTTGAACAAACTGGAGCTAGTTTATCTCAATTTTATCAATAAACAAATAAAACACCCAAATTACCAAATCAAAAATGAATTTCCATTGATCAATCTTCATAGCCAAAGTAACAGAAGTTGTGCTGTGGCGCCCCAGGGCGGGGGCCAGAAAATTTAAAACAATAAAGTAGATGTTATGAGCTAGTACTTCCAATTCACACTAATAAATTAATCAAAGTTAATTAAAATACAGCGGAAGAGATTAAATTTTTACATTTGATCCCACTACAAACCTCAGCACCCCGAAGCTCGCTCTACGGTCGCCAGCGGACTTCGCAAAGACCTGAGGGAAAAAAAGGTAGTATCGTGAGTATATAAAATATATTCAGAGAGTGACCCACCACAACAGTCCCCTACGTCAACTGCTAAGGCACCGGTCAAACATCAACGCAAACAGATGCACAAAATAAAACAGTATGCACACATAACACGCATACCAATACATAACTCGCATGCCAAACCACTCCCGCATGCATACATTAGTCATGCATGCCAACAACGAGTAACCACCCATAACATAAGGGTAAAAAGAAAACTATCGTTAGCTTAAAACAAAGAGGAGGAATTGCTTGAATTTTTCTCGACTACAGAATAGTTGTCCAATCATCAGATTTGGCAGATCGTCGTCGTCTTTGTCTTCAAGAGGAGGAACACCACCTCTGAATGTTGAGTTGAGGGTATAGGTGTCCAGCTCGCTTGCGTTTCCATGATCGTCGGTGGTGTTTTGAAGGATATGTCGGATTTCAACTTGCGTTTCTTGAAAACATTCTAACGCCATATCAATCTATCTCAGCGATCAATATTCTTCGACTTCTTGCTGTATCTCCCGTTGCGTCAATTTCTTCGTCATCAAGTGTCTTCTGCTGCGCGCATTTCATTCGCCTGCGTAAGGCTCACATGTGAAGTTCTCGGAGTCGAAATCGTCGTCTCTAATAATCTAAGAATGGTGGGAAATGGAGAGAGCAAGATGATGGAATTTGCCTAATTCGATGAGTGAAATGAGAGTTGTTACCGCCGACATTTTTGGAGCTTTTACTAGCAGATAGGGGGGGAAAAAAAAAAAAAAAAGAAAGAGACGCACGAAGCTTGGTAATAGGAACGATGAATAAGCGCGGACTGGAATAAAACACCGTAGAAAAAGCTGAAAGATGGGCGGGAGTCGGTCGACGCGACGGTGACGCGACAGCGAACAGTGAGCGGTTTTAGAGAACGCGGGGTAAAAAGAAGGCGAGGGCATTTTGGTCATTTCACAGCACAAAGGGGCGCGATTCACTTAAAATTGAAGAGGGGGGCTGTTTGCCAAATAAGGGTTAAGGGGGGGGGGGCCGATTCGCCAAATTTGCCAAAATAAAAAGGTGCTTATGAAAAGACGTGATGCTTCATTTCAAAAGGAAGCATCTGTTGGAGCAACCGGTAAATCAAGGTAGTTATTAGATTTTGAAACTTTTCAAATTAGTAAAATAACTAACAATCCCCCACAAAAGTTTCAAAATATTTTGTTTAAAATAAAAATAAAACATTTATATGCCGGACATTTTAGTAATGTGAATTCGGTGCAAATGGACTTCGCCTTGAATTTGCACTTAGTACTGAATACATTGAACTAAGAGTTCAATGGTGGACTTGGCCTTGAACCAGACTCTTTGAATAGATCTCTACAAAACAGTACATACACTACTAGAGCATATTGAGTCATCTATAGCGGGTTGCGCTTTAACGGCCATGCGCGTACCTTGATTTTCATAGAGTAACTAGGGTTTGCCCTTGACCCCCGGCCGCGGCCTCTCGGCACTCTATATAGGTGATTGCCTCCAAAGGTACCAGCAGATGACGAGTACCTTACGAAATTACGCCTCGGCAATCATTAAGAGTATAACACCTCTCATATCATCTTTGCACATTTATTAGAAAAGGGTACAAATAAAAAAATCGCCATAGAGATGGAAGATAATTATTTAATATTTTACTCCTCCTCCACGAATCAACAGTTTTCGTTTCTCCCATTGAACCTTTTTCGTGGGATCTTCCAAGTCAATAGAGGTTGGTATCCACCTTGCTGGTGGTCTATCTATAGGCATTAAACCCATCCCCTCGACGATGAACTGACTTTATCTCTTGAGAGAAGGTTTAGTCAGATTATCTGCCAAATTCTTTGCAGAATTAAACAAATTTCAATGCCCACATTAATGATTTCTTTGTTTTCTTTACAGATTTATATCTAATCTGCAAATGTCTATTCATTTTCTTATTCGAACTTTCTTGATCCAAAAGATAAGTAGTTGACTATTATCAACAATGCATCGGTAATGCAGATAGTGGCTTAATTCCATAATTGGAAGCTCTGATAATAAATTTTAAAGCCATTCCGCTTCCGTACAAGTAGTATCAAAAGCGCAATTAATTCAGCCTCAAGTGTACTTCTAGCAATTAATCAGATTGTTTGTTTGATCCCTCAAGGTAAGCTGGCAGCACACCTAGGAGAAAAACAAACCCGTCCGTTGATTGAACCTCATTTGAGTCGGTCACACCAATTTGCATCACTATATCCTTCTAGAATAGATAACATCCAGAATATGTAAGACAATTATCTATTGTTCCTTTCAATATCTAAAAACTCTTTCTAATGCAATCCAATGTTCCTTATTAGGATTACTAGTATATTTACTAAGTCGAGAAACTGCATATGAAATGTCAGGTCTAGTTCTATTTGCTATATATAATAAAGAACCAATCATTTGAGCATATTCATGTTGTGCTATGGCTCATCTTTATTTTTCATAAGACATGAATTTGCATCATATTGTGTGCTAACATGAATAGCACAGAGAGAGAGAGAGAGGAGAAAGGGAGCCAGTGAGAGAGGCCGCCGCCGTCACCTCTGACCCCTCCGCTTTCTCTACGACCAAACCCTGCACACGTGACACGTGAAACTCGTCGCCACCGTGCCAAGCTCTCGGCCGACGCATCCGAAAAGTCCAAAAACCACCAACGACTCAATCCACATCCAAACCTCGAGGTAACCCGCTCAAAATCGTCTCTATGTGTGTTAGAACACGAGGCGCCGCCGTGGCTTCGCCGCTGGCGAGCTACGGCGGCGGGAAACCGAAAAATGAAGAAAAACATAAACATTGCACCCACCCATAACTCATCATACATACGACGAAACGAAAAATGGGTTTCACCAATGAACTCGTAGACATCGAAAACCCCATAGATCACCTATTTTGACTGAAATTTCCGACGACATCCAAAACGTTGCCGATAGCCGTAAACTCAAAAACTAGCTGAACGGAGCTTCAAACTTAAGTTTTGACGTCTCGAACGCGTCGGAATGGTATAAAACCTAGGAATTTATATAGAAACGTCAGCACCGACGTCGGTACGGCCGCCGGCGACGAATGCGAGCTCGCGATTAGCCCAGCCGGTCGCGCGCAGGGCAGACCCTGCGGGTGGACCTGAGGCCTGCTCGGTCCAGCCCGGGCACGATGCGCTTCTGCTCGCGGACCGAACCAAGCGGTCCAGTCCAGCCCATTTAAAGCCCAAACACGTTTTAAATTGATTTTTAAGTCATATTCTGAATAATTAATTGATTTTAATTCTGATTTTCAGTCTTAAATTAACTAAAATATCAATATAATTTCCTACATAGAATTAGTAAGCGAAGTTCAAAATATATTATTAAAATATAAGGTTAGAGCAAGATGACTACCCGAACTCTACACTTCAATGTATTTCTTTTTGTGAATCATATTAATACACGCAAACGCGTAATAAAATAAAAGATGTTAGGATGAGGCAGTTAACCCGAAGCCTACACGGCAGTTTTAACTCACATTTTCAGGACATCTCGCCTACAAACTATATTAAAATGTCAAAATTACATTTACGTAAATAAAAATGTAGAGTGAGGTGGTTATCCGATCTCTATGCTTTAATTCATTTTCAAAAATAATATACCAAATGCATTTCATTATAAAATTAAGAAAAGAGTGAGGTGGTTATCCGATCTCTACGCCTTAATTCATTTTCAAAAATAATTTAACGAATGAATTTTCATTATAAAATTAAGCTTAGAGTGAGGTGGTTATCCAACCACTACGCCTTAATTCATTTTTCGAAAATAATTTGAAAAATGCCTTTCGTTACAAAGCTGTGGTTAGGGTGAGGTGACTGTCCGAACTCTACACCTTAACTTTAAAAATTTTGAAAAAAAATCAAAATTAGAGGGAGGTGGTTATCCAAACTCTATACCTTGAAAACATTTTTGCACACAAAACGGGCGATGAAGAGGAAATGGAAAAACGCTGAGCCCAACACCACTATAATAATCTTTATCTCATCACTTACCGCACAAGCTATGGACGACACTCACAGACATATATCTTAGGTTTCATTTATTGCTCCTGTCATGTGTTTAACTTTGCTACATATTTGAGCATGTCGATATTATCCCTGCGGTTAGGATGAGGTGGTTACCTGAGTCCTATACCTTAACGATGATTATTTTTAAATATTACTACTACCTGCACAATATCTAAATATTCTGTTTGAGTATTTAATTTGCACAGAAAAGAATGAGGTGGTTATCCAATTTCTAAAAATTTGTGCTAATTATATTCAAATAGGGTAGAAGTAGCAGATCTTGACTTGAAATAAAATTAAACCACTTAATTAAGAGTACCCTATTTTGAAGGGCTCTGTGGGGGTGTCCTGTCTTCCCCACACGTAATAGACGAACGAGCCCAAGAATCTCAAACATGCATTATCCGATTTTCTAGATTTTCATAAATATCTAGATGGCGACTCAAAAATTCCTTCCCCCTGAGGGAGGTCGTCAACAATTAGCTTGAGTATTATATTTCAGCGTTGATCACCTGAATAAGCTTACATGTGGTAGAGGGAGACGGAAGGGCAAACTCATACTAGGTATGACTTACATGTAGGAGGAAAAGGAGGACTGCTGACCGAGGGCTGTCCAGCATCAACAAACTCGATAACTGGTTGCATTACCAGAATGTCTTTGGGGTCGGCGGAAGGGAAATGACGAAGCAACTGGCCTGCCCAGACCTGGCGCGCAGCACTCATATACAAGGAGACCGTTTATTGCGATGCTTGTTCACTCACCTGCTCCAGACCAGCTTTAGCGCTTTCTGCAACGGAGCGTTCGGCCTGAAGATATGCCCAAAGACTATCCCGCTCGCCAACTATGTCTTTATGCTGGACAACCAGCATTTGACCGTACGCCTCAGCTGCGGCCTTGGCAGCTTCATAAGTAGAAGAAGAGAGCGCAAGGGTCAACTGCAAGCGATTAATTTCGGCGAGAGCAGCGTCCCTCTCTTCCTCCAGCCCGGTGATTGTCGCCTCCAGAGCTTGAATACGCTCATCCTTGGAAACAACCCGCCCCCGAATAGAAGCGTTCTCCCTCAGAGCGTTCGCCAATTCAATTTTCAGGGATTGCAACTGAAGGCGAGTCCTGGCCAGCCCTGCCTGAGACTTCTGTAGCCATCCGACGGACTAAAAGACAGCATAGTCTGACTACCTCAACAAAAGATGAAACGCTCATACAAACGATAGCTTAAGATGGACAACATTAACCGTCTCGGCAGCGTCAATTATACCCTGCACTACCCGTTGATCGGAACCGGACGCCAACGTAGCCAACGCTTTAATCTCAATCCGTGCCAAACTATCGCTGATGCTGGCACGGGTCTCCTCAGTAATTCTTGCAGGAATGGGCGATTCAGACACGGCCGGTGGGCTGGATGTAGAAGGTGCTACTCCTCCGAAGCAGAATAAACAAAAACAGAAGGAGAAGTGGTGGTTAGCGATATAGAAAGGACAGAAGTAGACGCAAAGGAGGAAGAGCTAGAAGATAATGGGGCCAAACTTAAACCTCTTAATAGAGAAGCCTAAAGAATGGTCCGAGAAGGATGAGAAGGGGAAAATGATAAACAACAAGGGGAGAGAGAGGATCAGGAGCAGAGGGACTGACCGAAGTCAGAAGAGAAGAAGGAAGAACAGTTGCGCCTATATTGGAAAGCAAAGAAGAGGGATCTGAAGAACCGACTACAAGAACGGTAAAAGGAGTAGATGAAATAATTTTGGCAAGCAAGTGGGGGAGTTCCTCCAGAGGATCACCTCGCAGCTCCTAACAGATCCTGTCGATCCGAGGAAGAGGAAGAAAAATGAATATCGATAGATTCTCCAGGCTCCGATGAGATAACGAGAGAGGTTACGGAAGCCCTTCGAAAAGATGTGCGAGTCCGATGCCGTCGCGGTGAGCGAGGAGCTCGGTCCTTCCTCTTCTTCTTCAACTGACGAAGCTCAGCCTGGAAAATAAAGGTAATCAATACCATAAGCGCTCACTTAAATGTTGATGTCACACAGAAAGAATTTCAACACAACCTACCGAGAGGGGAGAAGAAGGAACCTGTTCTGAACAACAATAATAGCAGCAGCGGTAGTAGAACTTGGGACGTCCACGGCAACAGGAGGAGCAGGGAGAGCGAGAGCACCAGGCGAATCCTTTTCTTGTGAATCCGGTGAAGGAGAAGGATTGGCAGGAGACTCAAGATCAGCAGGATTAGGCCCCAACTCCAGAGATTGGAGGGTAATAGGAGGAACAAACTGAGCATTAGCCTTCGGTTCTCGTTCGCTATGATTGATCCGGAAAGCAGTCTAAGAATACACAGGGAGCGATAGTTCATCTTGGAGACGTCGATATGGCGAATGGGGGAAGTATCGCGAAAATTATTTATCTATTCATCCCACTGACGATTAACCCTGGCAGGAGGAGACACCAGATCAACCGGAGGCTCGTTCCACTCTCGAGGCACATTTTTCTAGCCATCAATCGGAATAGTGGTGAGGCAAAAGAATTTCTCTTTCCAGTTCTTGTGATTGGTAGGATACCCAACAATGATAGCGCGACCCTGGTGGCGAGCAATAAAATAGAACTACAGCACGCAAACGTTGGCGGATGTCGAAAAGATAATAGAAGAACTCAACCGTGGGTTCATCACCAACCCACTGGCAAAAAGCAAGGAATCCTATAATTGCCCTCCAGGCATTGAAAATCAGTTGTGTGGTGGCCAGATGATAGCGGTTGAGCATCAACATCAAGAAAGGGAAGAAGGGGAGCCCAACGCCAGCAAGAAGGCAACTAACGTAAAGGCGAACTCACCAGCTCGTGATCGGTGAGCTTGATCAGAAGCATCCGGCCGCCGAACGTCATATTCAGCGGGGATACGATTGGAGCGGCGGAACTCTAGCACCTCTGCTTCAGTGATGGTGCTCTGAGTGTTGTACACATTGGAAGTACCACTGCGTCCGACGCGAGAGGAAGAAGCCATGGAAGAAGCTCAGACAAGCAAAAAGCTCAAGGGAACAAGAAACGCGGGAAAAAAATTCGAGAGGACAAGGAAGAAGATGAATAGTAGAGGTGAAAAAGGTAACCGTAAATGGGTGACTGTAAACTGCATTTGTGATAGTGATGATGAAGATCATAACCAATTCTCGAAGATATCTTCGGTGGTTACACAAATATCTAGCTACAGAAGGCATAACAGCAAACATGCTCGCCTCAACCAATAAACATAAGGCTCACACAGGAAAACGCTGCGTTGGAGCGATAACAAGAAAACTGATCGATGGCTTGCGCATAAGAAAAAGACAAGAAAGAGGATAACGGTTCCATATCATCTCCGCAGTGATCAGAACTAGCTCGAGAAGAACGACTTGCAGCCATACCACGAAATGCTTTAAGGGGAGAACACTAAATCATTTTTTTGAAAACTGCCAAAGGCAATCTAACAGCAGCAGAGGGAGAACGAAACCACGACAAACACGAAGAACAACAAGAGAACAGCTCAAAGCAGGAGAACACCACCGCGAAGAACAGCTAGAGAATAGTTTGAAATACTTTTACAAATGTCTTCCAAACTGGGGAGCTTATGATGGAGTCGCGGATTAACCAAGGGCGAGGCGTCATCCGTCTGTTTACGGTGACTTAATATGGTGACTCAATATTCTTTATTTTGAGTAAGCGGTTACCTAATTAGAAGGAAAGCATTTAGAATTTAGGGCGACGGATTCATACATGTATAAATATTAAAATATAGCCCTAAAACGACAGATTTTGTACTCGGCTATCTCCTCTCTTGCATAATAACAAAGAGCGTTCTCCCTTCCCGTGAACGTAGGCACCTTCGACGAACTACATAAATTCTGTGTACTTTGTGATTGCTTTCCGTTCATCGTAGTCTAATTCCTAATTTTAAGAAACCCCCGAACCATCAATATATATCTATATCACCCCAAGATGCCCTTTACATACAAGCTAAATTCATTTTTACAAGGTTGGCGAGCAAACTTGTACATATCCTTTTTTTATGCTAAACTTTATTTTAATTTATAGTTGTACTCCATTATTTGCACAGGCTATGCTGGGTTTTACGTCTCTATTCCAATAGTTATTGGCTCATAACTTGTCAGAAAAAACTCACATATAAATTAGATTAATTTTATGTCTTTTACTTTTACTTTAAAAAATAGCAAATAAATTTACCAGTACGGGCGGTAAGATACTATCGGGCACGATCGGTATATATCGAGATCTGAGCTTATTGAAATTTGGGTATGCTCGATACTAAAAATCTTATTTTAATTGGATTGGTTCAAAATCAGTCCTTGCTCTTGATACTTTGGAGTGAAGCTAACTTAATAATTTTGCCGGGAAGAAGCAAACTTAGGCTGAATCCGAGCTAGATTTAGACGTTGTCACGCTGGTTATGTGGGAACCCAACTTAAATAAACGGATTTTAGAATCTAATGCCATATATTATCCGCTTATTACCTCTCAACTGTTCGACTAATTTCCCAGATTAACCTCATAATTTTGTGCCAGCAAATGAACCATCATCAGATGAACAGAACAGACAGGTAGATGAAATCCTTCAGAAATTGCAGAATCTGCATCCCAAATACAATCATAAATGCACATCTTAGAATCAACTTGCAGATGCCCTTGGTGGTTAGCTTCATCGGTGGTGGGTCGGATGGCTCATGAACCACCACGACACCCATAAGTTTGAGTCATGGTTACTGCAATGCAGGTTTTTCAACTTTTAAGTAAAAATAAATCTTAAAGGTTACAGCAAATATGTCTGTACTCAATAACATGTTAGACAACAACGCGCACCCTTCGTCACCTCAACAACAACAAACATACACACACACACACACAAAAATATAAAAAATAAAAAATAAAAAATAAAAAATCAATTTACAAATACGCAGCATAAGATGATGGGAAGAAATCAAGAATGGCAGGAGCAGGTGGCCACTAAATGCCATCTACTTCCAGATCTTTGACAGAGATTTAGTTACGCAATGATGCTTGTGCTTTCAATCCTGATATCTTAAGGACCCCTCAAGCAACTTTATTACTTCCTTTTTGTCGAAGCAATTAATAAGACTCTGATCTGCAGTGTATCCATCTTTTTGTAAGATAAATGATTTTCACCAACATGAATGTCGTGTTATAGTAAAACTATTCAAAGTTCCTATTACCTAGTCCACGACTGATGCAGACTCCTTTTGAATGAAGACAACGCCTCGTCTATAAAAATAAATAAATAAATAAATAAATAAAAAGTTCCTATTACCTTAGTAGCTGCATTTTTATCAGAAGGATTACTAACTTTTTTATCAGAAGTATGACGAGGTAAATGGATTGAGTACTTTATGAATTTGGCTGATAATTTGAAAGGATTCGCAATATGTAGATCTTATTACTTACTAGAGAAGAAAATGTTTCTTTTTGTCAGCAATAGCAGGAACTAACCAGCAGTCTAGAATGTTTGTATACAAAAATGAGAAATTATTAGGATGCTACCGTCAAAAGATCACGCAAAACCTTGAGCAAGCTTGATATATATTAGTTTCTTCTTTTTTAAAACCTATACAGAAGGATGAAACCCACATCTTTGCAATAGATACAATGATATCTTTTCAGCTATTCATCAGTCGAATGTTTTGGATTGAAAAATTTTGATAACCAACTACCTTCCCTAGAGGACAAGATGTATCGTCATATGGGTAGAAGCTCAACATTAGGAAGCTTGACTGGCATCTTCATAAGAAGATGAAGAATCATAACAATACGCGAAGAGGTCTATAATGGATGAAGCTCTCACAAGGGGAAGCCGTCTTGCAGTTCTCTATTCAAGCCTTGTGAACCAGGAGGAAGATCAGCACCATAAGTCATTTGTATTGCATTCTGAATTTCATTTTCCCATGTGTTTGCCATCTATGAAAAATGATACAGCAATAGCGTCAGAATCTCCCGTGAGCGGCAAAGTCTAGATAATAAAAATAACTTCTTCTTTTTTTAACTAAAAAGAGAATAGCATGTAACAGAAAAGAAAACCTTCTTAGGCGATTTTTTTTTTCTTTTGATTCAAAACAGAATACAGCAATAAATAATACAATAATTTCCTTTCATCCAACAAAAGTATTTCTAACTAAACATTATCACATTCTTCTCTGCTACTTTCGTTTCCTTCAACTCAAAACTTACTCAGAATTTTCAGTGCTACTTCAGCAAACACTAAATTTAACATTAGGAAATACTGGTTTTAAGTTTCCCACCACCCCATGTAGGATGATCGGCTGCCCAGACAGAAACGCTGGGACTTTTTGGCTACTGGAACATGGGCTGGTGCTGCTCTTCCGTTTATTTGTCGTGACGGTAAGGACAAAGTAAGCTGGTTTACAGGCAGCATATATGACTGGAGTCCTATTTCACAAGGAAATATAATCTCATCTTTGATTGGAATACCTTGGTTGCTATGTACCTTCCTAGTACAATAACTACAACTATGTTTCAAAGGACAAAAGCCCGTGGTGCTAGTTGTTAAATAAATCACTAGCTTAGGTTTCAAGCCCCAAAACGATGAGTCCATTCACCAAAAAATTATGTTGTCAAAGTTTAATCCCATCAAAATATGCCAAATGTTACCCTATACTCCATTGACGAACAAAGGCAATGAATGATTGAATGAAAGGTGTGTATATATATATAGCCATATACTGAAACCTGAGGAGCAGATTCCTTGTAGCCACTCGGGGAATTCAGTTGTGCACTGATTGTTCTTTGAAAAGCATCAGACATGTTTGCAACAGGGCCCGCATGAAGAAGAGTTTGATGAATTGGATGAAACTGCGGATGACGTAAATCTGACAAAAAACCGATCGACGATAAAGGACCTCCGTGGAATTGGGATAGCTGTCAGGAAAATCCAGCATATTTTTATCAATCTAATGCGGCAGTCTTAGTAAGTAATGTCAGCAGAACATAGTTTCTGATAAAAAAACAAGCTTAAAATTAAAAAGTGAGTATATATGACGGATAACAAAAACGTTCCTAGCATAAAAAGAAAAATATCCATACATCCTTGGGATGAAACGTTTCCATGTTAAAATCTTGACCTGGATTGACAGCTGCAAGCTTCATTGAAAGAAACTGGATAGAACAAAGAAAGCAACAATCATTAGTCGTAGCTATCCTCCTAGTCTTTGTTCTTTTAGAGAGCACCTACAAATCTAACAAAATGTATGTCATGAACTTTGATATCTCGTACTGTCAAATATGTGTAAGGATGCATGTATCTTTCTTCTTTTTTTTTATGAAATTATTATGGAAAAACTCTGCCTCAACTGTTGCACTTTTGTACGACCAGTAATAGACAAATCCATGGGTGATACCGACCCATCTTCCAACAACTGCGGAGTCGCAGCCTTTCGGTCTGTGCAGACTCAAAGGCTGCGCTACCCTCTAAGGGATACATAGGAGATAAATTATCCACGACCTTGGAAGGTGCTTGCGGGATTCAAACGTGAGATGTCCACTTTATGAGGCGGAAACCCCACTATGCACCCTTGGTGCCCTTGGCAGGATGAGCATATCTTAGATTTTGTTAGTGATCATAGAACTCCTCCTAAGAAAAACTGCAGTACAGAACACTTGCAAGAAATAGAATCAAGTAAAAGCATAACTTCGGACCAAGACAGCACCTCAACCTGTCTCTGCAGTGATTGAACATAGTTTATGATCTCATCTAGCATGACAGCTTTTCCTGTAACCTGCAATATTTAGCCATTGAAATTAATAACTTCGAGTTAAAACAGTACCTGCAGAAGTTTTTATTTTATTTTATTATTTTATTTTTTGAGAAACTTAGTATTTGCAGAAGTTAATCGATACTTTTAGAAGACTAGTTCCTTACTTTACTGCAACCAGGAACAAGCTCTTGAAGGAATTTCATCCTCGCGCTAATTTTTTCTCTCCTCACCTGAAAATATATATCAACTGCTTTTAAACATTTAACAGATAACTCTTCTTTTAAATATTGTATGTTAGAAGAAATCTCACTCTTTCAGCAAGACTATGGCTATTGGTTGCCTGTCCCCTACGCGCCCTGACATGAATATATTCATCATGTGCTTTGCTTTGCTCATCTTTCTGTTTAGTTTCAACACTCTCTTTTGATGTTTCAGCAGGTGATTCCGGTGCTCGTTGTTCTTCATCTAAATCTGCGTCCTACCAAACATAATAATAGAAAACGAAAAAGAAAGAAAACCAAAAACCATTCTATAAATCACATCATTTTGTCCTAATAACAAAAAAAAAATGATGAAAATATTAATTGGAGCTATGCTTGAATGCTCATAATACAAGATAGCCTTTTATATAGAGGTTGATAAACTGTAATTAGAAAATTACTAATTAGATAAACTAATAGCATTCATTTAACTATAATACTATACTTAAATAATGTTCTAATATACAACAAATTTGTTCTAATAACGAAAAATGCCTGTCAATGAAAGAAAAAGAACTACCTGGATTGTCATCTTCCTTTTCTTCACATTGCAAGCCTTGGCCGAAGAAACACCTTCCTGCTGTTCACCAGTGAGCTCCGGTTCGCTGGATTCCCTGCCGCCGCTAGCTCCACAATCCAATACATTCTTATCTTTTTGGCCAGCAATAACAGTTGTAGAATTACATATCTTCACATTCTCTTCACTCCTTTGATTTTGTACTGCTGAGAAACTTCTAGAACCACAAGAATAAGGATTTGTAGAGTCTCCTGCAGCTAAGGTGTTCGTCAAATTTCCAAAGTTGCTAGAATTGAAGGAAGAGAACCTCGCAGCACGTTCAATGAAGGCCGCATCAGCGGGGATATAAGGCAATGTAGGTGGAGGATTCCAGGGCATGTCGAAGCTCGCTGGCTTCCTGATCATGGTATCATTAGCAAAGGTTGTTTCAATTTTGTGATAATTACTGTCGTTGAAACCAAAAGTTTGTGGATTGCTGGTGGTGTTGTTCCAAATATTAGAACAAGAGATATCAACCATGGAAGAACCAATCTCATGCCCTTGGCAAGAAGGTGGCTCGATCCCCATGGCCGGATTGTTAAGCTGCCACTCCGCAGAGATATCGTTTGGGTGGTAACTAATTTGATCTCCAGTTCCCTTCTCCATAAAAACTATATCTTTGGTACTCAAATTCACTCTCAAATGAAAAAGATAGAAGAAAATAGATTGGATTGCTCTGTTACACTGCTTACTACGAAACTCTAATCTCAAGTACGGGAAATCAACAAATCCAGGTATTAAATAGGAAAGGAAGAAGAAATACAGTAGGGACAGAGGAAACTATAATTTCTGGGAGTGAGATGGTCAAAGAAACCATGAAAACTGATGAGAAAATAGCTGATACATCAGCACAGGTGACATCAAAAGATGAAAGGAACAAGATGAAAAAGAGCACCCAAATCCAAACACAATACTGGAGAAGCCCTCAAAAGGCACAAACACAGATTTTCACAGCAAGAGTTGCAGTGATGAAATGAAAGATTTTCTACAGCCTTTAGTAAATAACAGTACAATAGAAAGTAAAATATGGTGAAAAGAAGATTTAAAAAAAAGCTTACCAAGACAAGCTAAGGCTATGAACTTTTATTCCTTGCCCTTCAAACACTCATACCTCAAGAATCTAGAGCATAGGGAGAGAAGAAACATAATGAACAAAAATAAAACAGTTCCAATGCAAACTAAACCTGCTCCTGCTTTTCTTTTAAGGCACAAAAAACTCCAAAGACTTAGGAACATAAAAACCAAGAAGAGATATATAGCTGATTGTGACCAGTCAAGCAGAGAAACAGAATTCCTTTGAAACCATGGAAAAGAGACTGATTTTTTAAGGGAAATAAAGAAAAAAAACTAAGGCAGAGAGAAAAAGCTAATGCATTGGTTTCAGAGCTTAGTGCAGCAGCAGTGCCTTCTTAAAACAACTGCACAATCTCTCTCTCTCTCTCTCTCTCTCCTCTCTCTCTCTCTCTCTCTCTCTCTCTCCACCCTTCAAAGTTCAAAGTTAAGTGATAAACCTCACACACATCAGCAGGTCAGTGCAAAGTTGAGAACCACCCAACCAGAGAGCTAAAAGTGGAAAGAAAAAGATACCAACTCCAGATTCCTTTTTTTCTCGTTTATCATCAATCCATCGAATTCTTCATTCAAAGAGCTTTCTCAGCCTCTCACTGAATCACATGAGAGAAGAAAAGGCTACATAAAGCTCAGCTCTTAATTCTAAACTACTCTTGCAAAAGTCTTCTACTTCTTCCTCAAAGTTCACCATGTAAGAATAATATAGCACAATAATAACACTATGGAGAGATTTGGTTATATAGAGGTTATGTATGGAGATATTTGGTTATATAGAAGTTATGTATGGAGATTTGGTTATATGGAAGAGGGTATTGCATTGGGTGAAGAATTACTTTGCTTTTATATCAACTCTTGCACGAGTGAAAGAAGAGGAAAATGGTAGTGATAGAATGATTGACAACCACCGTAGCTGCAGTAAAAAAGGAATAAATAAAGGGATAATTGCATATCAGCCCTCCAAAATTTACGTCTTACATTTCAGCTTCCGAAAATGTGTTTTCGTGCTGACGTGGCGTGCTCGCACACTACGACGTCGTGTATTTTCGCGTTTTTGGAGGCTGAAACGTATAACTGTTGTTTTTAGGGGGCTCATATGCAATTATCCTATAAATAAATGAATAATAAAAACAAAGAGGTGATTTGCATGATTGGTGTTTTTGAAAATGTTTTTACATTTCATAATGTCATTAATTTTAACCCTGTATTCAAAGTTTACATTGATGAGTGTAATGTTTACAGATGAATGCGAATATAACACATCAGAGTTTAACATGTATCTAATGACGCTCCTCAACAAGATGACAGCCCAAATATGTAAATATGCTACAAATAAAGATATATATCATCATACATCAAGAACACTCGGCCTCACCCTCGATTGAGATAACGTTGTCGAGATGTGCGGTGGTTAGGCGCATTACGTCGTGTTTGCAAGTCATGTGTACAACTTCCCCAGAGCAACAGTACTTATATAAGAGGTTCTGTAGCAGAAGAATGAAACAGGAGGACCTTGTTTCGCCAAAGAGAATATCAAGATGGTTGACCTTGCAAAAGACTGAAAATGGTAAAAAATGAATAGAGATAACTGGACGATTTTTTTTTTTTAAATTAACAGAATAGTTTTTTGAAAATTTACCAAAATAAAATGGGATAATCAATTAAAATAGCGACCGAATGTCGCAGCGTGTAGCTACAGTAAAACTTTAGTTATTTCTAAATTAAGATGATAATGCTTTTTGACTTTAACTATAGATTAATCTATCAACTTTGGCTTTTTACTTAACTCATTTGGAGGCTTGGGCTAGAATTCTGACATGCCAACTATTACCAACATTGTTAAATTAAAGTGAATAATTATTCCTCATAATTAACATTATTGTCATCATTATAGGCTTGGTTAAAATATTTGGAATAACGTCCTACGGTCGTCTCAAATAAATTCCTATTTTTTTCTGATAATTACTAAATCAAATTAAAATACTTATATATAAATATTTTTTAAAAGAAATTGGGCACAAATTTTGATATGCTTTAGAATTTTCGTGGTAAATTTTTTTCAAAAATTATCTCTAACTAGACGTTTTAAGGCTTCAAAGTCTACTAGTTAAAAAAAACTTTGAATACTCAAATTTTTTTAAAAACTTTTAAAAACAAAAGGTGCATAACACACTAAAATCTATTTTTCTAATTAATTTTTTTTATAAAATTCTTTAGTTATGTGTTTTAGAGTAATTTTCTAAGTTTTTAGAAAAATATATAGATATATTTTGAAAGTTAAAAGTTTTCACACAGATTTACCTAACAGTTAAAAATTTTCTGGCTCTTTTGTACCTAACAGTTAAAAGTTTTTACATAGATTTACCTTAGAAATGCCTAATTTATAACACACAAAATGGTCCAGGAGCATCTTTTGTAATACCTATTTTTTAAGGGGACCCCACCTACTGCCTGGAGTTAGGATTCTGCCGTACAAAATCTTACCTAATTTTATAAGGAGGACGCTTTCACCTCGGTGAGCACACCAAAATCTAATTTACATATTCTAAATATTTGTTATATGATTTGGAACGATTTTATAAAAAATATTTTAAAATCAGAGTAGGGGTTTACTTGATATGTAGAGTTCTAAAAATCAGTCTTTTTTGGTCAAAATCTCTTGATTTAATTGATAAAGAAAAAAAATAATAATAGAATCTAAGCAACCTCGTTAAGCATGACTTCTTTTGTACTTATTAATCTCTTAATACATATAACAAATCTTGCATACCTTAATTTCACAAACCAAGATTTATTATCACAAATAATTAGTTGGCATTGGAACTTGAACTCACTTATGCATGGACCATTAATTATTCAAAGTCTACTCATGATTAAGCTTTTTTTAATGATCTAATGTTGCTTAAGGGATAGCTAAGCAGGCCGTTAAAAAGGGCATTTATATATTTATGTCCTCGGTAATTTAATATTATAAAAATATATTACTATTTTAAATAATATTTTTATATTTTTTTTATTATATAAAATGATAAAATTATTCTTATCAAGTTAACTATCCTTATTTTTTAAAAAAATATAATTTTATTTTTTATATAGTCAACATAACATACAAATATTATTTTGAATTAAAAATATAAAAATATAATTATAAATTATAGAACATAAAGAAGCAACTGCTCCAAATAAAAAAAAAATTAGCATTGATTTGGTGTTTACACTATGCAAGTCACGGACCGACCTTTGCCTATCATATTTTCCTATTCATAAAATAATTATAAATTTTGCCATTCAGCTCAAAGTACATAATCACAGCGACTAAATTTGAAGAGAGTAAAACGTAAAATACAGTCTTGTCTTGCAAGTGATAGTTTTCTAAGTATCATCGATCTGAAAAGTAAATTCCAAAAAATACGAGCATATAAACAAACAAATTTACAAAATAAGAAAATTAATTCGAACATACACAAAATAAATACGAATCACAGCACAGACATATATATATATATATATATACAGAAAGAAAATCTGCTCTAAATAACCTAAATCACAATGTCATTAACATGAGTATTATCCAACATAATTAAAATTTACTAAAATTATTTTTATTATATAATATAATTATTTTATATTAATATTATGTATTATGTAAAGTATTTTTCTATAAATTAATTTAGTTTTTATTAATTAATATATTTTATCTATTTTTTATTTTAGACCTTTTATATTTTTTAAATTAGTTACATGCCGTTTTAAATTTTATCAATTAATACAAATATCATATAAAATTTTTTAAAAAATAAACAAATTTCACATGGCATATCTAAAATTATTTAAAATGTCAAGGGGTCCAATGAATTTGTTCATCTAGTTTTATGCATGTATATATAAACTAGCAGATAATTTAGCTCGATGTAGAAGATCAGAAGCATATTTAACTTTGACATAGGATATTTTCATAGATTGGTATATGTCTAAGATCATTTTCTGTAATGACCGTCTAATCTATATACATTAGAAATAAAATAATACCCTTATCAGCTTTTCAAACAAACAAAGAAGAATTAAGATACTTTGAACAAATCCACTTGCAACGACAACATATTGGAATTTTTTTCAAATTAAGCACGAGATGTTTGTTTGAGACCATATAACGCACGTCGTAATATGCAAACGGGGCAAATGAACACAGTAAGCTTACTAGGAGGTATCGTGTAGACCTCTCACGAAGATCTCCATTAAAAAAGTATTATTGACATCCATTTGTGACCTATGTCTGCCACTGTCTAACAGATGCAGTTGTTGCAAGAGCACCGAATGAATTTATATGAGCAATAGGAGCAAAAGGTTTTCATAAGGGAATTTTGCATATTTGTCCTCCTAGATTTCGAACCTAATAAATCAATCCCTAAAAACGTATTTTTAGGGACTGATTTATTTTTTTTTTAAAAAAATATGTCTCTGAAAATATATTTTTAGGGGCTGATTTGCTCGGCCCCCGAAATAGAGAGGCTGATATGTAATTTACCGTTTTCATAATCTATATCAACTCCTGCGAAAATCCTTGCGCTACTAATCATGCCTTATAACGCTCTATAAAGCCATCCGCACAACACTAATTTCTTGGCCGCAGAAGGCCAACCAAACTGGAACTTTCACCCCATGGGAACCCCATGAAAAAATTTCTTGAACCTCGTAGCAGGAGCCCTAGGAATCTCTGTAAGTTTGGGATCTCTACGGGACGTGCATTTGCATTACGAATTCCACCACGACAATCTCAAAATAAAATAAAATTTTCTTGAACCTATGTTTTTCAAAACTTTTAATATAAATTTATAATGTTTTATGAGATATAGTTCAAAGTTTTTTCTAAAAAAAAAAAAAAACTTCTAAATATATATATTGTGATGCTTTAAAATCTTAACCAGTTTAAAGCGCATTTTAAAACTATTTTTAAATCCGTTATGACTTTGAAGCCACAAGACAATTATTTAGAAAAAAAAAAATTGAATATAAAAATTATAAAGCTCATTAAAATTTACAGTTTTAATATTAAAAATTTTCAAAAACACAGTCCAAAATCTTCTTTTCATAAGTCGTGTGTATGGTAATGCTATACAAACGATTCAATGGGACCAGAACTTACCAAACTGAGTGCATCTTACAATGGATGACATTCGCGTTCGATCTTCCTTGGTAACATTAAAATTGTTGAGTGGAATCTTGTACCCTAATTAGGCGGTATTTTTAGCCCCCATACTTCATCGGTGTATTGATCAGGTAGGGTCGTCCGTATGGTAATACCATACCGACGATCCTATGAAATAGATATTTAGAGATTTTTTTTTAAAAAATTTTTTCAAATTAAAGTTATAAATTTTGTTGATATTTATAATTTTATGTCAAAAGTTTTATAAAAATACTTCTAAATAGGTGTCTTTGTGGTGACTCCAATTTTTAATAGATTTGAAATGGATTTTAAAACTATTTTGAAAACTACTTCTCAAATTTGTTAAAGTTTGGAATACCAAAACACCTATTTAAAAGTATATTTAAAAAAAAAATAGTCTAAAAGTTTTATATTTTATTAAAATCTACAATTTAGATATCGGAAGTTTTTGAAAAAATACCCACATATTTCAAACAAACCTACTTAGAAAATTTTATAAGGACGAGCGTTTATCCATGACAACTCTGCTTCATCGTCTGTTGCAAGGAACAAGTCACTAAATGGACTTGTCTGGCGGAAGTTTCATTTCCCTTCTTTTTTTTTTTTTTATAATAAGGAAGTTTCCTATTATTATTTATATATAGAGTAAATTGCATGAGAACGGTTAGTATATTATCTCGCATGTAATCCAGTATTCCTTTTTGGGATTTTATCTAAAAAAAAAAATATTCATGAAACTTATTACAACTACTTATCCGGGAAACATCTCAGTCCGAATACTTATTTCAAATACTAGCAACACTATATTAACGGTCTGAAATTCCATACTAAACCGTTTGGAATATTTTTAAGTTTCTGTCCAACGTTTTTTTTAAAGTTGAAAATGCATTGATTGATTTATATCGATTTTGAAAGGGGGGTCTCTTTTTTGACATTATTCCTTTTTTGGCCTAATTAATAGTTCTCTGTTTATATATTAGCCCCTCAAGTTTGTTTCCCCCTAATCCTACGGCTAACCGCGTTAAAGCATGCTTTTTTTTTTTTTTTTGGTCTAGGTGGGCTCAATAATTGACCCCTTATAAAAGCCCCTTATTTGGGCATACTTTTTTCTACAAAACCCCAAATATAATTGCTTTTTCTCTACATAACATGTGGACTTTGAAGCCTACCTTTCCATTGCTCAGGAGGAACAAGACCCAATCCTTTGGATTGCCAAAGAAATTAGCAATTTGAATTCCCTCAACCGGAATAATGGATATAAACTTTCTTTGCCCCACCAAAGAAAGCAAAAGCATTCTTTCCAAAGGTTAGTTAGTTACCAGTGGAAATGGAACCTGAACTTAGATTTTCTCAAATCATTATGCTCATTTATCTCGCTTTAATATGTCTCACTTAGAATTCGAGCCCCACGTTTCTCTCTTTATTATGGGCATTTATATTTTTATATTTTTATAATTTAAAATTATCTTCTTTTTTTATATTCTAATGTCTTCTTTAATCTTATGAAAAGACGAAACTGTCTTGCCATTTTGCAGAGAAGATCACCTATATTTGTTGATTTTTTTTTTTAACTGAACCTTTGCGATAAGACATGCATTTTGGGAGAAATATTGGGAGATCTAGCATTATTTTGGCAAGGATAAATGTAGTTGATTGATAATTACTTATCTTACCCATGAATATTATGTTATATTTTCTTCAAAAAAAGAGACACATTTTGTTAAATCATTGTTTATGCTCTTAAACACGTATCTCCCTTGTTTCTTTATCAGTCTTCCATTTATATATCAGCTTCTGGTCGGACTAACATAAAAGTGCAACCTTTGAAATAGCAGGGCCTTTATTAGCCCCCCCACTTACAGATCAACTTCTGGTCGGACCGACATGAAGGCGCAACCCTAGGAATAGGGATCGAGGGGGGTTGATATGGTATTTTTTCTTAAAACAAGATGTACCTAGAAAATAAACAAGAGAAGCAAGACCTGCAGCTTATCATATCAATCAACATAAAGTAGAGACAAGATCTGCTTGTACAGTTCATGTTGATCAAAATCAAAACCAATACATTCATGTCCTTATTTCAACTTTCTGGCTTTATTTTCATGGTTCACATAATTTTTAGGCTTTAGTTTTTCTTTTAAAAAAAAGAATATAAATTTGCATGGTTCATATTTTGTTCCCTTATCTTTGTGTGCTAGTATAGTAGTACCCGGTTCTCTGTCGCTCCCTCTCTTCACATATTAAAAATAGGATTTTTGATCGATCGGCCCCCTATTTTTAAAAAACTACCAAATCAATCCCTCTCTTTTTAAATCAATTCTTGCTGAGTTGCTGACGTAAAGCAAAGTTGAGTAAGTTTTAAAAGGGGCTGATTTGTGTTTATTTCTTGAAGATAACTATGACCCTGAGGTGATTTCCAGGCAAATAGCATCTCTTGATCAATCTTTATTTACATATTAACAGCCCAGCAAAGATCAGATCTTTGCAAACCTCTCGATGTACATGAGATCCAACATGCTCTCTATCAAATGGGACCTGATGTCTTTACGGCTCAATTTTTCAATCTTTTCGGCCTATCATAAAACATGATGTGCGCGAGGTTGTATTGCTTAAAGTATGGCTACATTGTTGAAAGAACTCTATTGTTTGAAATTTGAATAGGAATAAGGTTTTGGATATTCAAATTAAGGCATCGTAGATTAAAAATAAGATATCATAGTGAAAAAAGTGTTGCGTATTCAAAATAATATATCACACGAATTCAAAAAGGGACCTAATTAAATGAAATTATATTGTATAAACCTATGTTTATCTTCGTCTTGTAATATATAAATAACATGTGCCATAAATCGTATATATATAGGCATAGTAGCTAGCTAGAAAAAATATTGCATCTAATAGGACACGAGCTTTATAACTTCCTTCTGCTAGATTGATTGGTAAGAAACAGGAATCTAAAGAACCTACATACATCTTATATATTTGGGGTTTCGTAGGAAAAACCCATTTTTAACAAAACTTTTACCAAATAAATCACTAATTTTTTATGACAAAAGAGAAACTCTAATTTTTTGAATAACTTAAAAAATCACTCCAAGTACATATAAATATTTTTTTAATTTTGAAAATGAAGCAAAAAAGATTTAGGTGTAACGCCCCAACTAGACACTTACTAAATAAAAATAAATATTATTTTTTTTTATAATTAAAAATACAGAAATAAGATCGATAGATCGGCATTTGTCTAGTGACACCCGCGAGAAAGACGGGTATTCGTTGTCAAAACTATCGCGGTTATTCATAGAACTCATATAACCAATCTCTCTTATTGGTTTAAGCATTTTCAGGAACATCGACGGCTAGCACCCAAATAAAAAGAAGGATGATATTTATTTTATTTAGTAAGCCTGTAGTTGAGGTGTTACAAAGGTGTGCTCCATGACTTCTATATCCAAAAAAATTCAAAAAATATTTTTTAATAGATATTTTGATGCTCGAAGTATTTGAACCCGTAAAGATTTCAGAGCTATAAAATATCAATTTAGAAGAACTTTTAAGAAAAAAAAAAAAGGTTCAATACAAAAATCGTAAAGCACATCAAAATCCGTTTATTCATAGTCAATATTTTTCAAAAAATACTTATATATATTTTTTTTAAGCTTGATTTTATAATTATCAAAAAATAAATAAGAGTTTATCCGGAAGAATGGTATAGAATGAGAGGATAATTTGATATGTTCCTATATATTCTAGACTATTTTACTATTAAATTAGAAAAAAAAACTGCTTTTCTAACATCATATACCGTTTGTCTTCGTAGTATTACTTATGTAGTTACTGTAAAATTCATACAAATTTTATAACTTACCTGTGAAGCAATAAATGTTTATAGACATTGAAAGGGGAATCTTGGAAAGGCAAGAAAGAGATAGACACTTTGGTCCATGAGCTATATATTGAGTTGGGATATTTCGTTTTCAGCTCCTGCTTTTACGACTTATACGCTTTCAGTCCTTCTAGTTTTATGTTTTCATTTTTAGCCCTTTTCTTGAAATTTGTGCTATTTTATTTTTACCACTATTAGTATTTTTGAAAAAAAATTCAATATAAAAATTTTAGATTTTGAAGAAATCTACAACTTTCATATTCAATATTTTTTCAAAAAATATTTTTAATTAAGTGTTTCGAGACTCCGAAGTGTTAATATGTTTTGGATCCGATCCGTTAACCCGCTAAAATTTCGAAAAGCCTCAAAATATCCATTTAGAAGTATTTTTTAAAAAATAATAAAAATAAAGTTGTAGATCTCATAAAAGTCTACAACTTTTATGTTATAAGTTTTTCAAAAAAAATACTAATACAATGGTCAAAACGGTACGGCATGATTTTTGAGGAGGGACCTAAACGGAATACATATAAACGCAGGGGCTGAACGCGATAATTTTGGAGGTGTAGGGCTAAAAAAACGAACTGCCCCTATTGAGTTCCCTCCAATTTGAGGAATGATTGAAGCAAACTTTTTCAATGATATGACTTCTCCAACATCATCTAGGCAAATGATACCAACTTCACAATTTGCTCACATTTTCCACAATATAATTATAAGTTTGGACCAACATCGGAAACTCCATATGGAAAAGAGCAACAAGATTCTTTTCTTTTGACGTAACGAGGTAAAACTTTGCCCATAATAGCCACCGAATTATTTTATTTGACATAGTCTTCTAACCATAACATTGTAATATGCTTGCCTCATGACATTCGTTCAGTCTAGACACATATCTGAAACAATCTTTCATAATCTTTTTTGAAAGTTCGAAAACTTTCTCGTAGTATAACGTGTGTGACTTGAATTAATACTTATAATTTATGAACTAAGTACTAAAATATAATATAATACCATAAAAATTATTTCAATTAATACTTCTAACATAATATCTGAGCCAGAAATTGTTGGGCTTCTGCACTAAATGCTTCCTTTTCAACAATTTTAACGTATTTAATCGCCTACAAGAGGGGTCAACCTCAAATCTCGTCGATCTAACAAATACCATTGTTAACATAAATTCTACAATCACCTTTAACGATCATATTGTTAATTGAAGTCTCTATAGTCACCTCCAACCGAAACTTTTTTTTTTTTTTTCAAGAAAGTCCTTACAATCACCTCCAATCAATAATCCTCAACAGAATCATCTCTCGACGACTAATATATTTCAGTTAGAATATTATAAATTTTTATGTAAAATATGTTGATTTTGTATTTTTACTTGAGTATTAATTTATAATATAACAATATTAATTTTTACGCTAAAAAATAATGTATGAACTATGAACCATCCACCCACTAGTACACTTACTCAGAGTAACAAAACTAAGGATAATGACATATCAGCCCCCCATTTCAAGTTTCCATTCCAAATTAGCCCCTCATTTCAAAAAACATTCATTTCAGTCCCACATTTACTGTTTGAATTTTTTTCGGAAGAAAATACCAATAACTGTTCGGATGTCTGAAACATATATTTAAAAATATTTTTTGAAAAACATTTTAATATGAATGTTCAGCGGATTACCGGTCGACCTGTTAACAGTTCGGACCCTGAAATCACCTGTTCGGTAGTATTTTTTGGAAAACTTTTCAATATTAAAGTTGTAAATCTCATCGAGATCTACAACTTTTATGTTAAAATTTTTTTCAAAAAATACTTTTAGATATATATTTTTGACATCCAAACTGTTAACGGATATAGAAATATTTTCGTTCGAAAAAAGTCCAAACAGTATTTGGAGGGCTAGAACGACCGATTTGTAAAATGGGAGACTGATTTGGCCGTTTATAAACCTTGGGGGGCGATATGGTATTAGCCCACAAAACTATGGTCCAACTAAATTTTCAACTTTGCCCCCAGCACAACCTTGCCTCTCTCATCAGTCATGCTCGTGTACACACATCTCTAGGCCGATCTTAAATCATCTTAGGCCCTGATGACAGGTTCTGATCAAGTACTTCTAAGGAAAACCAAATTTTTTCTTTTCCCAAAGTCGTCGGTAACAAGTACTAAATTGGTTTATTTTTGCTAGCAAAAAAACATTGCAACATGATCTAGAAAGTACGAACGCAATGAAAATTTTATTTTATATAATCTTTGATATAGATACACTATAGATTTGGTCTAATACATATCGGACACGTTAAATAAGTGTCCAAAAAGTAAAAATAAAAAAAAAAATTCGGAAATTTGAAAGCAAGGGTTTTTTAACATTATTCCAAGAAGTTTTCTAACGTACATATTCTTAACATAACCTTCATAAAAACCTTAAGAGTTCGACTCAAATAAAACTATTGTGATAGAATATTCAGAAACATGTCTCTTATGTCATTCGTTTTGGAGTGCTCGGCGTCTTAACATCAAGTTTGAACCAACAGGCTCAAAACAGTTGATTATTTTTTTTTGGGGTCAAATGGAGGGATATACTCATTTAGTATTTAACTAAATGCGTTGAAGTAGTATCAGATACATCAACTTGCAATACGGTTTTCCTCACGGAGGTTGATCATTTAAACCAAAGAAAAGACTCGTGCATGAGGGACATCAACACCATATATTTTGCGAAATCGCTATTCACGTCTAACTTAATACTTTCATGCACTCTAAGATATTTAACTACTTTTTTTGAGATTTATTTGGAGATATCGAGACGAAATTCTATCAACCATCGGAGTTCACATAACACGTACTTCACCTACTACGGTTTCCGAACTGCATGTAAATCGAGTCTTTAAATCCGTAAAGCTAATTGCTTTGAGAATTGATTTAAGTGCGGGATTTTCATGGTCACATGTGCTATGCACATCCTCACTTCGGGTATCGATCTGCATACAAAGGAAGCCCATAACAGCAGCATAAAACTTAAACTGAAAATGGTGCCTTGGAGTTCAAGGTAATTGTATGTGGTATGAAGAGGGGGTGTTTGTTGGTCTCTCTTTCTCTCAGCATTTTGGTATTGGATTTTGTCAGAAAAAAATTCCTACTTTGCACTTAACTGAGTCCATACGTTTTAAAAAAATTTATAAAAGTCAAACTAATATATATATATATATTCTGAAACTCAAAAAATCAGAAAGTATTTGGAGCATTGAATAAAAAGTTAAATATAAAACTTTTATGGCATAGTAATATTTTTTTTTTCTTTTTGGTTGGTCCTTCTGTATATTTAGCAATTTGGCATTCAATTCATTGAAATCCATACGTACATGATAAGTTGCAGAGGCAGCAGTAATTGAAAAGAAAGGAGAAGGAGCATCTTTGTCTGTCCTCCTTCCTCTTCTGAGATGTGATGTGTAACAAATTGGAGTGAAGAATGGGGCTTTTGAAAGTACCAAGTGATGCCCTTGCTCATCAGCACCAGTCACTCTCTGTCCCTCCTTTCTATCTCTATCCAACCACATCCCAATTTGGGCTTTTAATTGGGAGCATTTTTGAGAGCTAAACCAAACTCCTCTTCTCCCCCTTCCTAATATTTTCGAACATAATTACTTTTCAGAAAGTTGGTCGGTTAGCTAACGAAAAATTACTGTTTAGTCATCTGAACTTTAATCGAATAGGTGGCTATACTTCTAACCTTCCAACCGTGGCTACGATAATATTAAACTTCAAAAAACATCCACAACCTTACCATCAGTTTCTGCTATCCACGTCGTCAAGTTACCAACGTGCCCCCCTTTTTTTTTGATAACACTACTCTAATAGTTTTAGAATTATTTTTTTAGATTTGCTGCTTTGTAAAGGGCAAATTTGTCTTTTATTATTCTTTTATTTTTAATTATTTATTTTGTTCTTGGCAAGAATGCCGAGGGTGATGGCTCGATGCCACGGTGGCGCCGGAGGAGGTAGGTATTCAACCTTGTTCTCCTATTTTCTATATTATTACTATAATCTATGATCGCTATAGCTCTCGAATCTTGATGCCCATTTTGTTATATTTGCTTTTCTAGGTCTCAAATTTCTAAATTTCCTAGCAATTATAATAGTAATAGAAAATGTAATTAATGAAGTTAATCTTCATTAAAATAAGGAAAGTCTTCATTAAAATTTCTAAATTGCGTCAAGTGCCGAATGGGCTTGGAGAAAACTCCTTAAAATAAGCAAGTTTTTCAGGAAAAACATGAAAAATGAGGAGGGGAATGGATTAAACACTTCTTTTTGGTAAGATAATTGGCTCAATATTGACCTCTCTTAAATTGGGATATGGGTGGTGACATTGAGGCTATGGGGATAGATTAAGCTATCAGTGTGGCAAATATGTATAGGAAAGGAAGTTGAAAGGTCTCTGTAAATCTGTAAGCAAAAATATCTTTGCTAAAGTAAGCTCTATCCTTTGTTAACCTATCCAACAACATTGACAGAACATTTTGGAATTCAGATAAAGGCTTCTCTATCCAGAAAGCATACCATTCTATTAGGCCTAGTAGGAGAGTTATCTCTTGGTTTATGGTTTCGGACCCAATTGTGTTCCCAAACACAGAGTTATCAATGTGGCTTTTGTGATGATGATGAATCTAGTAGGCATCTGTTTTTTCAATGTAAAAATTTGTTGCTGGGATTTGGAAAGTTATAACTAACTGGATTGGATTGCACATTCAACCATTCAGCTGGGATACTCTCTTGCCTTATCTGATTAAATGTAACTAAGGGCAGAAACGATGTGGCTTCAATGAGGAGAGTGGTGATAGCAGCTACTGTTTATACAGTTTAGAATGAGAGGAATAAACTTACTTTCCGACGAAATATGCCTTCTACCAATGGGGCTATTAAACAGATAAAAGACACTTCTATCTTGAGGCTTAGTGAATGTGACAAGTTTGTCAACAGATGTCGGTTTTCTGGCTTAGAGAGTAGCTCTGGCATTGTTCTCTAATTTGAACTTGCAATCCTCTCAATGATCCGAAGCTCCCTTACGGTTCTTGATCACCGGAAAGGGACAAGGATGCTTAATTAGGATCTAGGGAAGAACGATCACACCATACACAACAAATGTAGTTTTAGTGGAAAATGAGTCGGCCAACAATGCCTAACTTCCGTGTCCTTGCCTATGCATGCACTTACAAAAACCACTAACACACATTTGGGTTGACCGCCACAAGCTGGCGGCCTCACCTTAAGATGCTCGGACAACCCCAAGCTCCTTTGCCTACCTGGTCAAAGGAATTGAATATCCCCATTACATGAGCAATTAACATACATAAATGAGAGAAATAAACATGACAAAGATGTGCAGCCACTTGCAACCGCTGGCGCCCCTTGGGCTAGCCGCACGCATGCCTGGTCGCGCACACGCGACTGCCCAGCTTCCGCGCCCGCAGCCCTTGCTCTGCGCCTGCGCGCGCCCGTGCCCTGCGCCCGCGCGCCCGTGCGCCTGTGCGTGCCCGTGCGCCTGTGCGTGCCCGTGCGCCTGTGTCTGTTGAGATTCTCGTCTGCGTGCGCCCGCGCCCGTTGAGGTTCTCGCCTATGCGCGCCACCCGCGCGCCCGTGTCTCTTAGCCTCCCGCGCGCCCGTCTGCGCGCCCGCACTAGTCCGGTCCCCGCACTCATGCTTGGCTAAGGCATGTCACGCACCCAAGTCAGGTTGTATGCACCTCAACCCAAGAGCCTCCTGGATCACTCAATTTTAGCTTTGATGAAGAATTTATTGAGAAACCAGTGATTATCATTGGCAGGTTGTGGATGGCTATTTGGATAGGAAGCTGTGTTCCTATTCTGCTTCTTGGTTTCTAAATTTGATGGCTATTTGGATAGGACTGCTTCTGTTCCTTCCCTTGGAGGGTCAACTAGGAGTTGTTCACTGTTTTCTGCATGCTAAGCTGAGTTGGTATTTAATAATGATGAATACCCAGTTATATGCTGTGCTATTATGCAGATGATGGCATGGAAAAATTCTGGGATCTAGTATTTTGCTCTCTGCTGAGCTTGTTTCTCAATTCTGAGTCTGGTTTGAGATTATCTTCGACTTAGTGCAGACTATTAAATTTGTTTCCTGCTGGTTCATATGATTGGGTGGATGTTGGTTCATTAGATGGTGCATAGGAGTAAGCCAAAGCAAGATGTTCTCCAGAGCGAATTCTTAGTCTTTCTTAATTTCAAGTTTGTTTCAGATCTTTTATGTAATGTAATTTAGATCATATATAAATGAGCTAAACATTTTGTTGTTGATCTTGATCTTGTTCAATAAAATTTCTTACATTACCAAAAAAAAAAAAGAAAATCTTCATTAATATCTCGCAATTCTGTCTTCCTTGCTTCACTGGGTGATCATAACACCTTTAGCTCATATATAAATCTTCATGATATCTAGCAATTCTTAATTTCAAGTTTGTTTCAGCTATTTTATGTAATGTAATTTAGCTCATATACAAATGAGCTAAACATTTTGTTGTTCTGGTCTTGTTCAATAAAATTTTTTACATTACCCAAAAAAAAAAAAAAATCTTCATTAATATCTCACAATTCTGGCTTCCTTGCTTCACTCGGTGATCATAACATAACACCTTTCCATGCATGTGAAAATAATTGCCCAAGCCAGGATATGGAGTAGGATTTATTTCCATCTCTTGTAGAGATATTGCAATGGGATAGAAATATCAATAGGTAGGATACTACATAAGACCGAAAAACATAAGGCGCTAACTCGCATCTTTTGATTCTTTTGCTTTCTATTGTGTTTACATAATGCGGGAAGGACCTAGGTTAGGGTTGGCCGGATGAACCAACATACTGGCCTCTGTGGTAGGACGCAAAATCCGCACAAGCCAAGGTCTACATCGGAGAATTGCTGAGAACTGGGTCATTCAGCCTGAATCCCACCTGGCCCGACCATGTTCTCTTCGCATTCAACAAGGTTTTTTGGCCAATTCGCATAGCTGAAAGTTTACAGCTTGAAGCAAACTAATTTTCTATAGATGACCGTGGAAACATTCTGCCACTAACCTGTCCAATTTGTACAACTATCGTAATAAATAGATTAATACAGGCTTCGTATGATGAGAAAATAAAACAAATGCCAAACATATATAACCATAACATCAAATGCTCAGCTGAAATGGGCAAGGACTTATTACATAAACGAACAAAAAAGAGTAATCTACAAATGTCGATAACATATATCCAAAATAATTTAAAGGGATGATTCCACTTTTTGTTTTCTCCTCGGCTACTGAGATCATTGTTACGACATTTATACAAGAGAATGCATGTTTGCACAAAATTACCACGTCAAGAACCATTACGAGAAGGCAGTAGTCTTCTCGACGGTGAAATGCGGATTTTAGGATCTCATAAAAATGGCATACTTCGTACCAAGGAAGAGCCGTTGGATACGTATAAGAGTTTCTTCCCCACCTCAGCCTTTTCAGGATCCATTCGCTTCATACCACGCTCCTTAGCCTTCAGATCTAACACGACTCTTCCACCAGGATGGTACAGGATGAACTGGGAAATGTCGTAACAAGCAATGCCAGGTGTTGTATCGATGACGTCTCAAGAATTGTGATAAGAACACATAGAATCTGCAACACAGTAAAATCACTTTTTAATTAGTATTTGTAAGGTCAGAAGACTATCACAATTTAATCTGTTTGGAAAAACTTTTTTCTGTTCGTTGTAAGTGCCGTGCATAGGCAAAGCTCTTATGTAGACAAAAACATTCAAGAACTTCTAGGACAGCTAGTCTCGAAAATAAGTTATGAAAGTTGGAAACTCCAGCTTCAAGAGTTGACTGTTCAGAAACATTTTCCGTACTGTGCTAAGTCTAATTTCGGTAAATCTGAAGCTCGAGACATGCCGCCGTACAGTACCGATCCATACAATTTCGTATTTTTAAAATATTTAAATTATTGAAACACTAAATACAAAAGTCATAATTACATTTAAAAAATATATAGTACATAATTTGCTGCCACAAAGAGTCTCGATATGGCTAATAAAAGAGATCTATAAAATCCAAAAAAAATATTTTGTGCCGTCAGGCACGGGCAGCTCAGTTCCAAGACGGTGCCCCCGTGCCGGATCTACGCGGATCCAGCACGTGCAGGCGGCATCGAGCGAGCAGTCCGGTACGTAAACCATGCTTTTAGCATGTAGAATTTATTTACATAATGTAGCTAACAAAAGAAGTTCACATGTAACCAACAACCTCATCATGCTCACTCCGTCACATAGGTTATGAGGTGCTACATGTATTACTACGAGTAGTAGTCCACAAACTTTCAAGAAATGTGCCTTTATTCACCTGAACTTTCAGATGCCCTAAGCTTTCAAATTTTCGAGTCTAATGCTCTTTCGGTACTTGCTTTGGTTTTGGCTTGTTTGTTTGTTACAAGACATGTTCCTATCAAACATGGCAATCCCTGGAGTTTTGCTACATCTGAAAAACTAACAACCAATATCAGCAGACCCCTAAGAAAGCACATCATAGCCTAAATAGTGAAAGTGCAAGGGCATCGAGCACACCGAAAGTCAGGCATGGGAACATTTCATGAAAGTTCGGGGGGGAGCAGAGTTTCGCCATCTATAACCTACCCAACATGCCTATATAACAACAAGAAATGTTATGGGCATAACTTTGGCAAGCACATACATTAGATATAGAAGTTATTAAAAGACATTTACAATTTTTTGCGTCATTATATAAAGGATTTAGAACAAAATGCTTGTTATACCTAATAGTCTTGATACCATCTATTTTGGAAAAATTCAGGAGCAGCGTCCACTTTTCTTAAAATTTGTTTGAGATAGAGAAAAGTGGCTATTAAGGACGATGTACTCTTCACGTAAGAAGCAAATAATTTTAAAATGAAAAGACCAATGAATAAAATATAAAGCATTCCACAAAAAAAAGAAAAAAAGAAAAAAAAAAACATCAATAGGATATGAATTTTTCGAAAATGAGAAGGTAAAGGTTCACTAAGTAATCCTACCAACCAACCACCCCTTAGTGAAACCGTAAACGCCTCAGCTTCAACCAAAAGGTTGACAGGTCAATTTCTAGCTCTGGGAGAACATGTCTACTTCCCTCCTCACTATCTCTCTCTCTCTCAAACAAAACAAAAGAAAAAGAAAAATATTAACAAGAAATAAATGGAAAGTGGACAAATGTTGTCTTGGAAGAACAAGCTGTCATAACCCATATCACTGGTGTATTATATGCAGGAAAACAGAAAACAATGTGTCGACAAGATAATACTATTTAATACCTTTTCTTTTGTAGAACTTCTGACGATCTCGACTAGTCTTGGTAGGACCCTAATTGTGGCTAAATAATCAACCCCAGAATCATATGATAGAAGCCAAATGCGAAGGCATGTCTCATAAAGCAGCTGCAAAAATATAAGCTAGTTGTTACTTTCTTTTCCTGAACTATTAACATAACTAATGAACAGGGCATTTTGCAAGATCATGTGATTATGCATCACTATTCTCTAGCCTTTATTATAAATATACGAAGTTCACAATTAGGGACCTCAATATGCAATACAAGATTAGTATGGGGCTCTAAGAAAGCATATGTTGCTTAATAGAGGTTGTCATGGATGTGGCTTGTATGAGTTCGTAGATGTAACGCCTATTGACTGTTACAGGAGTGACTTCAGATTAAGAAAACATTGGTTGAGTTCCTCCACCACTTGCACAGGATGATCACTGAAGGAAATGGAATATAATCGAAATGCAATATAATCATTTTTTTTTTCTTATAGATTGTCCACTTTTATGTAATAGAGTCGATTTGATGAATCAAACGCCTATAATATTATTTTGGATAAAAGAAAGTTACTTTCCCGGCAACCAGAAAAATAAGTTTAACAATTACAATTGTAACTCAGAAGTAAAATATGTAAGGGGAAAGAATTTAACTTTTAGTTGAACAATTAACTTTAACAAAATTGAATAGTTAGATAAACAAAATTACATACAATTATGGAACTAAAATCTAGAATCCTAATAATGCACTATGATCAAATGTTCTACAAACAGAGAAATAAAATTGAAAAAAAAAAAAAAAGAAACAAAACAAATGCCACTATGTCCTCAATCCCTTTCCCTAAAAGATAAGAGACATAAAAAAGAGAAGATTTTGGATAAGAAACCTTAGCCACAAAGAGGAGAATATAAGTTTTGGAAGGAAGTTCATTGATCCAGCATAATGGTTGCACTAAAGCTTTACAAGAAGGGAAATCCGGCAAAGACGAAATGCAGTATATTGTCAAGGGGATAAGAAGATGTTCTTGCCCAAACGGAACTTATACAAAGAGCAACTAAACCTGGTTTCCGAATCATGATTGGTTCTGGCCCATTCAAGTTGGAAAAGAGGCACACCCAAAAAAAAAGCCATTAGGGCCCGTTTAATAGGGTTATATATATCTAGGGATGATTTAAAGATCACCAAACTAAAGTCACGAATGTCACTACCGTGTCCAAAAACAAATTTCTAATTGTAATTTTGAAAATTCTTTGTAAATTCCTTATTTGGATATAACAAGAGGGATTTTTAGCATGATTTCAAAAATAATATTCTCTCTTCGATAGCTATTTAAATTTTTCGGTCAGTATTTTCACCAAAATTTCTCTCTACTTTCTCTTTCTAGAGTTTCACTGCATATTTTCTCTAGAATCTCCGCACATTCAAGTCAGGATGAGCACGGCGACGAAGTAAGCTTTGGAAGATCAAAAGAAAGAAGACTTCAAAAACTACAGCGTACGCAACAACGGGAAGCCGTTCTGGCTCTCCCCGCCCCTCCGGCTATCAAAAAATGTTTCAGTAGTTCATTTACGGGAGTCGATCGATTCTCATCATTCTCGAAGGAAATAGTGGCGTCCCCGTACCCCGTAGGTTATACCGCGCCGAAAATCAATCGATACGATGGCACTACGGATCTTACACACTATATCCATCAAGGGCTTCTTCTACGGTCTTAGGAGTGTTGCGGTGGAATTCGTAGGCTAGTTGCTGTTCCGCGATGCCAACTAGTGTTGAGTAGTTGAGCTCTGAATCATGGAGAAGCTTGTTGTAATAAAAGATGGGGTTTTGGATCTTATCCCGTTCGCGGACAAGGACCGCTCTGGCCGCAGTTTCACATTTTAAAACTCATATCAAACCACTATACAAACCACTTAGGTGCTGTTTGGTTGGGTGCAATTGAAAATCGGAGTTACAAATGCAGCAGTTAGAAGTGCTGGGAGTTGTATTTTCTGTTGTTGGGAATGCAGTAGGTCTGTTTGGTTTAATGCAGTTCAAATTACTGCAGTTTAAAAAAATTTGTTTGGTGTGATGCAGTTGAGCAATGCAGTTCCAAATTCTGTGTTTGGTTTGATGCAGTTGAGCGGATATGGTAACTCGTGGTATAGTTACCTCCCTCTCTTTTTTTTTTTTTTTTTTTTTTAAATTTTGTGGTTTATGAAATATTATAAACTTGTAATTGTAATGTTGTAGGACAAATGATATATGTAATAAAAAAATATTATATTCCTAGTTAAGTATTATTGTTATTTTTATTTTTTTCTGGATTAAAATTTTTAATAGAATTTTTAGTTAAGTGTTATTGTCGACAACTATTTTTCTGAGTTTAGTTGGTTTTATGCTATGTCGAAAACTATTAAATATACTACATATATTTAATACATTTCAAATATTTCGAAATTCCTATTTAAGTCTTATTATTATTTTTTTTATTTTTTATTTAATTTTTATTTTTATTGGGTTGAATTGGTTTATATAATTATGAAAGCTGCTATAATATGATACATATTAAAATATTAAAAATTACTGGAATAGTATTAAACATATCTGAAATAGTCTAACATTAATGAACATATTAACAACTTTATTAGCAAAAAAAATATTTGACAGAGTTATTTACAGTTGAACTGATGACGTACATATATTATAAAATATACATGATTCATACAAATGTATTCACAAATGAATGTTAAATGAAAAAAATACACTGTGGCTTTTGCTCTTCAGCTATTTCACACGCGACGGAGACCTTGCTATAACCCAAATATGTGCTGCTCCATCCAGTATGCCGCATGCGACGAGTACCTTGATTATGTTGCCAACTTTGCTCTCATTTGTCCAAGAATAAAATGATTCATCAAAGAAACTGTCATCGAAAATACTTATGTATCACTTGCATGTGGTTAACTTATAGATACCTTATGGTATTGCGCCAAGTATCTAAACGACACCGAAGCCTAGCCTATCTATTAGACAGCACCGATTCCATTTTCGGAATCGACCCCTGTCCAATAAATAGACGGCACGAATGTTCTATCAAAATACTGGCATAATACTAAGATACCTACAAATTAAAACAACCTAAAAAGGGTATATAACAAATGTAATGCATGATCTCAAACTACTCAAAAAAAAAAAAAAAAAAAAAAAAAAAGACTACATGCACTTGTTGGTTTGCTTGGTCCAACTAATATCCCAGCACTGCACAAGCAACCTTCTAGTACTGCAATATAAGAACAATATCTCAGCACTTCACAACCTGCAATAAAGTCACAAATGCACATACCATTGCACTGCAAAACTCACAATAACACACTCTCAGCACAATACCACAGCTCCCAGAAACAGCATGTTCCATATTAACACTTAACTACACATTTCAGCAACTGCACAAATTACACAAACAACAGTTCCACATTACCACAGCTCCCAAAACTACACATACTACACATTCCAGCAACTGCAAAAAACTCACATATGCACACCCATCAATGCAATAACTCACAACAGCACAAGTAGCACCATACATATACCTCACATTACTGCAGTTCCAGAACAACAATCCATCAGTATAGGAACCAGATTTTCCAGCAAAGCAACAACCTGCAATATAACTCACAAATGCATAACTAGATCCCAATTACTGCATAGCACAAATAAACCAGAAAATATTTGCAGCCTGCAGTATTGCAGATCTTTTCATTGGCTTGCACACACTAACACCAAACACATCTTCACAAGCTACTGCAGCACCAACACCCAAGTAAACCAGCAAATATATTGCAGTACCAAGACACAACCAAAGCAGCTAAAGCACAGCCTGCAGTACCAGGACACAAGCAAACCAGCAAATGCACTGCCTGCAGTAGCAACTGCCACAGACCAAACATTCCCCATCCACACAAAATCACCACAAAAAGGTCAACATTGGTTGAGCAAAAAATACACATCAACATAAGTAATTTCTCAAGGTATACTTTGGACATCATCATAGAGCAATTTATTATGGATAACCTACATGCACCAACAATGTCAAAGAGTCATATTTCATAAGTTGAACAACTAAAGAATGCCATATACAACCAACTAAAATACAAGTGACGGATACGAATATAGCAAGATATATTTTAAGGCACTTGATTTGATCTTTATAAGCTTGAACCAAACAATATTGTCTTTCTAAGGCCTTTTTATGCGCCTCCTCATCCACCTGCTTATGCTTGGTTGAAATTATATAGGACATAATGCTTCTTCTTTTCTTTCATATTTCTTAAAACACGCATGGGATACACTATATACTTGATCATGACATTCATGCCATGTGTCATAAATCCCTGGCTTTCGCCCACGAAACACAACGTAGTACGTCATCTGAAACCTGATAGCATCATTTAAACTGTTACGCAATAGAAAATAACCACCATAGTAATACGATAATTGTCAACATGGGAAACCGTGACATGTGTAAGACATAGTTTTAGGCTTACATAATACTCCTACTACACCCGAACAATAACATAAAGTCTAAATTTGTCCAGACAAGAAATCCTCAAGCCAAATCTCTCTACATTGTCTATTCTTGGAAATAAACGATCTTGCAGTGACGTTGTTACCCATCATATAATCGTATGCTCGAATCAAATCACGCAAAGCATATTGCCTATTAAACTCTATGACTGCTGAAAATAATCTATCTCCAAAAGAAGTGGTACTATCGTGACGAAGGGCCTCACATACATTATCGATCTTTGCACCAAAAAGTGTAAAAGCCTCAGCAATGACATCATCTCCATCGCGACCACGTTTACGCCCGCTGCTCTTGCTTGAAGAGGCGGTTTGAACATTTGTATGTAGGCTATACTGGACATTTAAAAAATTGCCAAACATATTTGGGTTGGATTGGGAAGTGGCATCATTCAGCTCGATGTCCCTCTCCAAGTTGGGGTATGTTGGCGGTTCCATGCTCATACCAATGTCAACATTGAAATCGTTCATATTACATGCGTATACACCCGTAGGTTGGTCATTACCACATATAATACCTAACTCTTCATTAGAACTCGATAGGCTTGTTAAGAAATGGCTCGTCCTTTGGGTTGGCCTGAAATTGTACATTATTTGACAAGAATCCAAACTACTTTTCATATACAACACTTGTAGACACCCCATTTTGTCCGGACTATTGCCCCGATTTTACTCGATAAACTCGATTGAGCTTAAAATCTTGATTTACACAATTAAATGTATTTTGGCTTAATTTGAGACTATTTGGACGTATAGGATTGTTTATAATTCTAATGGGGCCGCATACGAACGAGAAATTTTCGCGACAATCAAATATTTATACAAGAGGGGCCATTTTTGCCAAAAGAGAAACTAGAAACCTAACGTTTCGCAAAATCGTGGAGGTTTGTTTTTGCAATGCAGTAAACTTGGGTATTTTTTATGTAATATCGCATAAACAGCCATGAAAGCAGCCGTTATCCTTCGCCGAAACGGCCGACGGCCGCGTAACGCATAACGCCCCGCTTGTGTAACGCCTACGTCCTCGACCTCTATTTAAACTCCAGCGCGAGGAGGAGCCGAGGGGGTGGCCAGAGAGAGAGAGCTGACGAGGAGCCGAAGCTTCGGCCGGAAAGAAATAAAACAAAAGAGGAAACAAGAGAGAAGGAGAGAGCCCGCTGCAAGTGGTCTGGAGCTTCACCGACCATCTGCGAAGACGACACCGCTGCCGCACAGCTTTGCCGATGCCGCCGTCGCCAGAAAAAGCTTAAAAACCGAAAACAACGCATTCGAGGTACGCGTCCAAACACCACGATTTTCATTGCATCATAGTCTCTATACCATATAGATCACGTGACACCGCCGTGGCTTCGCCGGCGGCGAGCCACGGCGGCGAAATATAAAAATTATTTTTGATAACCGAATTACACCCTCAAATATCTCCTTTTACAAGCGTCGAAACCAAATTTTGACACCTCCATTGAATCCGGGACCGTCGATAACCTTAGAACACATATATAGGTTGAGACGGCCGGCGGCGAAACGCCGCCGGCCATCATCGTCGGCCGCGAGCTCGCGCGGCCGCGAGCTCGCGGCCGATCTTAAAAAAAAAAAAAAAGAAAAAACGAAGACGACGACCGGCTCAGCCGGTCGTCGCATAATAAAATTGGACGCGCGCGGCGGGTTTAACCCCGCGCCCATGCGACCGAGCTCGGGCTCGGTCGGTTTCGTTTAGACCGAGCCCAAATCGAATCTGACCGAGCCATTTTAACTCTGACTGAGCCATTTTTAATTCTGATCGAGCCACTTTGCTGTAGACTTAGCCATTTTGACCCTAGAACCTATTTAGTGACCCAAACATATTTTTAATCAATTTTAATCACTTTTACTTGAAATTTAAACTATCATTTTCATAAAATCAATTAAATTTAAATATTTTTAGCAAAAAATTATAAAAATAGAATATGACATGTATATATAAATTCGGAGGAGATGGATATTTCCCCGAAACAGATTTTAATGGACGAGTTAAAGCGATGGATATTGCTTCTTACTCGATATTACATGACATATGCTTATTCATAGTTGATTTTTTTTATTAACTAATAAAATTGAAACTAAAAATACATTTTTTATAATCAATTAAACAAAGTATAATTAAAATTTTTAAATAAAATATTGGGAATGAGATGGATATTTCTTCCCATCCAATAAAAGAATTCATAAAATATTTTAAAATACATAAAAGATCCGGTGGATACTGGTTCTTCAAATAATAAAAATCACACTTCATAAAATATATAAAAAGATCCGGTGGATACTGGTTCTTCAAATAATAAAAAGCACATTTCATAAAATATCTTACAATATATAAAAGATCCGGTGGATACTGGTTCTTCAAATAATAAATATCACACTTCATAAAATATTTTAAATATAAAAAGATCCGGTGGATACTGGTTCTTTAAAACATTACACTCATACAAATAAGGGACGAGATGGATATCTCTACCTTCAAACATAATACAAACTGGGCGATGAAGAGGAAACGGAAACGCGCTGAGCCCAACACTATAAAAAATAAAAAGCACATCGACACACACACAAATAGACTTTATATTTTATATTTATTTATTCAATTTGCAATTATTCATGCTCGAATATTTTTATATGTCAAAATAAATCCAAAATTGTTATAATCACTTATAGAGTACCCTCTTTTGAGGGGCGCTGTGGGGGTGTACCGTCTTCCCCACACGTAACCGACGAACGAGCCTAAGAATCTCAAAAGTGCCTTATCCGGTTTCCTAATTTTCCATAAAAATTAGGTGGCGACTCCAAACATTTTCTTTTTCTTTAAGGTCGTCAACAGATGGCGACTCCACTGGGGACTCGTCAAACTCGTTATTATAAGTGATTAAAATAATTTTGGGTTTAGTTTGATACGCATGCATACATGTTTGCTTATTTTTTTTTTTAATGTTAATGTCTTTATTATTGTTGTTTCATACATATCTTGCATTGCATAATGTGACCTAGGGCATATGCCCATCCATTTACCGGGACAATCGGAGCTTGCGTACAATGTGCGTGGGTAGTCCGTAATGTCCGGTCCCTTACCCCAAGTCAAGATGTTATCTGGGTAGTAACTCGAGCTGATGTACCATGTGCATTGGTCGTCGAGAGGAACCCCAGCAATGGCAGACTGATAGACAAACCACTGGGATAGTCGGAGCTTGCGCACAATGTGCGTTAGGTAGTCCGTAAGCCCAGCCAATAAGCACCCATAATTTTCCCAACCGGCATTTAGTTTTAGTGGCATTAAAAAAAAAGGCTTTTAAAAAAATTCAAAAAAAAATCTTTAAAAAAAACAAATTTCTTTTCAAAAAAAAAAATCATTTTAGAAAATTTTCTTTTCAAAAGAAAACAAAAACTTCTTCTTTTCAAAAATTTTATAAAGAATTTTTTCATAAAAAAAACATTTCAAAATCATTTCTCAAATAAAAAATATTTTCATTTTACAAAAAAAAAAACATTTGTTTTCTTTAAAATCATTCTCAAAAAAAAAAAATCTTTTAAAATTTTTTTTTCTTTTTCACAACAACGTTTTTAAATTCTTTCCAAAAAAAAAAATTTCAGAAAAGTCTTTTTATAAAAACTTTTTCTTTTCTTCTCACAAAATCTTAAAAAAAAAGTTTTAAAAATTCGACATCACTGACACATTTTTTCTAAACTCCAAGAACGGTCAAGACGACTATCACAAAAAGAAGCCCTTATCTGCTTCGGTCCGACGCCACACTTCTACAACAATGGCAGACAATGAAGTGAATGAACAATTGAAGAAGGAAAATGAAGAACTTCGCAGACAACTTAATGACATGGGTAAGCAGCTGGAGCGCTTGACCACAATGATGACCCAACTGATTGATCAAAATAGCAGCAATGCAAAAACTCAGCAAATGGGAGATCCAAGTTCATCGTTTATACAACCCCAGCAACGGCAATCTGCACAACAGACACAGTATGATCCTTATGGCTTACCTTCACAAACAGAACAGAACCACTATGTTTCACCACAATCTGTTCCAGCAGTTCAACTAGAAACTCAGAGGGTACTACCTCTCAATCCTCCAGTCATATCAACCACGGTCAACATTGAAGAAAAATATGACACTATCTCATCTGAAAACCAACAAATTGAAGACAAAGTGGAAACAATCCTGAATCGTCTGAATACCCTGGAATGCATCAGAGGAACAATTGATCCTGCACAATACTGCATTATAACTGATTTGGAGATTCCAAAGGATTTCAAAGTCCCGGATTTTGAGAAGTATGACGGAACTGATGACCCTCAGGTGCATATCTCGATGTACTGTAGCAAAATGGGGGCATATCTCAAGAATGAAAAGATGCTGATCTACTACTTTCAAGAGAGTCTTAAAGGACCAGCTATTCGTTGGTATCTGAATCTAAACAAGAATGAAATCAAAAGCTGGAAAGATCTAGCGAATGCCTTCCTCAACCACTATCAGCACAACAAAGACTTGGCACCTGACAAATCTTCACTGAAGCTTTTGACTCCTAAAAAGGATGAAAAATTCCGTGCCTTCGCTCAAAGATGGAGGAATCTCGCTGCACAAATCACCCCTCCTATGACTGAAAAAGAACTGATTGACGAATTTATGACTTTGAGCTGCCTAGACGATAAAATCAAAACTGTTTGTGCTATTTCGTCTACTTTCGCTCAGTTAGTCACTGCTGGATTAAGAATTGAATTGGCACATGACAATGTCTTCAAAACATCTGATGAACAAGCGAAGAACAAGAAGAAAGACAAAGAAGTAAATAATATCAGCGGGGCAGGTAATTTCAAGCAGTCACTATATCGAGTTCCCGCACAATATCAAACAACTGTACAATATCAGACTCCACAATACAACAATCAATACCATCAAAATCGCCCATATCAGCAATTGCAGCAACATACATATCAACCTCAGCAAGTCAATCAGCCATATCAAGTTCCGCAGCAACAAGCCGCAACTCAACGACCTCGTCCGCGTGAACCTTTGCCAGTTTCTCAAGCAGAAGTATTCAAACACTTGGCCAAGGAAGGCCTACTGAAGCCAATTCCAGCTCGACAATTCTCTCCTCCATTTCCAAAATGGTATGATATGAATGCATATTGTGAATTCCACAGTGGCGTCCAAGGTCACTCCACTGACAACTGCTTTGTTCTCCGAAATAAAATATATGAACTGCTGGAAACTGGAAAGATAAAAATTAACCCAGTGGACACGACACCGAAGGCTACTGCAAACAATGCTGCTTCTACTAGTACTCCTGACGGAGGGATCAATGACATCGATACAAGTTTGTTCCAGGATGTCTGATTGTCTTAGTTTGTTTCTTTTCAATAAAGTCATGTTAGGACTAAAGTTTGGTCTGTCACTGGTCATTATATGTATTTGAATTCTCATTTTATTACATCTTATCGTTTTAATGAACTCTTATTGGGAGTGCAATTTGGAATGAGTTTTCTTTAATCATAAAGTTGCTTTATTTCATTACTTACCATGAACTTCCACAATATCACTAAATTTTGCAGAATGTAAAGAACAATGCATACTTGACTACCAGCAACTTGTCTTAAAAAAAAAGGAAAAAGAATATGCGCAAACATTTACTCCACTGCCTAAAGTTATCTAGTAACTAGAAGTATGCATGTGACCCATGTTTACTTTTACGTCAAACGATAACTTAGTGCATGAGTATGCAAAGCACCTTAAATCTGTATTTATCAAGTAACTGGATTCTTTCATCACCAATGTTAGAATTCACGTCAAAAGATAAAGTACAAGATAAGGAATGTTGAAAATAAAAAGAAAAAATGTACAAACATTCACTCTACTACCTTGAGTTATCTAGTAACTAGAAGTATGCATGTGACCCATGTTTACTTTTACGTCAAACGATAACTTCTTAAGGTATGTGTATGCAAATAAACGTCAAATCTATATTTTATCGAGTAACCGGATTCCTTCATCACCAATGTTGGTATTCGCGTCAAAAGATAAAATAAAAAAAAAAAGAAAAAGAAAAAACCAGTTAGGTCGAAAACCTGAAAAGGTGGCCTAAGTATTTGACAAGTGAAAATTCAAGAACATGCATTTAGAGATTATATTCTGCAAAATTTATCATCCTATCACTCTCCAGAACCAACTTACCACACAAACATTTGCTTCCACACAATCTTGAAATCGGCAATTTTATTTTTAAACGAAATTCACTCCAGAGTTACATTCTCTCAACTTAGAGATCATAGAAAAAGATAAACGTGTATTGAGAAGAAATACAAGATACATATCATGACAAGCTACAAACTGAACAAATGATCGACATGCTTTGCTTGAAAAGATGCAAACTAGTTGTCAAACTCAAACTGGAGCAAATTTAAGAAGTTGATCCAAACGTCAGCAACTTATACTAGAGCAAGCATTTTTGTATGAAAATTTGTGGAATGGTCAAAAGAAAGCATGTACAGAGGATACTAGTGCAAAATTTCTCCCTTGGAAAATTCAAAATCAGACAGAATGAACAACAACAACTGACAAGTCTACAAGCTGGGGCAATTTTAGATGACGCCGGTCAGCAAAAGAAAAAAAGAAGGCACAAAACACTCTATCACCAAATGAAGCGAATTTTGATCAAGACTTTGATGATCATGCCATCAAACCCAAAACTGGGGCAAATTTTTCACAAAAATTTACAAGAAGCTGATATCCAACTGACAAGCTTGGATGATTTAGAAAGACATTTGTCTGCAAAAGAAAAGAAAAGAAAAGACGAGAGAAGAAGAAAAGAAGAAGGGATGCCAAGGCAATGCTTTTTGATAGTCGGATTGACCAATATCCACACACAACATCTTTTTAACAAAACTTTTTGACAACACTTTTTCAACCAGAAATTCTTCAATCACTGCATAATCAATACTACTTTTGACATCATCATGCAACAAAAATTAATTTTATTCAATAACTTTCCGAAATATCAATTACAATTTTCAACAATTTTATCATTGAGTCGACTGTGCTCCATCACGAGACGACTGTCTCATTTTTCAAATTTTACTCTGAGTCGACTGTGCTCTATCATAAGACGACTGTCTTATTTTTCAAATTTTATCTCGAACCGACTGTGTTCCATCACGAGACGACTGTCTCATTTTTCAAGTTGTATCTTGAGCCGACTGTGCTTTATCATGAGACGACTGATCTCAATTTTAAATTTTTCCATGAACCGACTGTGTTCCATCACGAGACGACTGTCTCATTTTTCAAGTTTTATCTTGAGCCGACTAGGCTCCATCACGAGACGATTGTCTCATTTTTCAAGTTTTATCTTGAGCTGACTATGCTCTATCATGAGACGACTGTCTTATTTTACCTCGAGTCGACTGTACTCCATCACGAGATTTCACTTTGAGCCGACTAGGCTCTATCACAAGACGACTGTCTTATTTTTCAAATTTTACCTCGAGTCGACTGTACTCTATCATGAGACGACTGTCTCATTTTTCAAGTTTTATCTTAAGCCGACTGTGCTTTATCATGAGACGACTGTCTCATTTTTCAAATTTTGCTTTGAGCCCACAATGCTCTATCAGGAGACGACTGTCTTATTTCGAGTCGACTGTACTCTATCACGAGACGACTGATCTCATTCTAAAATTTTATCTTGAAACGATTGTACTCCATCACGAGAGGACTATCTCATTTTTCAAATTTTATCTTGAGTCGACTGTACTCTATCACGAGACAACTGATCTCATTCTAAAATTTTATCTTGAAACGATTGTACTCCATCACGAGAGGACTATCTCATTTTTCAAATTTTATCTTGAGTCGACTGTACTCTATCACGAGACGACTGATCTCATTCTAAAATTTTATCTTGAACTGACTGTGTTCCATAACGAGACGACCGATCTCAATTTTAAATTTTTTCTTAATCCAACTGTGTTCAATCATGAGACGACTGATCTTATCTCACATTTTACCTAGAACCGACAGTGTTCCATGATCAGAATCTAAATCTTATCTTTAGCAAATTGTGCTCTACTGAGAGACGACTGATCTCATTTTCAAGTTTAGCTTTTAGCCGACTGTGCTTTACATCAAGACGACTGATCTCATTTCAAAATTTGAACTTTATCCTTTTGCCGACTGTGCGACACTGCAAGACGACTGATCTCCTCATCCTACATGTCGACGATTTTCTGGAATCAATGCGGATATACTCAAATTTTCTCTCTCTCCGGACAAAATGTGGTATCTCCTTATCTTTGTTCAATCCTTCTTCGAAGGATCAAACAAAGAGGGGCAACTGTAGACACCCCATTTTGTCCGACTAGGGCTGAGCATTCGGGTCAACCCGACCCGAACCGAAATTTTAAGGCCAACCCGAACCGAATATCTTCAGACCCGAACCAACCCGAATTTTATTTCAACCCGAACCGACCCGAACCGACTAAAATTCGGGTTAGTTCGGGTTGGTTCGGGTTGACCCGAATAACATTACAAATCACTTTTATTTAACACCAATTCGAATTCGGGTAGGTTCGGGTCGGTTCGAATCGACCCGAATAGTTGTAATATGAATATTTTGTTTAAATAGAAAGAATTAGTACATAAAAACCAACAAAAACTAATTAATACATGACTCGTGAGGATAATTCGGGTCCAACCCGAACCGACCGAAATTTAACCACCGACCCGAACCGAATTATATAGACCCGAACTATTAAAATGTCAACCCGAACCGAACCCGACCCGAACTGAACCCGAAATTTTGACTTTGTTCGGATCGGTTCGGTTCGGTTTTTCGGGTAGGTTCGGGTAATGCTCAGCCCTAGTCCGGACTATTGTCCCGATTTTACTCGATAAACTCGATTGAGCTTAAAATCTTGATTTACACAATTAAATGTATTTTGGCTTAATTTGAGACTATTTGGACGTATAGGATTGTTTATAATTCTAATGGGCATCATACGAACGAATTTTCGCGACAATCAAATATTTATACAAGAGGGCCATTTTTGCCAAAGAGAAACTAGAAACCTAACGTTTCGCAAAATCGTGGAGGTTTGTTTTTGCAATGCAGTAAACTTGGGTATTTTTTATGTAATATCGCATAAACAGCCATGAAAGCAGCCGTTATCCTTCGCCGAAACGGCCGACGGCCGCGTAACGCATAACGCCCCGCTTGTGTAACGCCTACGTCCTCGACCTCTATTTAAACTCCAGCGCGAGGAGGAGCCGAGGAGGTGGCCAGAGAGAGAGAGCTGACGAGGAGCCGAAGCTTCGGCCGGAAAGAAATAAAACAAAAGAGGAAACAAGAGAGAACGAGAGAGCCCGCTGCAAGTGGTCTGGAGCTTCACCGACCATCTGCGAAGACGACACCGCTGCCGCACAGCTTTGCCGACGCCGCCGTCGCCGGAAAAAGCTTAAAAACCGAAAACAACGCATTCGAGGTACGCGTCCAAACACCACGATTTTCATTGCATCATAGTCTCTATATCATATAGATCACGTGACACTGCCGTGGCTTCGCCGGCGGCGAGCCACGGCGGCGAAATATAAAAATTATTTTTGATAACCGAATTACACCCTCAAATATCTCCTTTTACAAGCGTCGAAACCAAATTTTGACACCTCCATTGAATCCGGGACCGTCGATAACCTTAGAACACATATATAGGTTGAGACGGCCGGCGGCGAAACGCCGCCGGCCATCATCGTCGGCCGCGAGCTCGCGGCCGCGCGAGCTCGCGGCCGATCTTAAAAAAAAAAAAAGAAAAACGAAGACGACGACCGGCTCAGCCGGTCGTGACCGGCTGAGCCGGTCGTCGCATAATAAAATTGGACGCGCGCGGCGGGTTTAACCCCGCGCCCATGCGACCGAGCTCGGGCTCGGTCGGTTTCGTTTAGACCGAGCCCAAATCGAATCTGACCGAGCCATTTTAACTCTGACTGAGCCATTTTCAATTCTGATCGAGCCACTTTGCTGTAGACTTAGCCATTTTGACCCTAGGAACCTATTTAGTGACCCAAACATATTTTTAATCAATTTTAATCACTTTTACTTGAAATTTAAACTATCATTTTCATAAAATCAATTAAATTTAAATATTTTTAGCAAAAAATCATAAAAATAGAATATGACATGTATATATAAATTCGGAGGAGATGGATATTTCCCCGAAACAGATTTTAATGGACGAGTTAAAGCGATGGATATTGCTTCTTACTCGATATTACATGACATATGCTTATTCATAGTTGATTTTTTTTATTAACTAATAAAATTGAAACTAAAAATACATTTTTTTATAATCAATTAAACAAAGTATAATTAAAATTTTTAAATAAAATATTGGGAATGAGATGGATATTTCTTCCCATCCAATAAAAGATATTCTATAAAATATTTTAAAATACATAAAAAGATCCGGTGGATACTGGTTCTTCAAATAATAAAAATCACACTTCATAAAATATATAAAAAGATCCGGTGGATACTGGTTCTTCAAATAACAAAAATCACACTTTATAAAATATTTTAAAATATATAAAAAGATCCGGTGGATACTGGTTCTTCAAATAATAAACGACACACTTCATAAATATTTTAAATATACGAAAAGATCCGGTGGACACTGGTTCTTTAAACATTACACTCATACAAATAAGGGACGAGATGGATATCTCTACCTTCAAACATAATACAAACTGGGCGATGAAGAGGAAACGGAAACGCGCTGAGCCCAACACTAATAAAAATTAATAAGCACATCGACACACATACAATTAGACTGCACATTTTATATTTATTTATTCAATTTGTGATTATTTATGCTCAATTATTTATACATGTCAAAATAAATCCAAAATCGTTATAATCACTTATAGAGTACCCTCTTTGGAGGGGCGCTGTGGGGGTGTACCGTCTTCCCCACACGTAACCGACGAACGAGCCCATGAATCTCAAAAGTGCCTTATCCGGTTTCCTAATTTTCCATAAAAATTAGGTGGCGACTCCAAAAATATTTTCTTTTTCTTTAAGGTCGTCAACAACACTCATAAAAATATTATGTTGTATACCTGAATATATGCTTGGTATTCATCATCACCCAACACTATCATCTTCTTCTCTTCATCCCAATCAGTGCCACTCAACTCCCTCAATTTTTTGATAGTCACCCAACGGCCTCTTAAGGCCCTCAAGTGGTTGATGACATTTGCAGGTTCTACACGAACTCTGGAAAATTTTTCGTTAACAGCTCTAGCACATGCCGTATACAAACTTTGCTTAAAGCCCTTATCAACTTTTTGCCCCTGTGCTACTTGGTCAACCATGAATTGGATGAAAAATTGGCTCATAGGCTTTGTCCACCTTTGAGACTTGGCCCCTTGCTTTGAGGTTTGTGTGTTGAATTCATCCATATTAAATTGACAATATCAATGAAGACACAATTGTGAAGAAATAATTATTCGAGGCATAAAGCGCATATCATTCAAAAGATAAACATTCCATATTTATTCGAGGAATAAAGTGCATATAATAAAAAACATGTATTTAAGCATCCCTTATTTACAAAATAAGTCTCAAATGGTACAACTTAATATTTAGTCTCAAAAAACACCTACAGTTCATAGAAAATTTTCTATATTAGTGAATTGCAAGTCATCCTCTATTGACCCACATATCCATAGCAATGCGACCCGTGTCTCATCCCGTACATCCCTACTCAAGTTTGATGGAGTGTCATCTGTGGCCTCCCATTCTTCAATAGTAGGGATCAACGGATCACCCCCGTTTGTAATAATGTAGTTGTGAAGCACGCAACAAGCAACGACGACATCAACTTGGGTTTTGAAGGGGTGATAGGGCCATGAAATCAACACTTTGAATCTATTCTTCAAGGCCCAAACGCACGCTCAATTGTGCTTCGCAAGGAAGAATGCCTATGATTGAACAACTCCTTAGCATTTAAAGGGGATCGATCAGACCACTCCTTCAAGTGGTATCTGACCCCTCGATAAGGGGAGATAAACCCCGATCGGATTGAGTAACCAGCATCAACCAGGTAATACTTACCTAAACAATAATATTGTTTATCAGTGACGTTTTATTTAAATTATGAAATTAATGTCAACGACTAATATAATTTATACCTTCAGGTACCCTAAGTCCGTTCTCCCTCCACTGCATCACGCAGAACTAGTGCATCATGGCGGACCCCTCCCATCCAGCAAGGACAAAAGTGAACCTCAAATCAAAATCTACGGCCGCTAAGACATTCTGTGTTGGTATGTCCTTATGACTGCGAAATCGTGCTACTATACTTGAAGGCACAGAAGCAGGAATATGCGTGCCATCAATGGCTCCAATGCAATTCTATTGGCATAATTACATCGCAATTAGAGTACTAACTATAATTCCAATAGCGTAAAAGATGGATTGGGGAAAAAAAATAACACATCTTGAATAAGGCATATATCTAGAACTCGAAGTAATCATATGATGGGTGCTGGTGTTTGGTGGCTTGACATAATCGGACAGTGCTTACCGAGAGCCCATACGACATGTTTGAAGCCTACTTACTATCTCCCCAGAACGGATAATCGTAAATCCTACAGTCCTATTTCGTTGGTGGTGCCCAACCGTGTGCAAAAATATTGCCAATTGCTCCTCCACAGTTATATAAATTGTATCCCACATAAACTTTCTACTCCTAAGTAAATTGCATAAAAGGAAAAATGCTTCTTTCCTCATTCTTAACATGTGCAAACAATAATTATCATCGGATCTGTAAAGACGGCTCAACATCAAATTTTTGTGACTCGTTCGTGTTATGTGACTATATGGTTTAGGTATGTGGCGTCTACCCTTATACCTAATAACCATCAATAATAAGGATTGTATTGCAAACAAAACGGTAACAACTACGGCCTTTCTTCTTTTTTCGTTTTCACGCTCCATCGCATCCATTGTCCTAAAATAGGTATATGCAACAAATAAGACTTACAAGTATAAAAAAATAATATCGTTCATATAAATAAACACAAATCTCTAACATATAATAGTCATTAAAAGATGAATCATAAGAAATAGCATGATCGAGCCAGAAACGGATCTTCCAAGTACAGATCTGGAAAGATAAACAGATTTGAAAAAATTTGGAAAACAATCTGAAAAAATATGGAAAACAATATGAAAATAACATAGATCTGAAGAAACATCTGCCAAGAACATAGTAACATCATAGATTTATTAAAACTACATAATTTCATTTGTGCAAGAACAGATCTGAAGAAATTTCAGAAATCGGTCAGGAAAATAGTAGAGCTGTATGTATTCAAAGATCATAGATCTGCTTATTAGCTTCCAAATCAACAGATATATCGTGCAGTAGCATGATTTTTCTACAAATTTCATAGATCTAGCAAGAAATAGGGTATAAGCTTATCTTACGGTAGAGTCGGGCTAGCAGATCGGGGTCGATCGACGCGAATCGCAGTAGGTAAGAGCAACTCACACGAAATCGCAGCGAGCACCGACAGATCGGCGCAACTCGCAAGCTTCCTCTCGCCGAAAGATCGGAGCAGCTCACACCAGATCGCAGATAGCGCAGCCGATCATAGCAGATCACCGTAGATCTCGGAGCAGCTAACGAGCTTGCTCGAACGAGATCGCCGCAAGCCGCACTAGATATCACAGAGAACAAAGCCGATCAACGCAGATCGCAACACCTCGGAGCTCGCGAGAGACGGTATCGCAGTGCCAAAAATAATCGCAACAGTGAAAATGAGGTTACAACAACGCGGAGTTCCAACTACGGAGCCTTCACACCGCAGTCCCAAATGCAACATCCACGCCTTCAAGTGCAGCACGCGACTACAGTTCGAACCCCAACTTCACAAAACCAAACAGCAGAGTTGAAGCCCACTTTGCAACTGCTGCAGTTGGAAGCCGAACTGCAGTAATCCAAACGGCCCCTTAATCATAACCATTTTAAACCATACAACTACACCATTTCAAATAATGTTAAAAATTTTTAAATTATACTGAATCTTATCCCCCTTATGTTGATATGATTTAGTATGAAAGGTTGTCCTTATCTGATAGACACCTTCATGTCTAGAGGTGGCAAACGGGTCGGGTCGATCCGACCCGCCCGCGGGTCAATGGGTAATGGGTCATACGGGTGCGGATCGGCGGGTATATTATATTTGCCGGGTTAAAATTTTGGTACCCGTACCCGCCCGCGGGTTTGCGGGCGGGTCTGCGGATACCCGGATTAAAATATTTTAATATTTAAAATAGTAATTTTTGAAAAAAAAATTACTTATAAATATTTTTTGGAAAAACTTTCAACATGAAAGTTATAGATCTCATTAAGAGCTATAACTTTTATATTGAAAGTTTTTCCAAAAAATATTTCTAAGTATTTTTGGTTCCAAATGTTAAATATGAAATTTCGAATTTGAAATGTATGTATTTCAAGTTTCACCATAAAAATACTTATTAGATATATTTTTTGAAAAAAAATTTCAACATATAACTTATAGATATCATCAAGATTTATAAATTTTATGTTAAAAGTTTTTTTCCAAAAAATGCTTCCAACTAAATGTTTTTAGGTTCCAAAAATTAAATCTGAAAATTTGAGTTTAAAATTGTACGAGTTTTATGTTCCACCCATAAAAACACCTAATTAAAAATATTTTTTTAAAAAACTTTCAACATAAAAATTATAGATCCCAATAATATCTATAACTTTCATGTTGAAATTTTTTTCAAAAAATACTTCAAATTATGTGTTTTTGTGATAAAACTTGAAATTAAAAAAATATATATAGTTAATACGGGTGCCCGCGGACCCGCGAGCACCTGCCCGTTTGACCCGCAAGTTGCGGGTACGGGTAGGTGATACCCGTATTTAATACTTTTAACTAAAATTTTTATCCGTTCCCATCCGTTTGGACGGGTACCCGCGGACCCGCGGATACCAGGTGTAATTTTGCCACCTCTATTCATGTCGATCAAATTGGACGACTCTATGGCCACTACCTTTTTGTTGAATACGATGCATGTTAAGGCGCAACGAGAGAGTGAATTCATGACCATCATTCACTGCATCAGCACCCTGGGTCCTTCGTCCATCAAAATATCCAACCAAACGATAAAATGTCAATTGTGCCAAAACAGTGATCGGATAGGAACGAGCTTCTTAGAACTCCGTTTATACACTTCGATAATTTCTGGTCATCACACCGTATCTCCTACCTTCATCAAACGCTAGTGTCCATATATCACGAGGAAATTGCTGCAACCAATCATAGGCAGCCAGCTTGAGCTTTTGTATTTGTTGCAGTCTTTTCGAACTTCTTAAGTTGCCTCTGTGTGTCGGCAGTCCACACCATATTTTTCAACGTCACATCCTTAAATTTTTCGTTGAAATTAGATTTGAAATGATGCAAACAAAATCTATGATAACCACTAGGTGGCAGAAATCCACATTCTCTATCTTCTACGGCTTTTATAATTCCCGCATGTCGATCAGAAATTAGACAATTTGCTTGCCACTTTGTACCATAATGACGAATGCAACTAAGAAACCAACTTCAAGTCACATATGATTCGGACTCAACGATGGCATATGCAAGTGGATAAATCTGCTCATTTGAGTCAAGACCCGTTGTAGTTTACAATTTCTCTTTGTATTTACCATACAAATGGCACGCATCAATGCTAAGTACCGGACGACAATGTTCAAAACCATTTATAGATGGAGCAAAAGCTCAAAATGCACGATCAAACATAACTACATTGGATACACCAATTGGTTTTGTTTGGAGATCAGAACCCGACCCAGGATTAAAATATCGTACATCATTCAACCATTTTGGAAGAAGTCGATATGATATTTTCCAATCTCCAAATATCATTGCCATTGCCTTTTGCTTTGCATCCCAACATTTTGTATAACTGGGTACGTAGCCAAACTTCCTCGGATAATTTCAGCTATAGCGGTTGGCTTGATACTTGGTTGCACCTTCACAAGACCATAAATCTCTTGAGCAATAAATTCACAATTCAAGTGCAAAATGGCCTTGTGATCGTTTAGATGGATCGTCCAAGCATGTGTGCGGGCCAACATATTGTGAGATTTCAAACTGGCCATGCGAACTTTTTAGTCTTCTCCGAAGCATCCATTTGCATCCACTATCTGCATTAAGACACCTAACAATCCACAAGTATGTAGTTGATTCAACAACTTTGTACTGCAGACTACGTTCTATACAATACAATTTAACGGCATTTTGTAGACCTTTCTTGTCTTTAAAGAGCAACCCAATACGAAATTCATGTGTGTGATCCCAAATACAATCTCCACTACACTTTCCTCCTATGATTGGAGTATGTTCGGCAATAGCATCCCAATCAATATGTGTAAACGTAGGTGAGGGGCTTCAAGATGGGCCAATTGATGCTCCGGCTCCACTTCAACCATCTGAGTTGCCTGACTAGTCGTAGCATCACCGAAATCATATTGACTTGCATCATGATAATCATTGTCTGACTCACTATCCGATTCATCCTCCTCAACCTCATACTTAGGGGAGCGGATGTTTACTTGCATTGAATCAAATTGAAAATCCCTACTATATGCTTAGGACGATGAATAAGTTCGTGAGGATGATGATTTTCTAGATTTTGTGGCAGTGAGTTGTTTGCAAGGGGCAAACTCTGTGAAAAATAACATCCAACACTAGTTTGTGTTGCTATCTCACACTCCATCTGCATAGACTCTATGTGATCGCCTACAATATTACGAACTGTCTCTAATTCTAAATACAACTCAATTCCGGATGTCGGATTTCCTTCTATCATATACTTAACTTGTTTATCATTATTAAGAGATTGTCTCCTTTATTTTGTACCTGTCGGCAATATTATCGGACACCGATAAACTAAATTTATTACATAACATGTCCGGTCAATATCAATTCATTATGCAACTCACTTTCACTTCATTCAATATCATTCCACTCCTGACAAGAATCCCGCCTATTGGATCACGATCATATTCAATGTCATTAGATCCATCAACAATATAACCATTCATATAGCAATGAACTTGCAGGATTCTATCCGTCATATCTGCCATTACATATACAAATCTAAATAACACACCAAATAAAATTATTATATATACATACATTATAACATAATACATGCACGACATATACACAAACATACCAATTTTCTTAATACATATCATACCTGCGGCGCGAGGAAACTGTGAGGCGGCTTACGGCGAGCGAGGAGGTGCAGCGCTCGGCGAGGTGCAGCGCACGGCGACTACAGATCGAGGAAGAGGCGGACAGAGCGGCGAATCGAGGAGTGGAGAGAGCGGCGACGACGTGCAGGAGAGGCTTAGAGGCGCCGAATCGACTATGAGGTAGCGTGCTTCGACCAGCAACGTGCGGCGAGCGGCGAGGTCAGCGCTCGGTGAGGTGCGTCGCTTGGCGAGGTGCGGATCGAGGAAGAGACGGAGAGGGCGGCGAATCGAGGAGCGGCGAAGGCGGCGACAATGTCTGGGAGGAGGAGAGAGGCTGAGGGGCGTTGAATTGACGGAGCGGTGGCGAATCGACTAAGCGGCGGAGAGGAGAGAGGCTTGGTGAATCAACGGGCGCGTTAAAACGAATAGGAAGAGCGTTACTTTAAAAGACACTCTTCGTCCCCTTAGAAAAAAAATTTTGCAAACGATTTTGGGTCTCGCAGAGACGCTTTTAGTGGGAAGAGCGTTTTTTGAAAAAAAACGCTCTTTCCCTACCTAATCAGCGGGAAAGAGCGTTTTTTCAAAAGATGTTGTTCGACGTGGCGCGCTGGACGTTAGTTTGGCAAATAAGTTTATTTTAACATTATTTTAATTATTTGTTATTAAAATAATAATAATTAAAAAAATTCCATTTTCCACCCTGTGGTTGGATGTGAAACTATAACAAAGACCATTACTTGCTCCATTACTATTCCTAAGCTTAGCTCATCATATGGTTGGACAGACAAGAAGGCCCTGTTTGGGAAGGTGAAAATTTGAGGGGAGGAATGCCAAAGGAAAGAAAATAGGGTGAAATTTTTTCCCTTGTTTAGGATTGGTGGTGAAAGAAGGAGAGACAATAGAAACAAACTTTTCCATGGGTTCATAACTTCTCATTCTCTCGGAAATGGAGAGAAAGAGAAAGAAAGAAGGTGTTGCGATCTAAATGACGATTTTCTCCCAACGAGAATTAAAATAAAAAAGGAAAAATGAAATGGTTAAGGTTATATTTGTAATTTACAACTTAATTTTTTTTTTTGTTTTTCGTGATTAACTTTATCTCCACTTTTTTTTTTTTCCTTCTATTATCCAAACAAATTAGAGAAAAATCATTTTCCATTACTTTTCCTCCATCTGCTTTTGTTTCCTTCTATTTTTATTTTTCTCACTTTTATTCCTTCCATCCAAACACAACGAAAGAATGCAAGAATTATTAGATTTTTGAGAGCCACGACAAAAATAAGAATATCTCTTACTACTGAGTTTGTGCTGAAGTTGGCTTTGAAATTTAGTTTTTTCACTGAACTTTAGACTTACAATTGAGTTTTGGTTAAAAGAAAATACATTTGGATTAACTTTTGGACTAATTTGTATAGTAAAGTTTAAGTTTTTTGTCAAAAAAGTCCATGCTTTCCAAAATTTTGACAAATTAATCTCTTTTCAAAATTTTTTTTTAAGATTTACTCCAAACAATATATGTATAAATACTTTTGGAAAAAATCTTAAATGTGAAAGAAAATTGATTTTATGTGTTTTATAACTTTCATATTCAAAAGCTTTTCGAAAAATATTTTTTAATAGATATTTTGAGGCTTAACCAACAATTACTTCAGAGAATTAAAAAAAATCTATTTAGAGGTATTTTTTAAAAATAAAAAATTGTAAAGCACATCAAAAAAAATTTTAAAAAATATTTATAGGTATGTAGTTTGATTTAATTTATATTTTATTAATAAAACATAGAGAACGGTATAAAAAGCAAAAATGCTTTTTAAACCCAAAATAAGTTTAGACCCATACGAATTTAGATCCTAGAGCAGATCCGTATGCATTACGGTATACTTGGAAAAAGATCATCTACTTGATGCTTGAAACTTTTCTTTGCTATAATTTTCGTTGAAAATGTTGTATACCTAATAGAGGCACAATTGACAACTAACGTGCTGAATTAATAGGCCATACCATACAGTCTGAGAACCGTTATTGGCAATGTAGTACTTAACTTGGCATTTCTTTATTTTATGTATTTAGTTGCTAAATTAAAGAATGGGTAAACTAATGTTATGGGCGGCGGATACCGTAAATATATAATGTATTCATCTCCTCAACCCAGAAATAGAATATACTCGGCTACCTCACCCATCATATAGTAACAAGAGCATTATTCTCTTCTGCGGACGTAGGCATCATCGAACTACGTAAATGTTTGTGTGTTTTGTGATTTATCTTCTGTTCATCATCTTCACGGCGTCGTGAGTCTTATTCTCTAATTTATCAAATCCCTCCGTCAATACCGCATATGCGTTCAACTATTTATTGTATGTTGTTTATACGATGGTAAAGAAAAAAATGAAGCTGGCACTTGGTGGAAAAGGATCTTCAATTCGAGACCTCCAAATACTACTACTTGGAGAGAAAAAGAACGATTTTTACTAAAGTCATTCTGACTTTTCGATTCGGATAAGTTCAGGCAAAAGGTCTAGATCACCGGACCCTCACTCTAAGGCACGATAGAGCCAAAAAAAAAAAAAAAAAACAAAAAAAAAAAAAAAAAAAAAAAAAAAAAAACAAAACAAAACAAAGAAAAAAAGATGAAGCTTCCTGCCCTCTCCGGCCACCTCCAAGCTAAGAACATCGCCAAGTCCAAAGTGTTTGCTGTGAGCCAGGCAAGTTGACCTCCTCCTCTTCATCGTTGGTAAAGAACATCGAGATGGCTATGCTTGTCTCGCCCTTCATCTCCACGCTTATAAATTTACTGTTTCATTATGCTAAGGAAGAGACGGTCTTGCTTCTCGGGGTTCCCGGCGAGATCAAGAAATTGATAAGAAAGTTAAGTATGATACAGAAGGTTGTGGAAGATGCTGAAAGGAGGCAGTTTAATGATCACTCCATCAGACTTTGGTTGGATGAGCTCAAAGACGTCATCTACGACGCACAAGATATAATAGACGATTACAAATATGAGGTTGAGAAACATCATGTGGCATCATCTTCGACATCTGAATCTAAAAAGGTAAATTGTTGCTACTCACCTTTCATCTGTTTTGGGAAAGCAAGGTTGAATCACGCAATTAGTAAAAGAATTAAAGATCTTGTTGTTAGATTGGACGAGTTATACAAAGATGCAGGACCCCTTAATTTGATATGTACTTCGATTGATCATCGTACTGGCATCAGTCGATTTACATCCCCAATTGTCGAGCCTGATATTGTTGGGACTGCCATCGAGGAAGATACTCGGCACTTGGTGGAGTTCCTAACTAAGGAAAACAATGCGACAAACATTGTTGTAGGTGCAATAATAGGTATGGCTGGAGTAGGCAAGACGACCCTCGCTCAAAAGATATATAATGATGATATTTTACAAGCAAACTTTCAATCAATTAAACCAATTTGGGTTTGCATCTCCAAGGACAGCATTGATGAGATTAAGATTCTAAAGAGCATCGTAAAAGGTGCCGGTGGTGACCCAACTAACATAGATGACAGAGTCGAACTTGAGAGATTGTTGTTTGAAGTTGTTAGACAAAAGAGATTTTTTCTCGTCTTGGATGATGTCTGGGATGTCAAAGTATGGGAAGGCCTATTAAGGAAGCCATTGCATGGCGCTAACAGAGGGAGCAGAGTCTTAGTTACCACCAGAGACGAAGGCATCGCCAAGCAAATGGGAGCAACATTTCGTCACAAAGTATCTGAGCTGTCAGATGAAGATGGTTGGTCATTATTGTGCAAGATAGTGTTTCAGGATGGACAAGGACAAGAAAAGCATACCTTAACAGAATTGGGAAAGCAAATAGTTAAGAAATGTAATGGTCTCCCACTTGCTATAAGGACGATTGCCGGAGTATTACAAAGAAGGGAACCGCAAAGATCAGAATGGGAGAAAATACTCCGAAACCCTACATGGTCCTTTCCGGATCTTCCGAACGATGTAACAACTGCATTGTACTTGAGTTATGAAGACTTGCATCCCCACCTCAAGCAATGCTTCATCTACTTTTCCTTGTTTCCTGAAGACTACGAGCTCTATCGAGGTGATATTACATCCTTGTGGATTGCAGAGGGGTTTGTGGAGGTAAAAGAGAATTCCATGCTCGAAGAAACAGCGAACGACTATTGGAATGAACTAATTCAGCGCAATCTACTCCAGGTTTATGATCATGCAAACTTCAAATGTAAAATGCACGATCTCTTGCGGACTATGGCTCAAAGTCTTGCACGATATGAATGTTGGTGCGGGGATATAAGAGGATTAAATGAAATTGTTTCTAAATCACACAAGAAGGCACGACGTTGGTTTATGCATGGTGTAGCTGAGTTTAGTCTTCATGAGTTGGAAGAACTTACTTCGTTAAGAACACTCATTGCTCGTCGGCTACTTGGGCAACTCTCAGATGATGATTTTATAATTCCAAAGCATATAAGAATTCTAAATATTAGCGGATCAACCATTGAGAGGTTGCCATGTTCTTTCGGAAACCTGATATACTTGAGATACTTAAACCTATCACATACTCTTATAAGAGAAATTCCAAACAACATAAAGTATCTTAGAAATTTGCAATTCCTTTGCCTTTTCGGGTGTAAAAACTTGCAGAGCATCCCCAAGGCCATTGGATTTTTGACCAATATGAGGCATCTTATTGTAGCAAAAACTCTAGTTGACAAAATCCCCAAAGAGATGGTACGGCTTGTGGAACTACGAACATTAAATGGATATATCTTATCAGGCAGCAATGATGAGATTGACCATCGAGAGCATAATGGACGGGAGTGTTGCACTATGGAGGATCTAAGCGAGTTCAGGCAGTTGAGATGTTTGACGCTTTATAACTTGGAGAGAGCGTCTGGTGGTACAGAAGCAAGAAAAGCATCTTTACGAGATAAATCTCATTTAACTCAGTTACTTTTGGCTTGTAACCATCAGGAAGCATATAATGAAGATACGGCAAAAAGAATTACGCGAGTGTTTGAAGAACTCTGCCCTCCATCTTGTATTGAAGAATTATTTGTTGAGGGTTACTTCGGTCAAATATTTCCACGCTGGTTGATGAAGAGCCCTGCATTTCCGAATTTAAGGAGACTAGTCCTAACGGATTGCCCTCTTTGTGAAGAACTACCCCCGTTGGGGCTGCTACACCACCTTGCTTGGTTATATGTTAGTGACATGCCTCGTCTAAAACGAATAGGACGTGAATTATTTTTGCCAGCAAACAACTTCCTTGAAAGCACACACCATCAGGATCCTCTCTTCCGATCCCTCCCTAAGTTGGAGTACGTTCTTTTCGATCACTTGCCAGCTTGGGAAGAATGGTTATGGTTAGATGAAAAGGAAGACCGAAATCAACAGATTGCGTTGTTGCCTAGCCTTCAACAACTGCTTCTTGATAGCTGTTCCAAGTTAACGTTTCTTCCGAACCTTCTTTTGAATCGTGTTACCACATTGAGAGACCTCCAAATCATAAAAGCCAAAAAACTGGAAGCTATTGATAACCTTGACTACATTAAGCGTTTGTGGATCGAGGATTGCCCTAGCCTCAAGAGGGTAGCAAATCTATCATCCCTCAAGTTTCTCACTGCTATTCAATGTAAAAACTCAATGGTTGTTGAACATCTGCCTGACCTCCACATTCTGGACATACAGGATCTCGGTATGAAGTCCATTCCAGAGTGGCTAGATTCATCTAGGACAGGATTGAGCTTCCCTAAACTACATACACTCTGGATCAAAGGTAGCCAAGATCTAGTCTTCAAATGTGTTTTAGATGGGCCATACTGGCCAAACATCAGAGATGTACCTCAATTTAGAGCATCCTCTACTGATACATATGCATTCATTTCCTACACCAAGCATCCCTTCTTCTTCGAAACTAACATACGTTTAGATTCTCACACGGTGGAAAAGATGTCCAAAATTCGGCCAAAGCAGGTTAATAGCTCCTTTCACGAGCATGTTCTCTTGCTGATGCGTCGTATTAATTTAAGGTGTGCTAAATGTGGAGAAGAGGTTTCTGGCAGTTTCTGGTCCTATTATTGCAAGGAATGTGCCTTTGATTTGTGCCTCCAGTGTGCCTTGGAAGGCAACGACGAAGGCAGCCTTGTTAAGGGTGAGGAGAATGAGACTGGACAGTCAATGAGGGAAGTAACCATAAACGCTGATCTCCGAGAGCAACAAGGAGTTGCAATTACAGGTACCACTTCGAGCACATGGTAAGTAGCCCATTCTGACCTACTTTATATCATAGTAAGAATTCTTCGAATCTTTTGCTTTCCTGTCAACTTTTATTTGTATTATCTTGTTTGTGCATCAGCAATGGGTTGAGGGTGTTTAAGGTTTTATGCTTATTCTAAGTGTTGCAGTTTCTTGCTAGATTATTTCACAATTAATTGTTGGACGCTTTTCTACTTTTAAATGTTTATAATGATTAGATTCTACGATATAGCAAAAAGTATGTTCCCAAAGTATAACAAAAGGGATGTTTTTTCACTTCTAAGTTTCAAATTAGTGGTACATGGCTCATTTTGGCATACTCTTTTTTTATTAAAAAATTAGACATAGATCCCTCAGTTGCTTGTAAGGAATATCTGTTGAGCAAGAGTGCTACGAATGGCAATTTTTTTTTAATGCCGAATCATGATATGGGATCTTACTATGTTTTGTACTTCAAAAGTGCAAATGTGTGTGTACATAAATGTCAATTTAATATATAGTTGGTTTTTGCTGCGTTTACACGAGTCTTAGAACAACAACTGTAATGCATGCCCATCTCATGCGTTGTCATCCAAACGGTTGATAATACTGTCGACAATGCCGTCTCATTTGGTTATACAACTAGATTTCTTTTTTGGGAATAGCGTTGCTTAAACGAAGCCTTTTCATTATATAACTAGAGAGACAATATTTAAGTGTACATAACTAAGTCAACTTTATGGTTAGTTTTTGCTGCATTTACACAAGTCTGAAGACGGGCACTGAACAAAAACACATGCGTTGTCATCCAAACGGTTGAAAAAATTGCTTTAAAGCCATGGACAATGTTGTTGAATTACAGCTAGACTGACAAATCGTTTTTCCTGGCATAACTTTCTTTGTTTTATGGGCAGGGGTCCTCTTGCCCAAGAGCTGAAGAGAGCGGCGAAAGGGCTGGTTTCAATGGAAGGGCCGGCGAGGGATTAACATATCATCTGGCTCCATAGATCCTCGTACATATTGGATGGAATACTTTTCTGCTTTAGAAACAACTGCAGGTACATGTTCATTTGTGCAGCAGTCCAATTTTTTGTGGCAAATATTACCTATCAATCCTCTAAAACTCAAATTCTTTTCTCCCCAGCTTACTTCTTGTTGCCTATACACTTCCAACCATGACCTGCCAAAAGAAAAGAAAAAAGGGACAAGTGAACGATCATTTCAGATACCTTTGCAGTCATGAAACAGAATTTTTGGAATTTATGTTTTGCTAATTTAGCTTTAGTTCTTGCTTCTCCTCATGTGATTGATGGAGTCTGAATATTAAATGCTTCTATTCATCCTTCTCTAAAAAAACAATTTTTTTATGAGACTCATGTGGAAGAGTTTTGCAGTATGCGGCTAACTTTGAACGACTATTGTAACGGATAAATATGAGTGGCAACGATCTATTTTTTAAATTTTATAATTAATAAAATTTATAATTTATTTACTTTATAATTAGAAAATATTTTTAACTCACTCAATTGCACTAATATATTATATATCATATTTTTTCTGAAAAGAATAAAAAATAGATACTCAAGAAATTTAGAAATCTAAATTTACGACAAAAGGAATCTAATATGAAAATCATATAGAAAATATAAAGTAGAGAAAAAAGTAAAAGGTTTTAACTTCCTACGGATTATAAGTCACACATTATTCATGATAACTATTCACTTATACTTTAACTATAAATTAATTATATTGGATATATAACACCACTAATTCCTCCTCTTAAGCTTTAGTATTATACAAGAGTTAGCGTCCCGCATGTTGCCGCGGTAATTGAAGAATTTCTGCATATTTATATAGTTCAAAATAATGGTAGACTAAAAATAGTATTAATTTTGGAGAAACTATTAAATTGAAAGATTTCTTCACCGCTCTTATTTTGTAACTTATCAAAACTAGGAAAAAAAATAAAAACAAAGACGTTCAGTTTCAATAAAACTAGATGAGAGGATGAGAGGATTCAAATCAGCCGCTAGTGTACCGGCCAGTTTTACTAACTATAAAACAAAAAAAAAATTAAAAAAACAAAGATAGAAAAACATCAAAAGTAGACTAAAAACAAAATAATAAGAAAAGCAAAACAAGTTACGGTTGATAATAATAATATAATAATAAGCAGTACTGTTCATTGAACAAATATGTCATAAATAAAAATCATTAAAAAGACATATATGTTGTAATATAATTTAAAACTTTTTTTTTTTCTTTTTTTTCTATATTTTTAAAATTTTCATGTATGAAGATTAATTTTTTTTTTCTGTACTTACTCTTTTTTTTTAAATTTCAAATATATATATATATATATATATATATGTGCGTGTGCGTGTGTGTGCGCGCCCGCTTGCTTAACTTTTTGTTTCCTTTTTTTTTTCTGTTTTCTATTTAATAGTAACCCTTTTTTATTTTTGTATTATATTATATATATATATATATATATATATATATATATATACAAATCTAACATTTGTTTTTTCTGTTTTTGTTTGTTTAACAGTAACTTTTTTTTTTACTTATTCTTATTATTATTATATATGTAAATTTAATCTATATACAGGAATACTCCTGTATGCTATAGTAAACACTGTTTACTGAACAATAATTTTTTTTACTAGTAATTATTAATACTAGTTAACTATTATTGTAAAATTTAACATATTGTTTTATAATTTTAACTATATATTACAGCATATATGTCTTTACAATGGTTTTTATTCATGGCAGATTGTTCGATGAACAATACTGTGTATTATTATTTATTATTATCAACATAAATTTTTTGCTTTTCATTTTTTTTTATTTTTAGTCTATTGTTGTTATTTTTCTATCTTTTTTATTTTTCTGTTTGTGTTATTTTTTATTTTATTTTTGTTTTATAAGTTGTAAAATTAGACCAATACACTAAAGGCAAATCTGAACCCTCTCATCTATTTTTATTGAAAGCTAACCTCTTCATTTTTTACTTTTGCTATTTTTTTTTATAAGTTATAAACTAAGGGCAGTATACCTACGAGCAAATTTAAATCCTTTAATCCTATTTCTTAACAATTTATAAAACCAGGCCAGTAAAATTTTGGATGGAATATAAATCTCGTATATTTTTATGAATAATTTATAGAATCATATAAAAATAATTAGAAAAAATATATTTTACTCTCTTAGCTTTCTAGGATAATATTTTTGGTTTTTTACTGATAAGTATCAAGTATAATATGGATGACATATTGACCTCTTATTATGGATGATAGGTAAACCTTTTCTTGCTAATTATTGTAGGAAACAAACCGTATTTTAGTGTATACTTTAAAAAAAAATAAAAATTAATAGCGTTTGTCAAGTGTGATACTGAATAGTGACTTAACCCCTAAAATATAAAAATCTAATAAAAAAACTCCTAAAAGTTAATATTATTTTTAATTTAAAATTTTTCTTTAAAACATTTTAAATTTTCAAGTCAATATTATTTCTTCAAAGTTAATACCATCTTTAGCTGAACATCATTTCCAACTATATAAATATACAAAAATTTCTACATTGACTGCGGTAACGTGCGAGACGCAAATGCTTAATGATCAATATTTGTTTTTCTTTTTTTTAAAATAATTTTAGAATATATAGTTGTGTGTGTGTGTGTGTGTATATATATATATATATAATATATATATATATCTATATGTGTTATATATAAATTAAAAAAAAAAAGAAAAAAAGTAAAAAAAAAAGTTACTGTTAAATAGAAAACAGAAAAAAAAAAGTAAAAAGAAAAAAGAAAAAATTACTGTTCATTAAACAATAACTTGTTTGTCTTTTAGTGGTGAATTTTAGTATGTACAAGCTTTTTAATCCGCGCGTTGCCGCGGTCAAGTTGTTTGCTCACACAATTACTGCTAAATATAAGTTATTATATATAAAATGTTATTAATGTTCGTTACGTTGTAATTTTTATATTCATATGATAAGTATAAATGCCTTAAAAAAAAAATTTTAGTATTCCAAATTATTAACGATTCTAAAAACGGAAGAAATCGACATTAGGTATATACTCGAACGTATAATACATCTATTTAAAAAAAAAAAAAATTAACAAAAAAATTGAAAATTGTAGTGAGATACAATTTTTCATGTTAAAATTCTATTGTTAAAATTTTTTTACAAAGTCGAAAATTTATTTAAAAATATTTTTGAATATTCATTTAAAACGTACATCTAGAGATATTTTTTAGGAAAACTTCCAAAATAAAAGTCGTTGATTCTAATAAATTATAAAATTATTCATATTGAAAATTTTTTAAGAAAATATTTATAAATAAATATTCTGTAAGTCCAAATTTGTATGAACAAAACAAAATACAATTTTATTTCGGTATGAACAAACGTATAAAACATATATTTAGAAATAATTTTTAAAAAATGTTCAACATAAAAATCGTAGATTCTGATGACCTCTATAACTTTTATTTAAAATTTTTTTGAAAAAATACTTCTAAATAAGTATTTTGGTTATCCGAAATCTTAACATATATTTAAAACAAAAATAAAACTTTAATTTAAAACAAAATAATATCGTATCTCGGTAAACAAAAACGTATAAAATATATATTTAGAGATAATTTTTTAAAAAACTTTCAATATTAAAGTTATAGATTATGATGAGATTTAAAACTTTTATGTTGAAAATTTATTAAAAAAATAATTTTAATTGTGAGTTTTCAGACTTTTTGAATACCTAACGGATTCAAAACGAAATAATATCGTATTTTCGGTACGATTAGACGTATATAATATGTATCTAGATATATTTTTTGGAAAAACTTTCAACATAAAAATCGTAGATTTTGATGATATCTATAATTTTTATATTAAAAACTTTTCAAGAAGATACTTCTAAATAAGTGTTTTTGAGGTATGAAATCTTAACAAATTTAAAAATTATTAAAAAAAAGGGACCGTACAGCCTGAACAATGGAGGCGGTGCAATTGAGCGAAGTTTGCTTTTAAAACCAAACTTTTCCAAAAATTGCATTTTAATCCGCTAAAATTCGGACCTCCGAAACACCTATTTAGGAGCGTCTTCTCGAAAAACTTAAAACATAAAAATTGTATCCCTCGTCGAGTTCTACGACTTTCATATTGAAAGTTTTTCGATAAGATGCTTATAAATGAGTGTTTTGGCCGGTGCAAAATCACATTTTTAAAAAACTTCGGGTATTTTTGCAAAATACGCGTGTACTGTTGAGTGAACAGTAAAAAGTAGTGTTGAGTTTTAGTATATAGTGCCCTCCGCCCGTGGGTCATTCGGCTGGGGCGCTCGCCTCAGGAAGCGAGCGCCCGGGTTCGAATCCCGCGGGTGCCTGTAATGGGGATGTGCCCGTGGTCGCGTGTTTGCAGCGTCTGCGGGGAAGCTGGTGGCTGGGTACCCAGTACTCCATGTCTGGTCCGGGGGCGGACGCCAGGCCGGGGTTTTACTCTCCTGCGGGCACCTGGGTCCACGAAGTGGTCCTATAGGTGTTCGTAGAAAACCGTGGTTCGCGAGTTAGCGGAGACCCGGGGGGAGGTTTCGCCTCGTCTCAAAAAAAAAAAAAAAAGTTTTAGTATATAGTACAAGCTTTTTTTTCCCGCGCTATGCCGCGGTCACGTTGTTCCCTCACACAATTGTTATTAAATATAAGTCATTATTTATAAAATGATACTAATGCTTGTTACGTTGTAATTTTTATATTCAGATAAGTACAAATACTTTTAAAAAAAAATGTAGTATTCCAAATTATTAACGATTCTAAAAACGAAAGAAATCGATATGATATATACTCGAACGTATAATACATATATTTATAAAAGAGAATTTTAAATGATAAAATTGAACATTCTAGTAAGATACAATTTTTCATGTTGAAATTCTATTGGTAAAATGTTTTTGCAAAGTCGAAAATTTATTTTAAAATATTTTTGAATATTTATTTAAAATATATATCTAGAGATAATTTTTAGAAAAACTTCCAAAATAAAAGTTATTGATTCTAATAAATTCTAAAATTTTAATATTAAATTTTTTAAAAAAATATTTATAATGAATATTCTATAAATTCAATTTGTATGAACAAAACAAAATAAAATTTTATTTCGGTATGAACAAACGTATAAAATATATATTTAAAAATAATATTTTGAAAAAAAAATATTCACATAAAAATCTAAATTTTGATGATCTCAATAACTTTTATTTGAAATATTTTTTTAAAAAATACTTCTAAATATATATTTTGGTGATCCAAAATCTTAACATATTTAAAATAAAAATAAAATTTTAACGAATTTAAAACAAAATAAAATCGTATCTCGGTAAATAAAAACGTATAAAATATATATATTAGAAATAATTTTGAAATTTTTTTTTACATGAATATTATAGAATATGATGAGATTTATAATTTTTATGTTAAAAATTTATTAAAAAAAGTTCTAAACGGGAGTTTTCAAACTTTCTGAGCACCTAACCGATTCTAAACGATATAATATCGTATCTTCGGTACGATTAGACGTATAAAATATATATCTAGAAATATTTTTTGAAAAACTTTTTTAACATAAAATTCGTAGATTTTGATGAGATCTACAATTTTTATGTTGAAATTTTTTCGAAAAAATATTTTTAAATGGATATTTTAGAGGTCCGAAATCTTATCGAATTTAAAAATTATTAAAAAAAAAGACCGTACAGCGGTCGTGCAGGCAATTTAGCTATTCTACGTTTAAACCCAAAGATTATTAAAATTTATGTTTTAACCCGTTAAAATTCGGACATCTGAAATACCTACTTAGAAGCGTCTTCTCGAAAAACTTAAAACACAAAAGTTATAGCTCTTATCGAGATCTACGACTTTCATGTTGAAAATTTTTCTAGAAGACGCTTAGAAATGAGTGTTTGGCCGGTGCAAAATCAAAATTTTAAAAATATTTGGATTTTCTTGCAAAATGCGTGAGTACTGTTGAGTGAACAGTAAAAACCAGTGTTCTCTCTTAGTATATAGTACAAGCTTTTTACGCCCGCGCGTTGCTGCGGTGGTCATTGATTTTTTTTTGGTATATTTATAGAGTTAAAAATAATATAAATTGAAAATTATATTAATATTTGAAATTTTCGAAAGAAATGATACTAAGTTCAGAATTTGAAATAAAAATTTAAACTAAAAAAATTAATTTATTTTTTTTTTACTGATATTGATTAGTGTAATTTTATAATTCTTAGAAAAGACTTTAAAAAAAATGTCTATTAGACAAAAATCACCACTAAAAGAGACACAAATGTTCAAATACAATATTTATAGTTATATAACCTTATATTTAAATTAAATAACCTTACCTATCAAACGTTATTAATTTTTAGAAAACAAAAAGAATAAAATTGAAATGTGTTATGTTCTCTTCAATAATTAGTAAGACAAGATTCACATAACATCTATAATTTAAAATCTGTTACATTTAGAAGCCCCAAAATATTAATTTAAAAATATTTTTAAAAAAAAAATTAGCATAAAATTTGTAGATCTCATCAAAACCTCCAACTTTTATATTGAAAGTTTCTAATTATTTTGGTTTATTGAATTTCAAATATTAACGGTTTCAAAAACAGTTTTAAAAATCGTTTCAAATTAATCCGTTACACTTTATCTATTTAAAAAAATTTTTTCCAAAAATTTCAATATAAATGTTTTAAATATCATTTAAATATATAATTTTTATAATGGATTTAAAAAAAATCAATATTGCTACAGTGTTTACTGTTCACTGAACAGTAAACACTGTAGCAACCCGGGTTGTTTTAGTATATAGTATAACATCTATAATTTAAAATCCGTTACATTTAGAAGCCCCAAAATATTAATTTAAAAATATTTTTTTAAAAAAAAATTAGCATAAAATTTGTAGATCTCATCAAAACCTCCAACTTTTATATTGAAAGTTTCTAATTATTTTGGTTTATTGGATTTCAAATATTAACGGTTTCAAAAACAGTTTTAAAATTCGTTTCAAATTAATCCGTTACACTTTATCTATTTAAAAATTTTTTTTCCAAAAATTTCAATATAAAAGTTTTAAATATCATTTAAATATATAATTTTTATAATAGATTTTTTTTTCAAAAAAAAAATATATATAATTTAAAATAAGTTTAAATTTTAAGCGGTAGTTATCATAATAATGTATGGCTTATATCCGTATGAAGTTTGGAAACTTCCCAATTTTCTCTCTCATCTATATCTGATTCTCATATTAGATTATTTTTATTTGTACATTTGTATTTCTAAATTTTTTTAAGATCGATTTTTTATTCTTTATCAGAGGTTATATATATATATATATATATAATATCTATAATTGAGAGAATTAAATATATTTTGGATTTGCGAATCTATGCCTCCATAATGTGTTTTTGCATATTTATGCGACCCTATATGAATTTGGCATTTAATAAAAATATACCCCTTTAGCGTATTAAATGATGAAAATGCTCTCATTTATTTTAATCGTTCAAACTCAAAAATGATGTTACCGTAGCATGTGATTTTGTCGACCCGTCGCGCCCCTCGTCGACGTGCTCAGCTCTCGTTTTCCCGCCGATATCCTCTTTCTTAAGCTCCTTTTTTGCGCCCACCTCCGTCGTGCTTAGCTCTCCTTCCCTTCCGCTTCTCTATTTCCGGCAATATATGATCTTAACACTAACCACATCCAACTACTGTTAGCGACGTCGCGAACAACCCCCCAATTTGTAATCCCCCAACCAGTCAGACTCCATTTAGTCCTAATACCCCAACTATAATGATGCCTCATCCTCTAAACTGGGATCTTCGTCTGATTACCTTAAATATTTCCATCCATTTTTTTTCATCAACCAAATTTGAGATTGCTGGAAGATGAATACGATGATGTTGATAAAGAAAATTGCTCCACTCAGCTCACGAAGTGAGGAAGATGAGGGAAAAAGAACTAAATCAGGACGAAGATGATTTAGAGCTAAGTCAAATTGAGGAGGAAGATGATTTGGACGATATATTGTATCTAGCAGTAGATGTGTATCAAAGGGACGACTTTCACAAAACGAGTGCTCGCTGCAGTTGAATGTTGACGATCATGGAAATGTAACTAAAGAAGAAGATACACAGACATTGCTTTCAACATTCCGAGGAGGTGTTACAGCTTTTGAAAACGAAGACGATGACGTTCTATCTGATATTACACTCAGTCAAATTTTTAGGAGTAGGGATACATTCAAGAATTTCCTGCTTAAATACGCTATTAGAGAGCAATTTGAAATTAAATCAGTGAAGTGTCAAGCAGATAAATTTGTATATGCATGTGTAAATAGAGAATGTAGTTAGAGATGCGGAGGACGAAGAGTGACGGGAACATATGACTTTAAGGTGAGAAATCTTGTAAACAACCACACCTACAGTCCACTATCGCAACATGATCATAAGAACTGTAACAGTCAGCTATAACTTGTAAGTACTTTAAATATCATCAGTTCGTTTTTATTTTTTGGGTGTTCGTATATGTTCGTAGGTTTTCGTATTAATTCGCAGGTGTTCGTAAGTGTTCGAATTATTACGAATGTGTTCATAGATGTTCTTGTGAATTTTTTTGTGTCTATTTAGATTCGAAAAGCTTTTTCATTTGGCTATGAATGAGTGCAACATGTAGGTGTTCTTATTATTACGTAGGTGTTCGTTGGTGGTCATGTGAATTTTTGTATCTTTTCAGAGCCCATAAGCTTTTTTTTTTTTTGGCTATGAGTGAAATACGTAGGTATTTGTATTAATTCGAAAGTGACTATATTTGTTCGTATTATTACGTAGATGTTTCTATAATTTGCATCAGTTTTTTTATTTATATATGTTTTGTCCACAGCCGAAATCGCCGACCAAGTAAGGCTAAACAATGAAAACTATACCCAAGCATAATAATGACAGATATTCAGAAGAAGTATGGCACTAGTATTTCATATTAGAAAGCTTATTGGGACAAAGAAACAACACTCACACAAATTAGTAGAAGTTTCGAAGAGTTCTTCAACAACTTAGTGCCTCTAAGGCGGGAACTACGCATGTTGGATATGGATAACGTAGTTGCAACTAAAAAGAATCGGAGGTAGCTTTCATCAGTTTTTTTTGGTCATTTGGGGCGTGCATGAGAGCTTTTTGTGAACATATGGCATCAGTGATTGTGTAGATGGTTGTCATCTCCATGGTAAGTATCCTAAGAACACCTAAGACCAATTACATAAGAACATATAAGAACACTTACACAAACGCACATACGAACACATGCGAACATGTAAGAAAACACCCAAGATCAGAACACTTACATAGACACATATATGAACACATAAGAATACCTAAGATCCATTACAAATGAACACTTACGAATACAAAGAACACTTATACAGACTCATATCCGAACACAAGCGAACACATAAGAACAACTAAGCTCCATTACATACGAACACAAAAGAACACTTATATAGCCTCACATACGAACACATGCGAACACCTAAAATCAATTGCATACGAACACTTACGAATCCATAAGAACACTTGCACAGATGCACATGCGAACACATGCGAACACATATTTGAGAGAAATTTACTAACAGTTAGGAATAAAGGGCAGGCCCTTACATAACCATTTAGACCCTGGTGGAATTCACAGATTCCTCGATTGTTTGTTTGTGTATTGCAGAGGGCCAATTGTAGTTTTTCAACTCGTCCAAGTTTTCGACGAGCGCAATAAGACCTCTTGGAATCGTCTGTTCAGGTTCAGTGAAAAGTACATAGTAGATGCATCACCCATAACTTCACATAGTCTTCAGCTCGTTTTGTGTCTCCCTTGATATCTCGCATCTTGCTTGCTATATCTTCAATAAACGGTTTCTTGTAGTGGCTTCTAAATCCTAATTTTTTTTTAAGTATACGTTCATATCCAGATGCTTCCAACTGAACGGGCAGATCCCACAATGGTAATTTAACAGGTCGCCACATCTTCTGGAGTAAATTCCAGCTTAACCCCAGCAAACAGAAAGGTCGGATCAGATACATATTGATGAAAATTTTGAGTGAGTCTGGACGATCGCCGCCGATATGTGGGATATTGTGAAAATAAAAAAAATGTATCCTCTTTGCGATAGGAAGATGTAAATTTTGGAGTGCTAAACACTTACTCCCCTCGGCTTAGAATTTTTTGTACAAATTTTGGGGAAAACACCTCGTTTTAATGGGTCGAGCCATTCTGACGGCTGAGAGGGAAAAAATTTGAACGGGAACAAAGACGAATGTGGAGATTTTGGGATTTAGGATTTAGGAATTTAGGGCATGAGATATGAGAGCGTGAAATGCGTTATTGTAGGTGATTGGCTCGAAATGAAAAAGATCAACACTTTAGAGACTGTTGAGAGAAAGGAAAAGTTATGCGGCAGGAGCACGACGGAATCATGCGGGAAGAAGGAGAAATCACAAGGGAAATCGGAGAACGGGGAGGCGAGTGACGGGACAATGAAATGATTGCTATAGTAACAACGATTTTGGTTTGAACGATTATAACAAGCGAGGGCATTTTTTATCATTTCACACACTAAAGGGGCACATAAATGCCAAATCTAAATAAGGGGCATATATCTACAAAAAAATATTATGGGGGCCACAGATCCGCAAAATTGCCAAATATTTTTAATGAAATTTGAAAATAATTTTAATCTTTTGGAGCACATATCGCGGATTGCATCGTCCGCAAGTATATGCATAAATGTATGTAACACACACACGCACGAATATATAAATATCTCTGAAATTTAGCTCCTTAAAGTGTCTGATATGGATACCCACGAATATGTGTCGGAAATATCAGAGAAGTGCCCGAAATAAAAAAATAAAATGAATTTCGGACACACATGTCGACATGCATGACAGATATTTGACATGCGTGTTCGTATTTATGTTATTTTATTTTTTAAAGACAATTTAAATATTTATTTTTTCTAGTAAAAGTGAAATATTATATAGTACTACCAGTATAGGAATAACTAGCATAATATAGTTATATTTTCTTAAAGAATGGTAATGCATACACGGGCGTACTACACGTGTATTGATGGACTTTGTTATTAAATGAGACTATACTTTTACACGTTTAAATACTTAATATAAATTTTTTAATAATTTATATTATATATTATAATAATATATATATACACACAAACACACTAGCGGATGATGTACCCGTGATATGTGTGTCAAAAAAAATTAGAATTTTTTTTTAGAATAAGTAAAATTTATAACTCCTTTAATTTAATAATTAGAAAGTAGTTTTTGTTCTCTCAATTGTACCGAGCTGTTATATACTATATCATTCCTTAAAAAAAATAGTAGAAATATAATTCTATAAATAAAAAGGAATATAATCTGAAAATTATACGGAGAATATACATCAGAGAAAAAAGTGAAGGATTTTATAACTTCCTATAAAATATAAATCATACAATATATTTGAGAACTACTATATATAGTTTAAAATTATTTTAACTATTAAATAATTATATTAGGATATAAAACATCTCTAAATTTTTCTCTTGGATTTTCCTATTATAGATATATACATGCTTATATTTTGTTTAAGTTGTTTAAGTTGCCACATATCACATAGTGAGATAAATGAAAACATCTTATTTATTGATCCAGGTGGATCTTGGGTCAAAACACAAGTGCGCAACCTAGTGTGGCATGGGCACGGCATGGGCGCGCATGGGCGCGGCATGGGAGCGCATGGACACGACATAGGCGGCAGAGGCGCGGCAAAGGTGCGGCCAAGGTTCTGCCAAGGCGCGTCATGGGCGCGGCATAGGCGCGGCATGGATGCAGCAAGGGCGCGGCATGGATGCGGCAAGGGCGCGGCATGGACGCGGCATGGGCGCGGCACTGGCGCACCACAGGCACGGCCTAGGCGCGGCGCGCGGAAGGCCAAGGGCGCGGGCGCGGGAAGGCCAAGGGCGCGGGCGCGGGGCATGCGCGGAAGGCCAGCGGGCACGCGGGGCGCGCGGAAGGCCCAGGCGCGGCAGCTGCGCGGAAGGCCAGCGGGCGCGCGGGGCATGCGCGGAAGACCAGCGGGCGCGCGCGCGGAAGGCCAGCGGGCGGGCGTGCGCAGAACAGCAGGGGCATGCGGAAGGCTAAGGGGTGGCTCTAGGCATCCCCACTAAGTAGTTATTGTATTTGCTTTTAATGTTTTAATTGCTGTAATAGAAGTTAGGCTTTGATGTTTTCTATTAATACAAGCAAAGAAAAACAAAGTGGTAATTCGGCCACACCAAATCTCTCTCTCTCTCATTCGGCCATTCCTCCTAGCCCCTCTAGATCTAATTACACCGAGTTCCTTAGACATCCCTTGGGGATTCGGATCAAGTTGGTATCAGAGCTAGACGTGAGGAGTGCTTAGGAGCGTTATCCGAAGACATGGTAGCTCAAACGAGGAACAAGAGTCAAGGCAAAGAAGTGGAGGATTCATCATCGGAGCACAGTCATCCTATCATGGAGGAACATGGAGATGCACGCATCACTCGGATTGAGGAGCGTTTGGCGCGGTTCGAGGATGAGTTCAAGACCATGGCAACCAAGACGGACGAGACTCTCACGAAGTTGGCGAACTCGACAAAGCAGATCTCAAGTTTGGTGCACCTCATGAAGGAGATGGCCATGAGCCAAGCAAGGGCGGCTACAACCCAACCAGCCACGGGCATGGAGCGAGGGGAGCCTTCCCACATGCCGGATGATGTTGAAACCCCAAGGCGCCTCGGCAAGGAGCCCATGCAAGAGGAGGCCGAGATGCAAACCATTTGGAGCATGCAAGGCGCGGTCCAAGGCATGGCCCCATTCAAGGTAGATGCAAAAGTGAGCTTCCCGTATACAATGGGGAAGTGAATGGAGAGAAGATAGATGGCTGGATCGATCAACTAGAGAGTTACTTTGCTCTCTACAACTATGGAGACTCGCAACGTCTTGCGTTCGCAAGGCTCAAGTTGGCGTCCCATGCACTTATTTGGTGGAATGCACATCTACGGGAGTATGGTTCCATGGGAATCACGTGGGCGGCATTCAAGAAACAACTCAAGGAACAATTCTATCCCGTGGGATACGAGGAAGCGAGGTGGAAGGCATGGCAATTTCTGCAGCAAGGAGAAGCCCAAAGTGTGCAAGAGTACACAACCGAATTTCGGAGGCAAGCCTTGGTGATGGGAGTGCGGCTACAAGACCCGGAGGTTCTTCGAAAATACTTGGCGGGATTGCGTGAAGAATTGTTTGAAGAAGTTGATTTGAATCCGGTTAAGGATATCAATGATGCATGCAAGAGAGCCATGGTCTATGAGAAGATTAGGATGCGTGGAATGCCCAAACCGAACGCCAAGGGTGGCTCGGGTGCAATGAAGGGGGCGGCTCAAGCAACTACTCAAGAGAAGACAAAGGCCAAGACTTGTACGCATTGCAACAAGAAGGGGCACACTCAAGCCGAGTGTTGGACTCTCCATCCAGAGATGGCGCCAAAGAGAGACAAGGGAGCCGTGGGCAAGGGCAAGACTCTAGTCACTACGGTAGAAGAAGAGGAGCCGATCACCCTCAAGATGGAGGAGGCGGACCCAACCCTTGCACTCATGATCCGAGCCAAGGAGGAGGTGATTCCAGAGGCTAAGGACCCCATAATGATAAGGAGCGAGAAGAGCTCTTTACAATGAACATTCAGGTAAAATCTGACATAGTGCAATGCATTGTAGATCCTGGATGTCAAAGAAATCTGGTTTCGGAGGCATTAGTTAACCAATTGCATTTGGAGACTATCCCTTACGAGACACCTCAAGTGTTGGAGTGGCTAAACAATACAAGCGGGAAGATGGAAATCACACGATGTTGCAAGATCAAGTTCGCGGTGTCGGCGCGGTTCATTGATGAAGTGATATGCGAAGTGATTCCATTAGACGTGTGCCATATCATCCTCGGAAATCCATACCTATGGGATCGAGATGCGACCTATCTTCGGCGGGCTCAACAATACATTCTCGTTAAGAAGGCAAGACGTTCACCATGGAGAGGACAAGGGGAAAGCAACCAATGGCATGAAGGAGGTGCCCAAAAATATTGCACTTTTTGTCAAAGACACAACTCTTGCAAGGAGGGATATGAGTGGCAACCTCAAGAAGAATGCTAAAGCTCATTGCGGAGCAATGAATCCTATAGAGGGGAGGCTTGATCCAGGTGGATCTTGGGTCAAAACACAAGTGCGCAACCTAGTGTGGCATGGGCACGGCATGGGCGCGCATGGGCGCGGCATGGGAGCGCATGGACACGACATAGGCGGCAGAGGCGCGGCAAAGGTGCGGCCAAGGTTCTGCCAAGGCGCGTCATGGGCGCGGCATGGATGCAGCAAGGGCGCGGCATGGACGCGGCATGGGCGCGGCACTGGCGCACCACAGGCACGGCCTAGGCGCGGGCGCGCAGAAGGCCAAGGGCGCGGGCGCACGGAAGGCCAAGGGCGCGGGCGCGGGGCATGCGCGGAAGGCCAGCGGGCACGCGGGGCACGCGGAAGGCCCAGGCGCGGCAGCTGCGCGGAAGGCCAGCGGGCGCGCGGGCATGCGCGGAAGACCAGCGGGCGCGCGCGCGGAAGGCCAGCGGGCGGGCGTGCGCGGCAGAACAGCAGGGGCATGCGGAAGGCTAAGGGGTGGCTCTAGGCATCCCCACTAAGTAGTTATTGTATTTGCTTTTAATGTTTTAATTGCTGTAATAGAAGTTAGGCTTTGATGTTTTCTATTAATACAAGCAAAGAAAAACAAAGTGGTAATTCGGCCACACCAAATCTTACTCTCTCTCTCATTCGGCCATTTCCTCCTAGCCTCTAGATCTAATTACACCGAGTTCCTTAGACATCCCTTGGGGATTCGGATCATTTATATAATATTTAAGCGCAAGAGAGAGATTTGGTAGTGTTTTATATTCTAACATAATTATTTAATAATTAAAATATATTTAAATCATATATGATAGTTATCATAAATGTGTTGCTTATATTCTGTAATAAATTACAAAATCATCAATTTTTTTCTTCCCTAAATATTCTCAATATAATTTTATGATTATATTTCTTTTTATTTATAGGTTTATATTTTCAGATTTTGTTAAGACCTATTTTTTATTATCTTTAGAAAAATATAATATTTAATAAATTGGTATAATTAAGAGAGTTGAAAGCAGATGTTGTAATTCTAGATGTAATAAGTTTTAAATTTTACTAATTATAAATTTTAAAAATAATTTTTAATTGTTTTGATATACGTATCGTGTGGGTGCATCATCCTTTAGTGGTATAATATGAGTTATAGGTGATTCTAGGTAGCAAAAGTACAATATAGGGGCACGTTTCTGCAAAATGTCCTAAACAAAGTCTCCATAGAATTTAGAACGGTAATGCATACACGGGTGTACTACACGTGCCAAGGTCCACCATCAAAGCCGTCAGGAATGGGAAATTAGCGCTTCTCCCTTCATCCTTCATCTTCATTTCCATACATCCAGCAGCAACCAGCGGCCGAGATGTCCGACCTACTCTTCCTCCCCTTCCAACACCTCGCCGGGGACGATGATTGTGACGCCGACGACGAAGATTCCGATGCCGGCGACCGACGCGGAATCCTCAGATCCGAGTTTCAAACCGGAAACGATAACCAACCCGAAGTAGAACTTGAAGAAGAAGAAGACGACCTCGATCCCTCTTCTCCTTTCTTCCTTGCCTCCTTCTCTGATCCCCTCAACTCTGATTCCGATTCCGATTCCAGATCAGATTTTGATCCCCATCCCCTCGATCTCGACCGCGATTTCGCCAATAACAGTGGAAACCAAATCCGCAACGTTGAAGACGAAGACGACGATGACGATGACGTGGAACACTCGCTGAGTGTTCAACCATTCGATCTGTTCCAACCTGCAGTAGTGGATGAGTCCGACTGGGGCGCCCCCGAGGATTTCTTCCGCTCTTCTTCCGTTGCGGACGGCCCCGGAGGGAGGGGTTTCCCTGCCGCTGATTTTTATTGCTGTTCTGATCCTGACGACGAGATTGTTGACCCGGGCCTCTCTGCCCTCTGCTGGGATTCCCTTAACCTCGAAGAAGATGGTGATGGCTTGGGTCCTATGGATTGTAACAACGATCATAGCCACAACAATGACTTCGAATGGGAGGAGGTTGATGGCCGCCTTGACGGCCGTGAGGTGCTCACCGTGGAAGTTAACAATGAGCTTGAAGTGGAGGAAAATGAAGTGGAAATTGAAATTGCCCGAAATGTGGACTGGGAGGTCCTCCTAGCCGTTAGCAATCTGGAACGGAATCCATTGGCATCCAGTCAAGAGGATGTTGAATCATTTGCTGCTGATGAGGAAGACGATCATGAGGAATATTTGTATACTGATGAGTACGAGGTCCTCTTCGGGCAGTTTATCGAGCACGATAGCGCTCTCAAGGGCCCACCGCCAGCTGCTAGCTCAGTCGTCAATAGCCTTCCTACGGTTTTTTTGACGGAAGTTGACGTGGCGAAGAACAACACTCTTTGTGCGGTCTGCAAGGATGAGATCACGTTGGAGGAAGGGGCTAAGAGGCTTCCCTGCACTCACCATTTCCATGTTGACTGCATATTGCCGTGGCTTGGCATTCGAAATACATGCCCAGTGTGCCGCCATGAGCTGCCTACTGACGACGACGAGTACGAGAGTTGGAAGGCGCAGAGGACAGGTGGTGGTCCTGGCGTGGAGGAGTCTGGTGCCAGGTATGATTTTGAGATTGTAGGTTAAAGTTGTAAGAATTTATGCTTTGGATGGGTCTGTTCTGTTCATAATAGGTGCTTATCACAAGATTGTGTGGGAGCAGACGTGCTGCAATGTTGTTCTAGTTTGTATGTTATTAATCTTTAATATACCACGACATTCTTACTCAGAGTATTCACCAGAAATTCTGGAATTGCAAGTTGAGTATATAGAAGTGGCATGTATACATGTATTGTTTTGAATAAATGTAAGATAATCTATTCATGAAGTGGGCATTGCTCACTTGCTTTCTTCGACAACAACAACAACAACAAAAACAATCCAGTGATAAGTTCCGCCTAGACGAAGTCTAGCAAGGGTAAGATGTATGCAGTCAAAAGGCTGTTTTTATAGGATCCTCGGCCTCAAGGGAGCAAAACAACGCACAAGCTTACAAGAACAAAAGTTTCTATAGCAAAGAAATTAAACCGAGAACGCCCAAAACAAGTACATAATAAACACACAACAATCTCGAAAATAAAAGGTCAGGTGAAACCGGTAACTGCAAATCTTGCTTGGAACAACCTAACAACCAACTCTAGTTCACACTTGAATTTCTAGTTATAGGAAAATTTATTGTTATCTAATATTAAGTTGCTTTTTATGTCGTTTTCTGATTTTCTTAAATAGTGTTCTAATGTTTTGTTTTGTTTTTTTGCGTGTACACCGCTGGTATTCTTGTTGTTAACCTTCTCGTTAGGTCCAATCTGTGGGATTATTTTTGTTAGATTAAAGGCCTAGAATACAGATGGATAACATTATGTTGCTTATAATTCTTTTTTCTTGAACAAAACAAGTGCTGCCACATTGAAAACGAATCCAACTTTTGGGAAACTATCTAATACAACCGACATTAAGTTTTTATCAGTAAGGCACTGAAAACAACTAGAGTGGTAGTAAATTAGTTTTTGGTAGTTGATACATAAGCTAATCGTACTTTCTATAGCTTATGATCTGTTTTGAATATGTTAACTTCGAACTATCTAGGAGATAAAGATCGGTATCTCTTTCTTCCTCACTTTAATGAGTTATAATTTTCGTAATCCTGTAAACATCCTGTTAAGTTCCATTTGAAGAGAGATTTCCATTTTAGATTACAATAACATATAAGAATAATAGAGAGAAATAAACTTTTGAAACCGCAAAGCCGTTTTTTCTCAGTGATTGGAGTGCTAATGTTTAGGTACCAAATTTCTACACATTTTCATTGTTATCTGTTAGTTGTAATCTATTGCAATAATATGTTCCATTGTTATAGTAAATAGCAAAAGAGTAAATAAGTAACTTGTGAATTGCATTTATCAATTTTTAATATTTGTCTATTTGTAGCTATATACACATATAGTACACAAATTGGTTACATCCCCCACTGAGAAACTTTGCATTTAACTGCAACTTTACTAATTGGCTGTGGTCCAGGTATTTCATCTTTACCTGGATTTTGATTCCAAGACCAACTTCGCAAGCCACTTGCTGTCATAAAGCTCTCTCTTACCCCTGTACTTTAAAAAACATTTTACTTGAGACTATGCTAATTGGAAAGAAACTCAAATCCCCTGCCCCCATTTCCTATCCTCAATTTTTGTCTCCATCTCTTAAAACAATACCTACATATATTTTTTTTAAAAAAAATTTAACATAAAATTATAGATTTTGATGAGATCTACAATTTTTACGTTAAATTTTTTTTTCAAAATATATTTTTAAATAGGTATTTTCTTACTTCAAAGTCTTAACCAGGTTAAAAATAAAATTTAAAATCCGTAAAGATGTTAAAACTTTAAAGTCACAAAACACCTATTTAGAAGTATATTTTAGAAAAATTTTCAATATAAAAGTTGTAAATCTTATTAAAATCTATAATTTTATATTACATTTTTTTTATAAAAAATATATGTAGATATTATTTTAAGGGACGAGGGCAAGGATTAGGGATAGGAAATGGGGGCAGGGGATTTGAGTCCATTGGAAAGGTACACAAGGAAAAAAAAAACCATTTATTTTCTACTGTTCTATGTTTATGTACTCATTCTCTGTGTTTGCTGCTTTGACAACCATAAATAAAGAACAATGTTATCCTCTTTAACCAAAAAGTTACTTGTTTCATACAAAGTATAAATTATGTCTTGAAGAGTTAACTTGATGATTTATTGCGCAAATAGCATGTGCAAATACATGATGCCTGAGAATGTTGGCTTTTATTTGAAAACTGATTGAGCTCGTATTCGACCACTATAATTAATGTTCGAAAGCAGAAGCGGCTAAAGAAACGCACAAGCAATCACACAAACTCCATGAATTTTTATGTGGACCCAGGGCAAAACCACGGAACGTACGTAACTAGCGATAGAATTTTACTAAAAGTTAAAAGAATTGAAGTACAACAATCTCTCGGTGTCTATGGTCCTAGCTCTTAAAGACTTTGGACTATCTCTCTCCTGTTCTCCTGAACAGTAAAAATGAAGTTCCTTGCGCAAGCAGTAGTACACTGTATTTATAGGCAGCGGCGGTTGTGCACGTTTGGAAAGTTTGAGGAGGCGGATTTGGTGAATATCCGGAATAAGATCAAAGAGCCCCAGCTTGCCATGTGTCGCTCTTGATTCATTCTTCCACGCGGTTAACCGACTATGCCTTTGCTTCGGCTTGATATCTAAGGTCCCAGACGTCGGTCGGCCTGAACTGCTGGAAAGAGAGAACATGTTTCTGCACCACATGACAAACCAGACGAGATGCTATATCAAAAGCATTGTGTAATTTGTAGTTGTTCCTTTCACTAGCGGATCCTGGAGATTAATTGTATATCTTTTCATTCGACGATGAAGCTTCTTTGTTGGAATGTAAGAACTCTAAGCCTTCCCAAGAAGAAGGGGCTGGTCAAAAATTTTATCACCTCTTATAACCCTAAAATAGTTTCATCTCCAAGAAACTATCAATCTTATTAGCGGTTCTCAGTTCTCTCTCATACTGCACTCGATGCTACTTGTTCATCTAGAGGAATAGTAGTTACTAGAACATATAGATTCTTTCACTTGGTCTGTACAGTTAAGGGCATGCTATCGTTCAACTTTTTCAGGTTGTGGAGAGAGGTTCTTTCTTTCTTACTACGGTCTTTGCTTCGTGTGATTGATAACGTAAACAGTGGCAGAGCTACATAGCTCCTGGGTGGAGCCATCGCCCCCCTGTTTTTGGCAAAAAGAAAGGACCCCTACCCATTACCCTAGCCGAAGTTCAATATCTTAGCCCACACCTTAGCAACCCAAGTGCAAAACCCCTAAATCCCTAAAATCTAATTTACTCGGGATACTACCATATCAGCCCCTCAACTGTTGAAAACATCCCAAATCAGCCCTCCATTTCAAATTTAGGTCGGATCAGCCCCTGGTTACTGTTTGGAGTTTTTTTTTGGACGAAATTACCCCTATACCCGTTAACACTTCAGACACCGATATCATCAATTTAGAAGTTATCTCAGAAAAAACTTTGAACATGAAAGTTGTAGATCTCGGAAAGAACTACAACTTTCTTGTTGAAAATTGTTAAAAAAATACTTCAAAAGTTATGTTTTTGAGGTCGGAAGCATAACGGGTCGACCCGACCCGACCCGAAATTGCTACAAATAGTTCGGATATCGAAAACACCTACCTAGAAGCATTTGTTGGAAAAATTTTGAACATGAAAGTTGTATATCTCGGCGAGATCTATAACTTTCATGTTCAACATTTTTTCAAAAAATGCTTCTAAGTAGGTGATCTCGGTGTCAGCAACAAAAGGGCAGTTTTGTCCAAAAAAAAGGGTAAACAGTGAATGGGGGGCTGATTTGGGCTGTTTTGGAGAGGAGGGGCTGATATGGTATGGAAATTGAAAAGGTGGGGTCTGATTTGGTATTTTCCCAATTTACTCTCTAACAGCACAACCCCTCGTTCCTCTCCCCTCCCCTCCCCTCCCCTCCTCTCTCGCCCTCTTTCCTTCTCTTGATTCTTCTTCCGATCGGCGACCGTTATCTCGTCGTCCCCTTGTCGGCTTTCTCCACTCCAGTATTTGCCGTCAGCTATCACCTCGGTGCATCGCTGCGTCGTATCGTAACTCGTCGATCGCCGCTCGCTTGCTCAGCTGCTCGCGGCTGGCTAGCCGCCCCTCCCAATGGAAATTCTGGCTCTGCCATTGCGTACGAATGCTTTTTGGGAAGAGCTGAAAGATCTCAAACACACTTGTAAGTCTCTATGCCGTGACTTCAAAGCCTTAAGATCTGAAATTGAAAACTGCGGTGGGCTGATAATATTTAGAGACATGGAAGATTTTGGTGAATTTGTAAGACAAATAGAGGTCATAGATTTGCCTATGCAGTCTGTGGAGTTTACATGGACCAACTTTCATGACAAACCTAGCTTCGTAAACTTGACATATTTCTGCTCTACGGACTGGACGTGAAATTTGTTTTAAGGGGAGTTACTTATCAGCTTTTCTACTATTTACTTCTACAGGTTAGCCTCTTCATTTTTAATCCGTTAATTTTTTATACTCTAAAATATCTATTTAGAAATATTTTTGAAAAATATTTTGAATATAACTGTTATAAATCTCATCAGAATTTACAATTTTCATTTTGAAATCATCATTTGAATACTTTTAAATTTATGTAAATGTTTTAAAATCTTCACGGATTAGTGGATAATTCAATAAGACTTGAAATTTTATAATATTTATTAGAAGTATTTTTTTTTAAAAAAAACCTTTCCATATAAGATTCGTAAGTTTCATCAAAATTTATACATTTTTTTTCAAAAAATACTTATATATTAATTAAAATATTTATGCACGAATTATGAGAGATAATTGATTTGTAAAATATTTAAGAGTGAGGAGCTGATTTATAATATATTTAAATGGTAGCAGCTGATCTAGTATTTCTTTTTTATGGGTTAATTGTATATCAACCCTTCTTTTTATGAGCTTTGTATATCAGTTTTTACAAATAAAAAAAATATGATGATATGGTGGCGTGTGTGTTACTATATTAAAATATTTTTTTATTTTTAAAAATTGACACGTAAAATTTAAAAAAAAAAAGGGAAAGACAAAAAACGCAACAACCGCTTTTTTTATCCTTTGTGCTATAGTCTGTACTACTTCAGATCGTATGTCTTGCAATTCTGGAGCTCTTTTAAATTTGTGGAATATGTGGGTGGAATATGTGGGGGTATGATAACCATGTGATGTTAACTGTAAATCAAATTTACATTACTTTTATTATATATTTTCTTTTAATTGCGGAGAAGAACATTTGGATAATTTATCCAAGTTATAAATCCCAGCAAAAATTTTTGCTGGGATCTCTTCATCTTCCTAATAAAATTTCATTATATTAGCTTGTAAAGCAAGCTAATGTTCTATTATAAGAGCTTAAGGTGTGACCAAAGTCACACCTTAAGCAATAAAAATGAGATGGAGAAATAGAAAAGTGGGGGATGCTGTATGTGGAGTGTCCTTTTGAATTCCTTTCCAACCGTGCTCCTATTCTCCATCTCCTCTCTGGATGCACTTTCATCATCTTCCAAAATTTCACTTGATCATTTCTAAGCTCTAGTGTTAACCTGTTTTTCAAGCTCATTTTCAAAGGCAAAATATTCGGTGGTGTCTCACTCGGCTCCGAACGTGCGAATTGGAACCGAAGGTCATTGTACCTCTGTCGAACTTGCCAGAGGGCCCTTGCATGAGGGTGGCAAATATTCGATTGGGACAAGTGCCGGGCACACATCGACCGGTGAATTTCTAAGCTTACCTCTATTTTGTGTTATAACTTTATAGGTAATTATGGAATCATTTAAATTTGTTTATTATAGTTCATGAAGTTAAACTGTTGATTATTAGTTTGTGATTGTTGCTTCATTACATTTAGTTTATTATTTTCTGTATTTATTTATATTTATAGAAATTTGTTTGTGTACATTTTTACTATTTAGGCTCAATACCTAACATGTGATTAGGGGTGTTCAAAAAAATACCCGACCCGAGGACCCGTACGGACCCGACCGGACCCGAAGGATTTGGGTCGGGTCTATCGGGTCCGTGGGTCGGGTCGGGTCTCATTTTGAGACCCGAGCTCGGGTCCGGGTCGGGTCCGGGTCCGGGTTGTTGATACCCGACCCGACCATATTATATATTTATTTATTATTAATAAAATATATATGTATAAATATATAAATAAAAATATATTTTTTAATGAACAAAAGTATTATATAAAAGATTCTTATATAGACTCAAAACTTCAACCAACTTTAACCCATAGTTGATATGGGACAATTTCATAATTGTTACACTTAGTGGACTTAGCCCATTTAAACTATAATTGATATAGAGCCCAAATACAAGTCCACTAAATATTAGAAATTATCCCATATCATATATGTGTTAAATATAGTAAGAATATCTAGTCTATATAAGAGCTCTTAATGTAATAGCTTTGATCACCAAATTATATGTGTTAAATATAATAAAGGTGTCTAGTCTATATAAAAATTCTTATTGTAATATATTTTTTATATTACAAATACAAAAAATTTAAAAAAAAAATTTAAAGGACCCGATTAGACCCGATCCGACCCGACCGGACCCGATAGGACCCGAACCAGCTCGGGTCGGGTCGGGTCTTGGTCGGGTCGGGTCTGGCTGACCCAGACCCGAGGGGGGTCGGGTCGGGTCCGGGTTTGGCCGGACCCGGACCCGACCCGATTTTGAACACCCCTACATGTGATACTGATACATGAACTTGACATTTAAAACAGTTAACAAAATATACAAAACTACCTTTTGTATCATGCCATCTAGGCTGAAAATGCAACGAGTAACTCGGGATCAAACTCGATTAAGCTCATATTGAGCTCGAGTCATACGAAATTTGAGCCGATTTCGAGCACAATTTCAAACTCTAGTAATTAGGCGAGCCGAGCCTGACTATCGTGTTATATAGCTCAGGCTTGCGAAGGACTATTCTGTTTTATTCAAATATCTTTTGTAATAAAATTACTTTAACAATTTCAAGCTCAAACTCGTTTCGATGCAATTCGAGTTCGGCTCAACTATATCAACCTAGTTGAGTTCAAGTAGGAAATTTTCCGAGTCAAGCCGAAGTCGAGTTAATCCATTGAAGCTCTTCGAGCTTGAGTCGAATTTGAGATAAATGGTGCTTAGCTCGAACTTAGCTCATTTTCACCCCTACATGCCATGAACATGTTTTATTCATACTAAAATGCTAAACTTTTTATACTTTTCGAAATGATACGTAGTTATCTCTTGTATCCATTCATATAATTTAAATTTACTTATTCTCACTATACACGGCTACACTCATATTTACCGAATAACTAACCTTATGACGGAGCCACGGTTGACAGCTAATAGAACTAAGTTAATGGGCCGTTCCATATAGTCCGGAAGCCGTTAGAGGCAACAAAGATTTTGTCTTAGCATTCCTTATTTTATGTATTTAGTTGCTAAATTAAGGAATAGGTAAACTAGGGTTAGGGGTGGCGGATCCTAGGAATATATAAGATATTCGTCCCATCGACCCTAAGACAGAATGTACTCGGCTATCTCACCACTAGTAAAGAGCAATATATTGTTCTCCCTTCTCCGTGGATGTAGGCATTATCATCGAACCATGTAAATCTATGTGTGCTTTGTGATCCATTCTTCCACCGTCATCTCCAAGGCACCGTGAGTCTTATTTCCAATTCACAAAATCCCTCCAGCATTTGACGTTGTCTGTGGGGAAGAAGACGTTTAGACGATGGTTGGACGAAGATGTAGAGCACAGAAAAGCTCAATGAGGAACGGTGATCCAGCAATTGATAGTGAGGCAGAACCCCACAACCTAGCTAGAGCTACTCATGGTCACACCAATAACAACAACAGCCCTCAAAGCAGCAAGCCGTTCCAATGGGCTAACAGGGGTGCGACAAGCGCTGGCGCCCATAGCGCAAGAAGATCTTGATTATTTTTCGCAGCAAAATTCGAGCAATGCTGGCTACTGCATCGAATACTGCAGTGTGGTCGGGGCAACCGACAAATAGCGACAACTGTGGCAACGTCTGGGACAGGCTAGGAGCATGCCGGAGCTCGCCTTCCACAGGCCGGACTGTCACACTGGAAGGCGAGAACGCTGGAGCATAACAAGCGCAAGTAGTAAGGGGATCACCTCCCCCGCGAAGTAGAGCAACGGAGAGACATGAAGTCTCGGTTGTAGAAGCATAGGACACGGACGTGAAAGCAGAAATCAACAAACCCTCCACCAAAGAAGGAAGAACGGTGACCGTTCATCCCTTACCAGTTTACACTGGTGATGAGTTTTTACCATTAACGAAGAAGGTCTTGGAGACCCTGATCCCATCTGATTTTGAACTACGGAAGCTGAAGGATTTCGATAGCACCGGCGACCCCGAGTGTCACTTGGAGAAATTCCGGGTCGCCATCCTGTTTAAATGGGTGTATGATGAACTATGCTGTTTGACATTCGACAACACTTTTATTGGGTCAACCAAATTTTTGTGGAAGAACCTTCTGCAGTCTTCTATCGACAACATCATGCAGTTGGAAAGACTTTCGTTGCCAACCTCTACTCCAACACAATGATCTAGCAGGACAACAGAGTTCTACTAGCAGTGATCTAAGAAGAAGGAAAGAGCCTGACGGATTACTTTAAAATGTTCAACGAAGAGCGAGGAAAGGTGCGAGATGCAGGTCCAGCAGTCATCATGGCCGCACTCTAAGCTGGGATCCGTCATCCAAAGCTAAGGGAACGAATCGTCGAAAAGCCTCCCTCAGACTTGCAAGATATGTATGCCAGAATTAACGCGAGGGTTAAGCTTGACCGTTCCCTATCGGCGATGGGCAAGGATTGAAAGGAAAAATGCCCTAAAATTCAATTATATTAGAAATCTTGGCGAACATATTTTGTAATAAACACATATTGTTTACTTGATTATGGTTATTTGTTTATTTATCGCATTGTCATGTTTGTATGAATGTATGCGATAAACCATGAACAAAGGCAACAAAATTAGGATCATGATAGTTGATCATGATAATGAGACCTAATGTGTCCTATAAATCTAAGTCCATAATGTTCTTAGTCATAGGTGGATTGAGTAGGGGCTCAATGTCACCGCAAACACTAATACACAGCTTGCTTGCTCATACGTTGAGAGTAGTGATCTCATTAGTACGCGTGTAGTCGACACTGGAGCTAGTGTGTATGTGCTTATTGGATGATGAGCTCACTGAACTGACTCGCTCGAAAAATACCAATGGAGTCTGTCAATGGTAATTCTTCAGTGTGTTAGTTATGCCTTGATCCTTAGACTGTGATTATCATAGTATTTTATGTATATAATTTATGTTTTAGTGTGTTTTCGAGTATGGCCCAGCTGTACAAGGGAACCATCTGGGTATAGATAGTAGCACATGAAGATAGATGATAACCAATGGAGAATCTGTCACCTCATATAAGGAGGAGAACAACTTATGCGTCTTTAAATAGAACTAGCTCAGAAAATCTTTGGCCGAGGTATGATGTGAATTAAGAAAAATTTTAATGTCACAACCGAGCTAATCTATTAAGACAGATATATATGATTGAGCAATATTAGATTTTGATAGATATCCATACTCTAGGCTCATTCGGAATGTTAGAAAGAAACAAAAGAATTATAGGGCATGAGAACTATTCACTTAAAGGTTTCAAATGATGAATATTGATAGTCATACCACACGGGTGGTCATGGTATATTGCTAGACGTCAACCATGATCTGTGAATAAATATAATTAATTAGTTGAATTTATTATTTATTAATTGGTTGAATTAACTATTTATTCACTACCGGTGCTGAACCTAATGGGTCACATGCAAATGAGATGCGATCGCGAAAAATCAAAATTTTATTTTAGATTGACTGCGTTTGCCTAATGTCTAATAGGTTGGACCGAAGTTTGCAAAATTCATTTGGATGTTTTTTGCAAAATAGCAAACAAGAAGATTTTATGTGTAATGCATGAAAATCTATATATAGATGAACAGTCATCTTCTTCTCTAGACAGATAGAGAAAGTGCCGACGCGAACGAGGAGAAACCCTACGCCGCTAGCATGGTGAACATCTTTTCCACATTCGGTCGTCCACCTCCATCGTCTTTCCTTTGAGCTTGTCACCGGCGAACAAGTCGCCGACAATCTCTTCGGTTGAAGCTTGGAGCTTTTCGGCCGACTACACAAGTTCCTTGTTTCTCCGTCTAACCGACATCGTCTTGACCTCAACATCCTCCTCTCAGCTAGCTGGTTGTTAGACGTCGAGCTCCAGCGGTGGTGACGACGTGCAGAACCTCGAGTGCAAAGTTGCACCATACCGAACGCAAAAACTCCGACAACGCAGCGTGCCCTTTGGCGGCTTGAGAAGACGGAGGCGGTGTTTGATTGGTGATCAAAGGTCGTGCCGGCGAGGATCAACAACGAGGATCGGCGGTTGATCGGCTGCTGTATGCGGCTGAAGGAAGAAGAAGAACCTGATTAACGGGCCAAGGTTGGATCCGATCCAAGGCCCAAATTTGATTTAATTTTATTAAATCGGATTTCGGTTTCGTGAGCATCTCAACGTGGACTAGCATTAGAGGCCGGGTATCTTCGCAGCTCAATTCATCAGAATTTAAGGATCGTTTTGTGGTGTGTTCGACCCCGCCAAAGTATATCTATAAACTCGTACCGCAATTAGAGATATGATAGAATTGCGTTAACAATAATTAGATTTACTTTAATTACATCATGCTTATTTTACATGCGATGTATGTGTTTCGATTATTATAGCATGCCAATGTGATCCTGTATTTGGGTACACGGGATTAAATTTTTTTTTTTTGAATTTTAAATTTTCGCTGCGCATCTGATGTGTTTTTTACCCCAATAACCCAACATGGGTATCAGAGCTATCGTTGCCTTTGTTATAATAATCGTCGATATTTAATCACGGATAATAATATTAATTTTTTATATTATAATTTATATGCGATGCATGTAATTTACCGCACTTTAACTAAGAGCTGGACATAAAATCCTAAACGAACTAAATTATGAGATTAGTTCAAATGCCTATTTAGGTTGTCGTGATCGAATAATCGTTTTTTTGTTTATTCATATGCAGTATGGATGAAATGTGTGGTGAAGAATGATCATTGACTAGGTAGCTCTAGATTGTACGTAGTAGGATATTTTTGTAATGTAATTTTCATAGCCTGCATTCTATACATCTCTCTATTCGAAAAGCAAGTTTCCGTACAATTATTATTTATTTTATCCTTTTCGCTTTTAGAAAAGATTGTATTATGATATAAAATATCATGTAATAGAAGATCGTGAAAGGTTCACGGCGGGACGAAGATGTTAGTGATGGAGTTCGAGGGATTAGAATCAAGTGCATCGGATGCAAGCTTCTACATACACGTTAGAATTCCACTCAGTAGCTCGAATGGATTAGGTAGATGTCCATACTTATCTGGTGATTAGCATGCTTATTTTTCTATGTTTTGATAGTTTTATACATGCCTTGTATGCGATACATGTCTTGTTATGATCAAACATAAAAATGCATGATAGGATATAAGATAAGATCTTAAAAGCATAATCTGCTTAAAACTAATTCCCTAAACCTTCGGTTTTAAATTCAAGTATACATATGGTTTTAGCCTTGCAAAAATCTTAGCCGCCCTCCATTAATGATGTATTAGAGTCAAGTGTTTGACCTAATTGACTTAATGTGTAAACGCATGGCTACTTAGGTACAACACTAGGTATTAGTCATTCGCACATATTGGTGTGTAAGTGGGTAAACAGATTAGATAAGTCTCATTGCGAAAAACGTAAAGACTTGTCTCATAGTTTTACGCCGCTTGGAATGGAGGTTATACTTCACTATATTATTATGCTTTGTTGCAAAAAATGCAAGGCCATAAATAATTAGAGGCTAAAATAAGGAGTTACATAGATATATAATTGACAAAGTATGTTGCCTACCAATTTTTAGAAACAATTGAATAATTATTTATCTAGCGAAATTATGGAGATTCGGTTGCGAATTGCTCCACCGTCGCATTGCAAATCCTAATTATTAATCTACTTCCCTGTCGAGTTGCAAAGTAATAACTAGACTCAATTAATTATCCTAGATGTCTCTATGAATAAATTAATCAAGTTATAAATATAACTACGCTTCTGTCGAATTGTAGTTAACTAATTAATAACAATTCCTCCTAAATGTCTTTATGAAGAAATTTGCTAATAATTGTATGAAGAACGACGAATCTTCTGGAATCCTAATATGTCATCCACATGTATGTTTATACACATTATTCATCCTACTAACATAACGAATTGTAACTTTGCTATCGCATCGTCAAGTCTAGATTTGTAATCCTATGTTAGCAACACAATTTTACGATAGATAAATAAAAAAAATTCTTTCATTAAACAACAAAGATCAAATATGCATAAGGTTTAATCGAAATCCCAATGAATGAATTAGTTCATCATAAAAATAGAAAACCGTAGATGAATCTTGGATATGGTCGTGATCACTTGTCTTCCAAAAGCTCTAGACCGGTAGCAATCTCGGTAGTTTCCAACCGAGCCTTCGGCCGCCGCACACCAGGAAAATCCAATCACCCTCCTCTTCTCTCGCCGCCTCTTATTTTCCTCACGCTTCTTAAATGCCTCTTTCTTCAGCCCCTTAATTTCAGTTTGAAGTTTGTTGTTTTGTTGTGTCAATCCAGCCCTTCATGATTGCTTAAAAATTCCATCTTTAACTCTACATCGTTGATCTTGTATTTTGCTATTTTGACCTCATTTGGATCCAGCCGCACTTAATGAATTTAATCTGAGCTGTCCGTTTATATATGTTGCTCACATGTTGCTATGGAGATTTTGTCCAGCAATTGATAAGTCTTCCCTCTCCCTAGCATGTATTCTCCATGTGTATAGCCTGATCTCATATTCAATGGACGTTTGACTCTAATTTATAATTTTTCACCTGAAATCAACAATATAATTCCCATACTTAATATTTAATCTATACTAAATTTGTCTTAAAAATTGAACTTATCACGGCTTGGACAACTTGGACTTGCTTTGGATCACGAGTTGAGTGTCGACTTAATCCTTCAATCACTCTCGCCCTCCTATACTCAATTTGTCCTGAACTTCAACATGAATAAGTCGGAGGCAACCCTTTCAGAACTCCTCAACATGCTGAGGACTGCTGAGAGCTCTGTCGCGAAGGACAAGGGCAAGACTGTGATGGTGGTTAGTACTTTTAAGACCAATGGAAAGTCCAATGGTTCCAAGAAGAACAAGAAAACCGTCGTTAACAAGAAGAACATGAAGGTTAAGGGAAAGGCTAAGAAGAAGGCGAAGGCCGATTCTAAGTCCGACAAGTGCTTTGAATGTGGCAATGCTAGACACTGGAAGAGCATCTCAAAGTTCACCTTGAGAAGGTGAAAAAGGCTAAGGAAGCCGGATCTTCACGTGTCATTATTGAGATCAATTCAATCTCTTTAGCAAAGATTTTTTAAATTGGTTATTAGAGACCGGGTGTGTCTCACACATTTGCATATCGATGCAGGGATCAAAAAATTCTAGAAGGTTGGCGAAAGGTGAAGTTGACATTAGAGTTGGCAACAAAGCAAGAGTTGCAGCGCTAGCTGTAGGGATATACGAGATCCGACTGCCTACCGGAAGAGTATTAGAGCTTAGGGATTGCTATTTTGTACTTATACTTAGTAGAAATTTGATTTTTGTTTCAACTCTTTGTAAGAGTGGTTTTAAATGATGAAGCTATCGGTAAGTGCGACACAGTCAGAAAGAACGGTACAAGTTGGATCCATGCTGCGGGAAGGAGAACGGGCGAGCCTACTTGAATGCCTGCGAGAGAACACAAAGGTATTCGCCTATGAGTCCTCTGGCATGGTTGGCATTGACCCCGAGATTGCGACACACAAGCTGCACCTCTCCCCCAGCATTTGACCCGCAAACAGACACTACGGAGCTACTCAGAGGAGAAGAATGCTGCAACGAGAGGAGGTGCAAAAGCTACTCACCGCAGGTTTCATCGTGGAAGCCCAATCTGATTGGCTAGCTAATTTTGTAATGGTTAAAAAGTCAAATAGCAAATGGCATATATGTGTTGAATTTACCGATTTCAATAAATGTTGCCTAAAGAATAATTATCCTTTTTCGTATTGATTACCTCGTGGACTCTACTTGTGGGTATGAACAATTATCATTTTTAGATGCGTGTAGTGGATACAATCAAATCCAAATGAATGACGAGGATAGTCTAAGCACTGCCTTCATTACTAAGGAAGGCACATATTATTATAAAGTCATACCATTCGACTTGAAAAACGCTCAAACTACCTTCTAGAGAGCCATTGACATAATCTTCATAAGCAAATTAGGTGACACCATGGAGGCATAGTTAGATGATCTACTTGTCAGAAGTCGAAAGAAAGAGAATTACCTTCAAGATTTGCAAAGAGCGTTCGACCTGATGGTGAAATCAGGCCTGCGCCTAATCCAAGAAGTGTTCGTTCAGAGTTTGCTCAGGTAAAATCTTGGACTTCATGGCTATCCCTCCCCAGGCTAACATCCAGAAAGTGCAAAGATTAATTTGAAGAATAATAGCCTTAGAGCGATTTGTATCAAAGCTGGAAGATCGGTGCAAACTATTCTTCTCCACCTTCAAAAAGAAAGCAACAGAGATGGTCTGGCCAGAGACTATAAATAAAACTTTAATATAGAAGGAAGACTGCCAGACAGCCGTTGAGGACATAAAAAAAATTCTTTGCAACTCCCCTAGTACTCTCTAGCCCATAGGCAGGAAAAACCCTATACCTATATCTAGCAGTCTCCCGTACCGCAGTAAGCTCAATCCTGATTACGCATTCTACCCGTAAAGAACTGCCTATCTATTATGTCAACAAAATCTTGCGAGATGCAGAAACAGGCTACTCATAGTGCGAAAAGTTCCGGCCCTATTTTCAAGATTACACAATTCAAATACTAACCAATCAACACTTGAAACACATTCTATCTAAATCGGAGACTTCCGGCAGACTGGTCTAACAGGCAGTTGAACTATCCAAATACGATATACAATATATGCCTCGGCCAGCTATCAAAGCACAGGTGTTAGCAAATTTCGTGGCGGAAAAACTAACACCAACCCCTAACGGTTCCCAATCAAACATACTGGAAGAAAGGATGATGATATCTGTCAAAGGGAGAACACTAGAACTTGCAGCAACATCTATATACAGACGAATCTTCCAAAGCAACTGTGAGTAGGGCCGGACTGATCTTAACCAGCCTAGGTGGAGCGCGCCTAGACTACACTTTGAGATTCAAATTTTCAACCACTAACAATACAGCAGAATATGAAGCCTTGATCGTCGGAATGCAAATCGCAAAATAGCTAGGCGTTAGGATCCTCAAAGCCAGAGCTGACTCTGAACTGGTGATAAATCAGATTGTAGGAGTTTACGAAGCCAAAGAATCGAGAATGGTGAGATACCTGGACAAAGCGCGAGCTATCATCAAAAGGTTTGACACATTTACTATACAGCGAGTCCTAATATTGCAAAACGATTTGGCAGATGCCATGTCATAATTAGCCACATCAGAATTCACCCCACATTAAATATTCATGGAGGAGGTCGAACACTACTGCCTGGAAGAGGACGAAGACCACGTTCCAGGAAAATCGGCGACCATCATGTGTGGTGGAAACTCCAGAAACTTGGATGACCTCAATAACTTAATTTATGAGGGAGAGAATTTTGCCAGAAGACAAAAGGGAAGCGGAAAAGGTGCATAAAAGATATGCACGATTTCTGATCATCAAGGGCCAATTATACAAAGGGGCGTTCGCTTGACCGTTGCTGAAGTGCGTTCTGCTTCAGCAAGAGATGGAAATCTTTAAAGAAATACACAGTGGTGATTGTGGTATGCACGTCAGCGACTGAACACTGGTAGCCAAAATCATATGACAAGAGTATTACTGGCCCTCGATACGGAAAGATAGCGAAGAGCTAGTACGGAAATGTGAGACTTGCCAAAGGCATGCCAATATCACACATCTACCAACAACAGATCAGATATCAATTAGTGGACCATGGCCATTCGCTCGCTGGGGGATAGACACAGTAGGACCACTACCAACTGCGACATAAGGTCGCAAATTCATAATGGTGGCAATCGAGTATTTCTCAAAGTGGGTAAAAGTAGAACTGATGGTTATAATAACAAGTAACAATTATTAGAAAGTTTCTAGAAAAATATGATTTGCAAGTGCGGACTTCCAAGGATACTCATAATAGACAACGGCATCCAATTCAAAAGTAATATCTTCGCAGAACAATGCGAAAGATACAAAATAGAACACCGATTCTCATCGATATATCACCCTCAACCAAACGGGTTAGTGGAAAATGCTAACCACACTATCATCTATACGTTAAGCTCAATTCTAGAGAAAAAAGGGAGAAATCGGCGTAACATTCTCCAAAATGGTGCTTTGGGCATACAGAACCACACACCAAAAGGTTATAGGGGAAACCCCCTTCAACCTCTTGTATGGCACAGAAGCCATTCTACCCGTTTAGATAAGTGACTGACTCTTAAAACAGAGTGAGTGAACACTGAATGCAACGACGAACAAACAAGGGTCGAACTGGACCTTATAGAAAAAAAAGGGAAGAAGCATGCGTACGAGCAGAGGCGTATCAATGCTAGACGGCGAAGTACCACAATCGTCGGGTAAAACCCCACGAATTCAAATAAGGAGATCTGGTATTACGAAAAATCCTGGCATCAAAGACCCTGGAAATAAAAAGTAGGCCTTCAATGGGACCGACCCTTTCAAATTGTATAAATGAACGGATAAGGAGCATACAAAATATAGCGTTTAGATGGCACCGCCATCCCTCACACTTGGCATGCCAACAACTTGAAGAAAATCTATCAATAAAGAGTATGAGAGGACGCAGAAAACAGTTGCAAACATAGAAAAAGTGCAATTAGCCCTATTTTACAGTATTTCACAACTCCGGTGTATCAAATGCCTCTAGACTGGATTATAAATCGCTTAAAAAATCGTGAGTCCTGTATTCTTTACATAACAAGAGGTGGAGGAGAACTGGCTAGGAGCTGCACAACATCAGGGAGGTGTTCAAGGTAGTCAATCACCGGTGGTAGAGCTAGCAGATCTTCAGAATTGGTGGAAGAGAACTAACGAAGCAACCGATCTGCCCACACGTGACGTGCAACATTCAAATATAATGAGACAACCCGTTGCTCCACACATTCTCCTGCCGTCTCTAAGCCAGCTTTAGCCTTCGCTGTTGCAGATCGCTCAGCCTGAAGAGCAGCCTGAATACCATCCCTCTCCACCTCAGCTTTCCTGAACCGCGCTTCAAGGTCGTGGGCATAGACCTCGGCAGAAGCTCTCGTAGCCTAAGCAGCTTGGTCAGTAGAGGAAGAATAACAAGATCGGCTTTCAGAGACTCAATTTGGGAACCTACCGCTGTTGACCGCTCATCTTTTACAACGGCCTCACGAAGCAAAGCGGCGTTCTTCCCCAGCATCTGCCAACTTAGCCTCCAGGAACCGCAACTGAAGATGAACACATGAATGCCTCTCCAAGTCTCCTTTGCCTACCGGCAGCCTACGGACCAACGATCATCATAAAAAATATGAAAATAAAAAATTGCAAGGTAATACAGGGCAATGAACACCGCGTCGTCGTCCGAGCCCGAGGCCAGCTACGCTAACGACTGGGCTCTGGAAACTGCTGACAAAGACTGTCAATCCATGCCAAACTGTCCTGAACGCGGACTGCCGTCTCCTCGACAACGCCTTGGGAAGTAGGCAGTAGGTGTAAGGTCCGTGGCCGAACTAGTTTTTCGTAGTCTTTAGTGCTTGTATGGCTTTAGACTTGTTGAGGATGTATGAAAATTTTGCTAAGTCCTAGACATGCATGATTGTGTATGTGTGTGTTATGTTTTCTTGGACTTGCATGTGTGTGTGAGGCTTGCTTTTGTGTGGGGATGCATGCGTGGTCGCGTTGGGAACGAGCTGGCCTAGTTGGGGTCTCGTTGGCGCGAGCGTACGATCCGTAGCGAGTCGGCCGAGTGTGGTGCTGAATCTGTTTATGTAGATTTCAGAACTTTCGGTCAACCGATAGTTGTTTCGGTCGACCGATCGGAGTAGGTGAGAGTTGGTGAGGGTTATTTTTAGTGTTGTTTGGGGTTATTTTTCATTTCTACCCGAGAAGAGCAGTTCTGGAGCCCTAGGTAAGCTGCCCCTAGGTGATCATCTCTTTTTCCTTGATTTTATTTGATTTAAACTTGGTTTTTATACTCTCCCAACCTTGCTTTACATCTAGATACCCTTTGTTTCGGTATTCTCAGAGTTCTTCGGGGTGAGCTCGTGGGAAAGCTTGGATTTCGAGGTGAGCGGTTTAACACCCTTTGTGTGTATGATGGTATGCATGAGAATGCGTTTAATGGTATGCTCGGGGTGTGTATACATGATTTTGATAGAAACGTGTAACCGGGCCAAGAACCTTAATCGTGTTGTTTATCGAGATGTGGTGAAATCATGTATACGCTATATGATACCCTTGTGATGCTAAGAATGCTAGTTTTGAGTAGTACATCATGTTGTGTAAATTTGTGTTAAGTTCAAAAATTATGAACTTTGTATGGTATTGCTCAATAGCTATGTTGTCCTTATTAATATGTGATGTTATGTGAGCATGTATACGAAGTGTAGAGTAAAATAGCTCTAAAGACACTCGTATTGGTTGTGCCTTAATAAAGAAAATGTGGGTACTCTGTGTAGTCGGGATCTTCGTCGAGTTTCGAATGAGTCTACCCGATGTAATAATTTCAGATGGGACAATATGTCAGGGCGGAGGGTTCCGGCTAGAGTATCTAAGGCGGTGAGTTTGCCTCTACGGAGGACGGTGGGCGTAGTACCTTGCGGATCAGCCGTTGGCCAGGCGATTGCTACGTTGAGCGAGGCTCGGTTGCACAAGACGTAAAGAGTCCGAGTAGCCACATTTTGCGCTGTGGGGTCGCCCCTACCGTGAGTGTTGTGTCGTGACGGAAAACCCGACGACAGCGGTCAAAGGAGGAATGATTACCTCGATTATTTGAGTCGTTTCCAAAAGAGGAGTCCGCAGAAATTTGAGGGTAGTGCGGATACCGATAAAGCAGATGACTGGATACTTGACATGGAAAAGAACTTCGAGATCTTGATGTGTCCAGATAAGTACCGCATGGCTTTGGCTACCTCCACTTTCACCTGCGCAGCGGAGCGGTGGTGGAGAAGCGTGAAGGGGCAGTTTGAGCAGTTTGACGGTTGGACCGATTTCTTAGTGCTTTTCCGCCGGCAGTATATCCCAACGACCGTAAGGAGGCAGAAACAGCAAGAATTCGAGCAGCTAAACAGGGAGAAATGTCCGTCTGGGAGTATCACGCGAAGTTTGTTTCCTTATCCCAGTACGTCCCTTACCTTTTGGCCGACGAAGAGAACCTAGCGAGAAGGTTTCGCGATGGGTTACGAGGAGAGATAGTGAACAAGATGGGTGGTGACGAGTTTCCTACCGTGCACCAAACCCTGGTGAAAGCTCAAAATATTGAGGCAGACTGGAAAAGATACGTTGCGGAGAGGTCGCAAGCGGACAAGAAAGGGAAGGCCAAGCAGTGGCCGAAAAAGAGGAAGCAGGGCGAAGTCGCCGATACCCGCACCACTCCAAGTGGGGAGGGTAACAAGCAAAAATGGAGGCCAGATATTGAGTGCTTCAACTGCCACGAGAAGGGACATGTTAGCCGTGTTTGTCCGAAGCCGAGGCAGTTTAGACGCCAGGATGGAACGTAGCAGCCCACGCCGTTGCAGATGCTGCTGCCACCACAGGATCAGCTGGCACCCCGACCCATTGCGCCTCAGGGGCGGGCTGGGCAGCCGCCGAGAGTGCAGGGCAAGGTGCACGCGTTGACCAGTGAGGAGGCAGGCGGGAGCTCTTCGGCCATCACAGGTACCTTGTCAGTTTGAAGTGTTCCAGCATTTACGTTGTTTGATTCCGGTGCTACGCATTCCTTTGTTTCTGAGAATTTTGCTGTTAGATTGCTGCGCGATATATTGTATATGATTGCTTGTTTGAGATTACCACTCCCGCGGGATATGTTTGTTGGCCGATAGTTGCTACCGTGGGTGTGAGATCCGTGTAGGGGACCGAGTATTACTTGGGAATTTGATTGTGCTCGACTTGTCTGATTTTGATGTGATTTTGGGTATTGATTGGCTAGCCGAGCATTTTGCGAGAATTGATTGTCGCGCCGGGGCGATTACCTTTAGGATTCCGCGTACTCCTAAGTTTCACTTTTATGGTGATAGGTCGGGGAAGGGTGTCCCGATTATTAGTGCCTTAAAGGCGAATAGGCTTCTGGAGCGAGGTTGTTCGGGTTACTTGGCTTACTTGTTGAACCCGCATGTTGAGTCAGGTCAGCTTGAGGGTATTCCGATTGTGTGCGAGTTTCCTGATGTGTTTCCAGAGGAGTTGCCTGGATTACCACCGGAGCGAGAGACCGAGTTTCGGATTGATTTAGTACCTGGAGCAGCGCCCGTCTCCAAGGCACCCTATAGGATGGCGCTGGCCGAATTAGCAGAATTGAAAACCCAGTTAGGCGAATTGTTAGCTAAGGGGTTCATCCAGCCTAGTTCGTCACCGTGGGGTGCACCGGTATTATTTGTGAGGAAGAAAGATGGTAGTCTACGGATGTGCGTAGATTACAGGCAGTTGAATCAGTTGACGATCAAGAACAAGTATCCATTGCCGCGGATAGATGACTTGTTCGATCAGTTGAGAGGGGCCGCCGTGTTTTCAAAAATAGATTTGAGGTCCGGATATTATCAGTTGAGGGTTAGACCCGAGGACGTGCCGAAGACAGCTTTTCGTACTCGGTACGGTCATTTTGAGTTTTTGGTTATGTCGTTCGGATTGACGAACGCACCGGCAGCGTTTATGGATATGATGAATAGAATCTTCCAGCCGTTTTTGGATCGATTTGTGGTGGTATTTATTGATGATATCCTAGTGTATTCTCGTAGCCAGGAGGAGCATACCGAACATTTGAGGTTGGTATTGCAGGTCCTGCGCGAGAAACGATTGTTTGCTAAATTTAGCAAGTGTGAGTTCTGGCTTTCTCAGGTGCATTTCTTGGGTCATGTTGTGTCCCAGGAGGGCGTGGCCGTCGATCCGGCTAAGGTCGATGCCGTCCTCGAGTGGAGAGGCCCAAGAATGCGACCGAGGTTCGTAGTTTTCTTGGTTTGGCCGGGTATTACCGGAGGTTCATTGAGAACTTTGCGAGGTTGGCGAGTCCGATGACTAAGTTGACTAGGAAAGCCGTTCGGTTCGAGTGGAGTGATGCGTGTGAGCAGAGCTTCCAGGAACTCAAGCGTAGATTGACCACCGCACCAGTGTTGGCTTTACCTGATGATCAGGGCGCTTTTGTAGTATACAGTGATGCTTCTTTGAGTGGCTTGGGTTGCGTGTTGATGCAGCATGGCCGAGTTATAGCTTATGGATCTCGACAGCTGAAGACACACGAGGGTACTATTTAGAGTTAGCCGCGGTCATATTTGCGTTGAAATTGTGGAGGCATTACTTGTATGGCGAGGACTTCGAGATATACACAGATCATAAGAGCCTACAGTACATCTTTTCACAGAAGGAATTGAATTTGCGGCAGAGACGGTGGTTAGAGTACTTGAAGGACTTCAAGTGTCGTATACTCTACCATCCTGGCAAGGCAAACGTCGTAGCTGACGCTCTTAGCCGGAAGAGCTCCGCTCGCCTTGACGGATTATATATGTTAGAGTGGGATCTCGCGGAGCAGTTTGGCCGCCTTGGCTTGCGTGCTGTAGAGCGTGCACCAGGGGTCCTCTTCGCTACTTATAGGGTTGAGCCGGAGCTACTTCAGCGGCTGAGGACGGCACAGCAGGACGACGCTGCACTTCAGGAGGTACGAGCGCGCTTTGAGTCCGAAGGGGTGACAGATATGACATTGGAGCAGATGATATTGTCCGATACAGACGCCGTATGTGTGTTCCACAGGATACCGAGCTCAGACAGCAGATCTTATCCGAGGCACATAGCAGCAGATTGTCAGTGCACCCAGGGGTTACAAAGATGTACAAGAATCTGAAGACAGTTTTGGTGGCCGGGCATGAAGAGAGAGGTCAGGGACTTCGTAGCGCAGTGCGCAGTGTGTCAGAAGGTGAAGGCCGAGCATTTGAGACCTGGAGGATACTTGCAACCGTTAGAGGTTCCCTATGTGGAAATGGGAGGATGTGACCATGGATTTTGTCATGGGATTACCGCGGACGAGGCACGGTTTCGACGCTATTTGGGTGGTTGTGGACCGGCTGACGAAGACCGCTCATTTTATCCCGATTCGGAGCACCTATACACCAGATAGGTTGGCTCGCGTATTTATAGCGGAGATCGTCAGACTCCACGGGGTACCACTGAGTATAGTGTCAGACCGCGACCCTCGTTTCACTTCGCATTTCTGGAGAGCGTTCCAGCAGCAGATGGGCACGGAGTTGAGGTTCAGTACCGCTTATCATCCGCAGACCGATGGACAGTCTGAGAGGACGATACAGACCTTGGAGGATATGCTGCGAGCCTGTGTATTGGATTTCGGCGGTAGCTGGGACGATCACCTATCTCTGGTAGAGTTTGCCTACAACAACAGTTACCACAGTAGCATCGGTATGGCGCCGCATGAGGCTTTGTATGGCAAGAGATGTCGTACTCCCTTGTTTTGGGATGAGATGATTGATCCGAGCGCTGTGAGTACCGACGTTGTCGAGGAAGCTAACCAGAAGATACAGGTGATACGTCAGCGACTGGAGACTGCTCAGTCCCGCCAGAAATCATACGCTGACAGGCGTCGCAGGGAGTTGGAATTTCAGGCGGGAGACTTTGTATATTTGAAAGTCTCTCCGTTGAAAGGGGTGCAACGTTTTGGGGCAAGTTAAGCCCTAGGTATATTGGGCCATTCAGAGTTGTTGACCGGATAGGCAGCGCAGCGTACAGACTGGAGCTTCCACAGTCGATGTCACACATTCACGATGTTTTTCATATTTCGATATTGAGGAAGTGTCTAGCCGAGCCGACAGTGGTTACAATACCGACACCGATCCTAGTTCAGGCAGATCTTACTTATCCGGAGCAGCCAGTGCAGATCCTAGACCGGAAAGATAAGGTTTTGAGGAACAAGGTAATACCGTTGGTGAAGGTTTTGTGGCGTAATCAGCGGTTCGAGGAAGCTACCTGGAAATCCGAGACTGATATACGTGCGTGATTTCCTCACCTATTCAATTCGGTGGAACGAATCCCCTAAGTGGGGAGGGATGTAAGGTCCGTGGCCGAACTAGTTTTTCGTAGTCTTTAGTGCTTGTATGGCTTTAGACTTGTTGAGGATGTATGAAAATTTTGTTAAGTCCTAAACATGCATGATTGTATATGTGTGTGTTATGTTTTCTTGGACTTCCATGTGTGTGTGAGGCTTGCTTTTGTGTGGGGATGCATGCGTGGTCGCGTTGGCAACGAGCTGGCCTAGTTAGGGTCTCGTTGGCGCGAGCGTGCGATCTGTAGCGAGTCGGCCGAGTGTGGTGCTGAATATGTTTATGCATATTTCAGAACTTTCGGACGACCGATAGTTGTTTCGGTCGATCGATCGGAGTAGGTGAGAGTTGGTGAGGGTTGTTTTTAGTGTTGTTTGGGGTTATTTTTCATCTCTACCCGAGAAGAGCAGTTCTGGAGCCCTAGGTAAGCTGCCCCTAGGTGATCATCTCTTTTTCATTGATTTTATTTGATTTAAACTTGATTTTTATACTCTTCCAACCTTGCTTTACATCTAGATACCCTTTGTTTCGGTTTTCTCGGAGTTCTTCAGGGTGAGCTCGTGGGAAAGCTTGGATTTCGAGGTGAGCGGTTTAACACCCTTTGTGTGTGTGATGGTATGCATGAGAATGGTTTAATGGTATGCTCGGGGTGTGTATACATGATTTTGATAGAAACGTATAACCAGGCCAAGAACCCTAATCGTGTTGTTTATCGAGATGTGGTGAAATCATGTAATACGCTATATGATACCCTTGTGATGCTAAGAATGCTAGTTTTGAGTAGTACATCATGTTGTGTACATTTGTGTTAAGTTCGAAAATTATGAACTTTGTATGGTATTGCTCAATAACTATGTTGTCCTTATTAATATGTGATGTTATGTGAGCATGTATACGAAGTGTAGTGTAAAATAGTTCTAGAGACACTCGTATTGGTTGTGCCTTAATAAAGAAAATGTGGGTACTCTGTGTAGTCGGGATCTTCGTCGAGTTTCGAATGAGTCTACCCGATGTAATGATTCCGGGTGGGACAATATGTCGGGGGCGGAGGGTTCCGGCTAGAGTACCTAAGGCGGTGAGTTTGCCTCTACGGAGGACGGTGGGCGTAGTACCTTGCGGATCAGCCGTTGGCCAGGCGATTGCTACGTTGAGCGAGGCTCGGTTGCACAAGGCGTAAAGAGTCCGAGTAGCCCCCATTTTGCGCTGTGGGGTCGCCCCTACCGTGAGTGTTGTGTCGTGACGGAAAACCCGACGACAGCGGGCAAAGTGCCTTGGTATGAGTGTAGGCGTCCGGAACTACTTTAGCCTACGTTGGGTTAGGTGCCTTGGCTAGAGAGTTCGTGTCGGACCTACCTTACCTAAATGAACAATGTTGACTAACTACGATGGGTTAGTGAATCACGCTGACTTAACAAAGAAAATACATAAATGGTTGGTCGGGTGATCATTACTGCTACGAGCCAAAACATGCTTGTTGGTTTACTGCACATGTGATGAATATGTTTGTTGGTTATGCATATGAAATGATCATGCTTGTTGATGTGTATAATGACGCTATTAGTTATGTAGTGTTTTGTGTGCGGTGTCGCATTGGTGCTCCAGGGGAGGACACCGATGTGCCGCTCACTGAGTCATAAGACTCACCGCTTTGTTGCCCTATTTTTCAGATCCGTCCGCGAAGGGCAAGGAGCTCGCATAGCCGTCCGTAGCTAGCGAGAGGGATTTTAGAAGGTATTTTGAATTCTTGGGGACTAGCAAATGTATAGACTTCATTTTGTATACTAGTCTAGTCACACATAGTTTATAATGTAAGATGTACATAAATGAAGCATTAACCTACACGTAGCATGTACTTCCCTCGGAATTGTATAAATTACTTGTAAAGCTTTTGGTTCTCAAGTTGTATGAAAATCTAAAGTTTTATATGAAAGTGCATATTTTACTAAATATGGTGTTTTGACCCCAAGAGGGCATTGGAATGGTTGGGCATGTGTGTTTGACCCTACTTGGTCTTTTGTATGTGTTGAAATGAATACTAAGCTTGAAAAGTGAGTTTTGATGCATTCAACACTTGTTTTACCGTATTTCGGTCTTTAAGGAGTTTTTGATTTAGATTCGCCGCCTTCGCGTGTTTTGGGTGTTTGGGAGGTCCTACACGTGTATCCAAGGTAGATACATGGACGTGTAGGGTTGGTTCCCAAAATCCAGGTAAAATACGGATTTCGAGGGGGCGAGCATTTCATTTCTGAAAACTATTTTTCTGATTTCTGATATTTTCGGTCGACCGATAATATCGGTCGGTCGACCGAAACTGTTACAGCAGGTATTTGAGCTTTCGGGTTGAGTATCGGTCGACCGGTTCTCAACTTTCGGTCGACCGAAAACTCTCTGGAATTCACAATTTGATTTCCTTTTAAATGGTTTCCGAAAATACTTTCGATACTTTTAGGGTCTTGTATAAATGTATTTAAGAGGTTTAGCACCTCCGAATCTTTTAGAAAAATACAGGTTGAGCCGGTATTTCCGAAAACGTCTTTCTAAGTTTTATTATAAATATTTTATGTTTAGGACCTAAGATTGTCCTAGATACTTTGATGTCAATGGAGGAGGTTGATATCTTAGGATCTTTGACAAGCTTAGTCGGCGCCCGAGACGGGTTCCACCTCCTCCGTGGTTACTTGCCAGTGCCGATAGTCCCGGGCTCGGCTCAATCCTCGTTTTCGTGATCTATTTAACCTGAGCTTCCGCATTGCGATACTCTGGATTTGTGTTCTCCTTTATTTCTTTTATTAGCCGTCGCGGCCCCCGGGTCGCGGGTCGTGACCGTAGGGGCATGGTGGTGAGACTAGGAGAGAGTGGCGCCACCTCCACCGTAGCTCGAGTGGAGTTAAAGAAGGAAAATGAAGATGAAAGCGACAAAGCAGAGGGAGAACTAGAAGAGGAAGACGGAGGAGTAGAAAGAGAAGGTGTCAAACTCAATCCTTTTAAAACAGAGGAAGCTCGAAGACCCTCCCTTGAGAGGGGGACAGGGGAAGAAGACCTAGAAGCAACGGAAGACTTAAAATTAGAAAAGACTACAGCTGAAGGAGCGTGTTCAGTTGTAGAAGAAAGTGGGAGAGGAGCAAAATCACCTACATCAAGCATTGGCGGCGACGACGAATATCTAAGGCCAGTGACTGGCCCAGCAGAGGCAACTGCTCCGGCCGACTCGGCAACAGCGGAAGAAGTGAAGTCATCAATAAAGCTAGGAAGGTCTTCTAGCGGACCACATCTCAAACCTTCCACGTTCAGGGGCTCAGGAGACGAGCTTATTATACATCCATTAGTAATTTTTTTTAGCTTTAATATTAGATTTTTATATTTTAAAATTTTAATGTACATGATTTTTTAATTCACATCAAACCTTGAGGCTTAAGATAGCCAATTGAACTTCTATATCATAAAGTGGAGGTCTCAGATTCAAACCTGAGAAGAATCGCGTTAGGCTGTAGAAACTTATTCTGGTCGATATCTATGGATCTTCATACTTGTTCATATTGGAAGGTTGGATTTTTCGATTTGTGGAATATAAATCGATGTCATCGTAAATTTATCAATTACAATGTTGCACAAAATGGGCCATACTATGGACAATTTTATTATCATGATGATCTCAATATAATAAAATTTTTCACATAGTTTAAAATACACACCATATAGTTTCATTACGATATCAAAAATTACTATTGCCATATTGAATATTGTATAAGATGACAACAAATGACAATAACTTTCACTCACTTGTAGAAGAGTTTTTCGTAGATAGATAAATTTATAAATACGGAAGTTGAAGTGACATGGACAAGTAAATAACTTCTCTTCGTAAACCAGCATGCAATTCATTAATTCGCTTATTTACTACACGATTTCAGGTACCTCAACTTTTCTGAGATCATAAGATTCATAACACTGTTCTGTTAGTGATACTTTAGCTTTTAGACTCATATTTGTACATAAAAATTCGCAATATCAAATTGAGATTTTTACGAAATGGTTTGCTATATTGCAATAATTATAAAATTTTATTATAAACGTGATTTGAGTCAATAAATATATAATCAAACTTTATGTAATTTGATGTTTTTTTATAAAATTGTGAAGTTTAATGTACATTGTGAGAATGGTAATAGCAAAAGAGTACACCCAGTCGGTAATAGCAAATCAACAAAATCCGCGGCCTATCCGCCGGCAATTGCACTCGCAATTGGACTTTCCTCACCACCGCATCAAATTTCTTCTTCCCTCGCCGCCCCTGGGCTAGTTACCGGTGACGGCTAATACAAAATAACGAAATCAGAGGGGCGTATACGAATAAATTCGTTCTTTTTTCCTTTAGTTCTGCTGAGCTCTCCTGTTTTCTAGGGTTCTAACCCAAAATTTATCTCCTGAGGAATCCATGGATCATTCCCCGAAGAGGAAACGAACAGACAACGGCATCGCTGATCACCACGATTCCGACGACGACGGTCACAAACGGCGCCGTCTCTCTCCGTCTCCCACTGATGGCGGCGGAAGTGTTCTACCGTTAGCGCCCTACAGCAGTGACGACGAAGATGAACAGCTTCTAATGGCGGCCCGTAATGGCGGTGAGGGACGAGAGCACGTGTCAGAAGAAGAGGAGAAGGAAGAGGAGCGTCTGCGACCTCGGCCGCTGCAGAAGCGGCAGGTAGAGATTCGAAGAGATTGTCCTTACCTAGACACGGTAAATCGACAGGTGAGTAACCATTTCAAATTTTAATTTCCTATTACTTCTTAGGTTTTTCATGTTTATCTTAGTAGTCAGTATATTGCTCTGAACAACTTGGGAGTATTTTCCTCCTGGGTTAAGCCAGGTCTGATTTCGGACGGAGCAGGTTGGGTTCACTAGCCTAATGCCAGGGTACCACGCCCCTCTATTAGAGAAAAAAGTAGGTGTAGTAATTTAACTTTTGATACAAATGGCTATAAAAGTGCTATTTCTGTTTACAGAACTCGTGGATTGTAAATATGTAATTTGGATTGGGGTTTATATTAAAATTGTCTAATTTTCTGTAACCAAGATAAGTAGACTAACTCTTAACGAATCATCTTTAAACAAAAAAAAAATGTTTGTAATGCTATAAGCGTCTTGAGTTATATTGTCGAAAGCCTGACTTGGATAGTTGATCGATTTATCAATGCTACTCCGTTTTCATGATGTGCTTCCTATAGAACTATGGTGTTCCATGCACAGCTTAACCGCAGCTTAAACTTCAGAGGTTGTATATTATAACTTAACATTTTATGTGTGTGTGTGTGTGTGTGTGTGTTGTATATTTAATGTATTAAACTGTTGATGTGTGTAAGTGGGTAAGTGTGTGTAAATATGTAGAGTATAAGTGGGTAAGTGTGCGTCAGTGTTGTGTGTGTTGTAAACATGTAGAGTATGTTCACGTGTTAAAATTGTTTTATATCATGTAACCCAGATAACAACGTTAACTCTTACCGAGTTGCCTTTTTTATATTAAATGTTTGTAATTACGAATGGTATAAGCATCTCAAGTTATATTGTAGAAAGCGCGACTTGGATTGTGTGTCGTTTATCAATACAACCTCCATCTTCATGTTCTCCTATAGAACTGTGGCGTTCTACGTACAATCCGCAACTTACACCTTAGAAGTTGTATGCTTAAATGTATTTGCAAGTTAGTTGTAGACGTCTGTGGCAGTAGTACTGGTTAGGTCATTACTTCGACACTGTCTGCCATGGTTAAGAGCGATTGCTAGGTATGTCTTGTTCACATATATTTTGTTAAGAAAGGAATTTGATCTAGATAACGTGCTAAAAGTCAAGAAACTGTATCCAATTTATGGGGTAAGCTGTAAAATAGAGGGTTGTAGATGCTTTAAGATTTTGCTATCTTCAAGAAAAAGCAATTACTTTGAAACTGAGAATAATTTCTCCCACTCTTGGAATGCTAAAAGCTAAACTAGCTTTGGGAATAGACAGTTTAGTTTGACAATGACGACAATGACAAAGCCTTTTCCCACTAATTGTGGGTTACATGGATCCTCGTACAACACAGTGTGATATATAAAGCTATGTCTTTGATCAAGTCGAGTGAAACAAGATCATTCCATTGTTTGTATGTCAAAAGCCAAAAAGAGAACTGATTCATTAGTTTCAGAGTTCTAGTTTTTCCTTTGTTAGATATTATAATACAGTAAAGATATCCTCTGCTTATGTTTCCTTTGCTGGCTGATTGTTATGGTAGAAAAAAAGTACCTTTATGATTCTCAAAGCCATCACAATTTTGCTCTGTAAATAAGTTTTCTTTTTAACTTCTTGTTGGAACTCCTAAAACCTCTCTGCTTGTACTAGGTTTTGGATTTTGACTTTGAGAAGTTCTGTTCTATCTCTTTGTCAAATTTGAATGTGTATGCCTGCCTTGTATGCGGAAAGTATTACCAAGGAAGAGGCCTCAATTCTCATGCATATACACATAGCTTGGAAGCAGGGCATCATGTGTTTATCAACCTTGAGACTGAAAGAGTTTATTGCCTTCCAGATGGATATGAGATCAATGACCCGTCATTAGATGACATACGACATGTCCTTAACCCAAGGTTAGCGTTCTCTTCTGCGTTTGTCTTCTGTCAAAAGCTTCTTATCATAGTTATTCTCTGTTCGGTTGTGAATTGCTCCTTGTTTATGTTGGTACTGCACAAATATGATGTGATTTAATTTCTCTTTATGTAGTATGAGTTGGTATGTGAATGTTGTTCGCAGCTATATCTTCAAATATGTAACTAGTTTGTAGAGATTGTGCCATGTTCATCTCATGGAAGGTGGTGCCACATGCTTTAAACAAGCAGGCATTTTGGAGATAGCAAAAATTTTTCCTTAATGGATCTGGTGAGTGAAATAGAGAATGAATCGGCTAGTTAAGTAATAATAAGATGGAACAAGGTGAAGATACACATACATAGTCAATGCATATTTGTTAAGCACTTTGACCGCTGATCCAGTAATAGTAGATGATGCTGTTTTTTAGGATGTGTTGCACCAAATTATTTGAAATCTATAAATAGGTATGAAGCCTTGGATCCTATTTTGAAGTCAATAAATAAAAATGAAAGCTTAATTGGAAGAATAATGCTGACACTATTAATCGTTTAAGGCTTGGTGTATGATAGGTGAGATCTTTTTGTGTAGATAATTACATAATAAATCCTAAGATATTAATCGTTCCATTCATTTAGCATCAGAGATGCGTTAAGTTGGATTCAACGCTTCTACTAGTGAATACATCATCTCCTTGATAAAGAACGTGATTCATAAAATATAAAATATTGTTGCATCTGTAGCCATTTACAAGAAAAACATCACAATGTAACTGATTTCGGCAAGGAATGCGTCTTAACTACAGCCATGGAGCTAGCTGAATGCATCAAACAACAAGTTTTTTAGTAAATCCATTTCCTTTTCTGGTGTTCTTAAGAAATGTCCAAAGTGTAAAGCAGGCGTTATAATAGTATATATATACCAAACAGGTTTTTAATAGCTTGTGTGAAAAGAGAGATCAGTATGTGCATCTCTGTTCGTAAATATAGATAATTATAGGGATGATTTTGTAGTTGTCCTTCTAGTAATGTAAATGAAAGCGCTTTTGTTTTTTTATTGATTTATGGTTTAGAAGATTGCAAAAATAGACCGTTTCCATGGCTGGTATGTTGCATAACTAAAATGTTGCAATTCGTGAGTTATAGAAAAACACATGACCATTCTATATTATATTCAGAATAATTTTTCTTACATTCTAACTGTAAAAACGACTTTGGTTCTTTGGCAGATTTACCAAGGATCAGGTTTTGCACCTCGATGAAAACAGGCAGTGGTCGAGGGCTCTAGATGGTTCTAACTACCTACCTGGAATGGTGAGTTTCTTTTGGCAATGTTTATTTATTGCTTATTTAGTTCCAATAGGTAACCATAAAAGCAATGTCAAGGCTATCCTACACACATTTACAACTCCGGTAAACATAACTCTAGTGAATTTACTTAGAGATTCCATTTTTTGAAGGGTAAGCATTTTCTTATAGTGTTATCCTTTTTCAGGTGGGTCTTAACAACATCAAAGAGACAGACTTTGTGAATGTAACAATTCAGTCTTTAATGAGAGTGACACCGTTGAGAAACTTTTTTCTTCTTCCCCAAAACTATGTGAATTGCAAATCTCCACTTGTTCATCGGTTTGGAGAACTTACACGCAAAATTTGGCATGCAAGGAACTTTAAGGGACAGGTTTGTTGTGCTGTTGTCTTATCGGTACACTCAGTGGTGGTCTGATTACTCCTTTCTTGGTGTACTTAATACCTGTTCCTTTTGCAGGTCAGTCCTCATGAATTTTTACAAGCTGTCATGAAAGCTAGCAACAAAAGATTCCAAATAGGCATTGAGTCTGATCCAGTTGAATTTATGTCTTGGTTGTTGAATACCCTCCATTCAAAACTTAAACATTCAAAGAAAAAAAACAAAAGCATTATCCATGATTGCTTTCAGGTTTGAATATATATTTTTTTCCCAGTGAATGCTTCTTTTCCAATTGTTATCCTTTAAGTAGCTTCTGTGCTTATCCTCTGGTATTTCTTAGGGAGAGCTGGAAGTAGTCAAAGAATTCCATAGGAAATTTTTGACTGATAAGAAACAAAGCAGTGATGAGCAAAGCAATGGCGCTGTTATGGATGGTGGAATGATGCAGGATAACATTGTTAGGGAAACATCTAGGGTGCCATTTCTAATGCTTGGTCTTGATTTGCCGCCTCCACCCCTTTTCAAAGATGCAATGGAGAAAAATATAATTCCACAGGTACATTCATTTAAATATTGATTTTCTGATGGTAGCTCTAATATCTCCTTGTGTGAATCTAGCTGTATGTAGACATTTACATGCTTAGCAATTGTTGGTTGCAAATGCATTGATTACGATCTAGGATTTTAAGTACTATTATAAGAAATTGTTGGAGTTATACCTTTTCTAAGTTTACTCATAAAGCACGTTAGGAGTTGTTCTCTTAGTTAACATGAGTTGTTTGGGATTTTGGTTGCTGCTTATAGGTTCGCTCTTTAACATATTGAAGAAATTTGATGGTGAGTCTGTCACTGAAGTTGTGCGGCCATGCATTGCAAGGATGAGATATCGTGTCATCAGACTACCTAAGTATCTAATTCTTCACATGCGCAGATTTACAAAGAACAACTTCTTTGTAGAAAAGAATCCTACTCTTGGTAAGTTCTAATTCGTTCCACATGATATTGGCGTTATCTCTTTGTATCCTTTTATGTGACTTGTTTTTTTCTCATTTTTCTACCAGTCAACTTCCCTGTCAAGAATCTGGAATTGAAAGATTACATTCCACTACCCACAGCAAAGGAGAATGAGAAATTGCGTTCAAAGTATGATCTCATAGCAAACATCGTGCATGATGGCAAACCAGGAGAGGGTTCTTACAGAGTTTTTGTTCAGCGTAAATCAGAAGAATTATGGTATTTTTGACTTTTGCTCTTGATGGTAAATCCTAAAATCCTGATTTGTTACAAGTCTTGAGTGTGTGGTTATTTTCTATTTCCAGGTATGAGGTTCAGGATCTCCATGTGATGGAAACCCTTCCTCAAATGGTTGCCCTTTCAGAGGCTTACATGCAGATTTATGAGCAACATGAATAACAAACTCCACCTTTTACCTTCTCAGAGGGGCTAGAATTGTAGGAATATGCTGCCGGTGTTTGTAAGAACCTAAATGGCTTAAATTCTTATAAGGAAGAGGTATTTCTGCTTGAGGAACACCTGGATGCATTGCGGATCTTCCGATTTTGAGATTCAGTCATTTTCTAGGCTGGTAAAGTTTCGTAGCCATAATCACCTGTTAAGTATCATGTATTATACCTTCCACACATTCTTTATATGCTATTACTTAGTGTACCATAAGTAAGATAAGCTAACCTCTGTTATTGACAGCTTTCTAATTCTTGTTAAAGGGTTTCTCTGCATGCACTTAGGTGCTAATCTAAACTACTAAGAAATTTGAAGAATTTTCATTTTGGTGGGGGCAGGGCCAGACCGTTTGGTTTGTCTCCTAAAAGCCTGAATATGGATGGTGCGCACAAAACTAGTTGCCATTATGCGCCAGGTTTGTCATCCATTGAGCCGGAGTGCAGTGTTGGAAGGGTTGCTCTTTATAAAACGAAAACAACATTAGCACGTGTGCAGTCTGGTTTGCACGCAGGTTTGGACCATACTGTTTCGGGCCAAGACACACATTGTCTCTTTAGTATGTGCCGAACTTGGCTAGCACGGTTTCTTAGTGGGCCGGGGTTGGACTGTACTTTCGTGCATGTCATGGACAGAGCCGTGAGCCACAGATCTTTCGATATATCCAAAGAGGGGTTACAGCTGTTCAGTCTCAAGCCTCATGATCAGGAATAGTTTGTAGCAAGAGTGTAATACACAACTTTAGTTCTCTTGTTGATGGATGAATTTGGATCTTACAAATGGTGGACTATCAGTACATGATATAGAGCAGTGAATAATGATGAATAATAGCACCAGCTATAAATCAAAGTCAAGGGAAGTTAAACTTAACCCAAAAAGAATCGTATGATAAAACAAACTCTAGGTAGCCGGGTTTGTGGTTCGTGGGTCATATGCAGCTCAACATCTATTCTTAGTCCTATATGATTAGTGTCATCTATTTATCATTATCCAACAAATGTTCACTCACGAGAAAGAAGAGTATTGCAATAATAACTTGAAAAGCACTACGAATTTATGCTCAGATCAGTCCGTACTTATCAAACAAATCAACCGGACAAGCTACAAAGTTTTGGGCAAATGCCACATTAATCCTAGAATTTCTTTTTGTTAATTTAAAATTATTTTAATAATTATTTATATTTCTAAAATTAAAAAAAAAAAAACTATTTATATATCTAAAATTGGATGCTCATTCTAAATGCCAGATGCACATAGTAGCTGCCAGCATAACAAATATCGCTATTTAGAATGGCAACAATGGATGTCGTCAATTTAAATAACGATCCTGCGTGCCGCCTCCCCTAACTAGTTTGATAATTGTGTGTAGGATCAGATGGGAAGACTTCGTCCACTGGGCTGCAGGTTCATAACCTTTACCACTATTGTCTTCTTTTAGATCCTTAATTTTTTAAAAAAAATTTAGAAATATAAATATTAACTAAAATAATTTCAAACTAAAAAACGTGGTTATTGAACCTGTATAATTCGTTGGAACCACTATTGTCTTCTTTTTCTGTGTCAAAACTTATTGCTTTTTTTTTTTGTTATCCTCCCTCTCCTTGTCCCAGGGTGACCTCCCTAGGAGTAGAACCCGGGACGCCCCAGTGGGAAAGGGGGTGCATGCCACTGCCCAAAGGTGCTTGGCAAAAAAACTTCTTCGTTTTTTTTTCTTTTCACCATTTTTTTTAATAAAAAAGATTTGAAATTTGAAATTTAAACTATAATTTATAATTTATAATCGGAAAGTATAAAAATTCTAAAATGTCATATTTCAAATTTTAAACATTTTTGAAAATTTAAATTTGAAATTGTAGAATTTTATCAAAATTTTAAATTTCAAATTTTCCAATTTTAAAATTTCAAAATTAAATTCTTTAAAATTTTAAAAAAAAATAGTAATAAGAAAAAAAAAATATTGACAAGATTAAAAAAAGAGGTGAGGGATTTCAAACCTAATGCCTATTGGAAGAAAATTTCGCATCCACAATAACCACCAAATGTCTTTAATTTAACATTTAACACACACACACACACACACACACACACACACACACACACACACACACATATATATATATATATATATATATATAAAATTAGGGGACTCTGACATGCAGGGTCGCCATTCTCAATGACGATCTAATTTTAGATCCATACTTATTTTTAAATTTAGGAAAAAAATTAATTGAAATAATTTCAAACTCAAAAAATTGTGAATCCTTGATTATTGAACCTATATGATTCGGTTAACCACTATTGTCTTTTTTTTTTCCTCTGTCGAAACTTATTGGCTTTTGTTTTGTTCCCCTCCCTTCTGTCCTCGGGTGACCTTCCGAGGGATCGAACCTGGATTGCCCCAGTGGGAAAAGGGGTGCATGCCACTGCTCCAAAGCGCTTGGCAAAAACCCTTCTTGGTTTTTTTTCACCATTTTTTTAACAAAAAAGATTTGAAATTTGAAATTTCAACTAAAATTTTAAAATTTATCATCGGAAATATAAAAATTCTAAAATGTCATATTTTAAAAATCTAAATTTGAAATTTGTAGAATTTTATCAAAATTTTAAATTTCAAATTTCAAATTTTCCAATTTTAAAATTAAATTTTAAATTCAAATTTTAAAAATTAAAATTTGAAAAAAGTGGTGATAAGAAAAAAAAAAAGAAAATTTACTGTTCAGCCCCCTAATTTTAGGTGTTTCAAATCAGCCCCCCGAAACGCCACGTGGCGGCACGCGCGAGCCGTCACGTCGGTGGAGAAACCGGTTTCGGGGGGCTAAACAGTAAAAAATAGAAAACGGTGGGGCTGAACAGTAATTTTTCCAAAAAAAATATTGACAAGATTAAAAAAAGATTGGATGTGAGAGATTTCAAACCTAATGCTTAATGGAATAAATTTTCGCATCACAATAATCACCAAATTTTTTTAATTTAACGTTTAACTCACACACACACACACACGTATAGAAAACGTTAGGGACTCGGGTCGTCATTTTCTATGACGATCTATTTTAGATCCGGAATTATTTTTTGATTTAGAAATATAAATATTAATTCAAATAATTTTAAACTAAAAAATTCTGAATCTTTGGTTATTGAACCTATATAATTCGTTTGAACCACTGTTGTAACTCCAAAAACAAAAGTTTATTTTTAAATATATTAAGAAAATATGAATACTAAAAATATTATTGCATCGATACTTATGACCAATCTTTTTTTTTATGCTTCAGAGATGTGGCAAATGAAATGAAATAATAAAATTTATTTTTTTAAAAAAATGTCAAAAAGGGAATTTTTGGGGGGTTTTATAAAGCCGTACGGCAAGGGCACAGCTTGCGAAAGCAACAGGAAGTAGAAAGCCGCACCGATCTCGGCCGTTCGTCTCTATGTGTACGGATCTCGAGAAATAATATAAAATTTTTGTCCGTTTATTTGATATATTTGTAAATATTTTTTAAAAAAATATTTAACTACAAAGTTGTAGATTGGGACGCAATTTATAATTTTGTAGTTGAAAATTTTTCAAAAAATATAAAATTATGTGCCAAAAAGATGATCAAAGTATTAACTCATATTTTTGACATACTGGTTAGGATTTTTGCAAAAAAATTTCAACTATAAAATTATAAATCTAATCAAAATCTACAATTTTGTAGTTAAATTTTTTCGTAAAAGTATCAAATATTGTGCCAAAAAGATGATCACTTTGTGATAATATTAAAATTGTAGATATCATCAAAATTTACAATTTTTATATTAATTTTTTTTAAAAAAATATAAATTGATATACACCTCGGACATGGGTGCAGCGAATGGGTGCATACGTAGGTACAGGTGATATGCAACCCCAAGATTCGCATAGCCATGCACGTTCGCATGATCCATCCCAGAGCCTTCGGACTGCAAATCTTCACCCGCCTCCGCAGCCTGGTTGATTATTTTCTAGCCTCTTGGATATCCTCCCATTTCATCATAATCTCAATTATAAGTGAAAGATAATGTTTATAAACTATAACGAAAAGAGAGAACAAGTTTTTTTGTCAGGATCAAGAGATGACAAGACCTCATAATTCATCTGAGAACTGTTATCTCTTGCCATTCAATCACGTGGCAATACCTGCTTCCCAAAAAAGAAAGGGAGGGAGACCAATATCAATAGTAAGTAGGGACATAAATATAGAGATACGATTTACAGATACAAATATAGTAATTTTTTATAAAATAGGACACGTTTACACGATAATAAAAATATAAATAATTAAAAAATAATTTATATTAAATATTTGAACAGCTGAAATATAATAATATTCAATAATAAAGTCTATGTACAACATAATACTTCATATTTTTAAGACAAATTTAAATAATAATAGTCTAATTGTAATTAAAAAAATATGGTATTTGCTTATATAGTTATATTATATTATTTACTGCTATCTACTGTACTATTATATGGTATTTTATTTCTCTCAAAATAAATTTATATTTTTAAAAAATTATAAAATTAACATAAATATGTACACGCGTGTCGGACATTCTAGTTTGGCGTGTTCGACACATATATTCAGAATTTTTTTATATTTATTTTTCGAACACTTCTTTGGCATGTCCGATATTTGTGCTAGTGTGTCTCCGGCGTGTCGGTATATCGGACGTTATATGAGATAAAATTTCGACGTGTTTGTGCTTACTTTACTAGATAGTAGGTAATGATATGGATATTATAGAGTAAGATGCTAGTATTTGTTCATGACAGTTAAAACTAAAGGTTAATGTTATGCTAATAGCTCTAGTTTCCCTATATCTATCTAGATAATTATGAAGAATATGCCACCGAGAGGTCTCTTAATTGATGGAGTGGGTGGCTAATGAACCATTACGCACAAGTTCGAGTTCCGCCCACTGCAACGCGGAGTAGAAAGTTTCTTAAGTTTTTAAAAAAAAAAAAAATATCTGAAATTTTTGTCTAATATATACATGTATTCAACATTGTGTTAGAGATAACGCACGTTTGAAATTTTTACTTCATGACAACAGAACCATGGTTAGAAATATGCCGAGTGAAATATTTAGACGTTTATCGTAGAAAGATTTTGGCTCGTCATCTCAAAAAACTTATATGAAGAATAGTACTGCATGCAGAGTAGAAACCAAAATTGCGTTGCACTTCCATGGAACAAATAATATTAAGACAAGAATAACAATTTTTTTTTTTTCCAAAAAACGAAAAAAGAAAAAAGGGGAAGACAAACTGAAAGGACATGGGAATCCAGTAAATGGCATGGCATTTTCTCAGAAAAGCAGCCTGCAAATTTAAAAGGAAGCTTTTGCAGGAGATCTACACAATCATACTCAAAAAAAGCAAAAATTAAGAACAAGAAACAAGAAGAGATAATATAATTTGCAGTACGATTTCGGAGTGAGAACACCAAAATTTTTTGTGGGAGGTCTATGGTCAGTAGTAAAAATACCCAAAATTAAGAGCCAAAAAACAAGAAGAGAACAGCATATAAGAAATTTTCTCAAAAAACAAAAAAAAAAGAAACAAAAAAGAAAAAGAAAAAGAGGACAGCATAGGAAGGTGGAGATGAATGCCTGGCTTTCCCATGTACGCCTACAACCGATGGATTAATTCGTCATCTCGAAACCCTTTGTTGTCGAAGAAGTCTTAGAGCAGTGACACATTGAACCTCTCTAGGGCAACCTTCGACCTAATGTTCTTAGAGCATACTGCAGAAAAAAAGAGGGCCTCTCAATATACTTATTATATTATATATAAAGAAAAAGATCTTAATTACTGTATATTTTTTGTTTTTAAGTAAATTAAAAAGGGAATCAATCTTATTATGGCAACCCCATGGTTCCTTTCTTGATCGGAGTTTTGTCGAAAATACCCTTGTTTTGTAAAATCTTTTTTTTTTTTGGTAAGTAAAATCTTGTCAACAAGTTCTTGATTTTTTTTTTTTAAAAAAACTTATAAATTACTCACACACACACACACACACACACACACACACGCGCATATATATATATATATATATATATATATATATATTATAATATATATATATTAAAAGAATTTTTTAAAAAAAAATATTTGATAAAAAAAAAAAGATTTTATTGTGTTTTACAAATTTTGTGTTCGTTCAAAAATTATTTCTAAATATGTCAGTGTCTTAAAGTTTTTATGACTAGTAAAAATTTTAGAAACTTAAAATATCTTTTTAAAGATTTTTTTTTTAAAAGCGAAATAACATCTTTAACGAAATTATTAGACTTACCTCATATTTGATTCATATTTAAAATGTGTGGTAGAATTTAAATGTAAGCTCTATCTACTACCTGTTTGATTGAAGAAAAGGAATCCCACGAATATAAATCTTAATATGCACCTACTACATGTAATACATATTGATATGGTCAGAAATTAACATTTTTTAATACCATAAAGACACCGGCATTAATTCCGCTATTCAAAAAACCGATAATAATGTCAGCCGTTACCAATGTCTTGATCGGATCACAATTAATATGATTGTTCGGACTCGAACATTACAATAATGTGTTCAGACATAATCATCACAAGAATTTGTTTGGATTTCGTATTTATTATATATTTATGATCATTCTTAATATATATACTCCTGCAATCGAGCTGTAGAGGAAAGATCTTGATGTACTCTTTTTTTTTATAGTGAAACTTCATCTCTTGCTTTTCCGTAGACGTAAGTTTCAGCTGAACCACGTAAATCTTGTGTCTTCATTGGTGTTATTTCTATTATTCATTTCCTTGCATGGGAAGCAACTTCATCACATATTTTTGTTATTACGATTTTCAAAAGTGAACCAGAGATACGGTTTGCGTTCTTCAGTCAACATCTCCATTTAGATTTTTTTTTCTTTTATAGAATTTAACCAAATATTTTTAAGGTTCAAGCTGTGAAAGACAAGAGAAAAAAAAAAATGTTATAGTAATGAGCTTAATTTAATATTGTTCAAATTTCGAGAAATAAAAAATATCAAATATAAGATAATCCAAGGCTCATTTATTACGACTTTGTTCTTATTTTAGTTTTAAATTCAACAAAAGTTTTGGAAGACTCTCAGAAAAGCAGAGGTTTCTTTGGAATGATTCCCACAAAACCCCAATTTGCTTCGGATGAATATGGTACGGGTTGGCACAAAATGCCCGGATGGAATTCCGCTGTAAAAGATGCTAATCACCTAATTTTAATCCAAGAATCCCGAAAATATAGGTAAAATTCACCAATAACTACATGGGAAAAGAGAGTATTCACTGTAAAACCCACGCACGAGTGCTCGAGAAATCGAAGAAAAGGACCGACACCATCGATAGGGTTTACTAGAGATGTAAGTTTAGTCCATGGCTTGCAGGTTGAACCGCCGCCCGACTGGGCCCGTAGTGGCGTGCAAGCTCTGCTTGCCTTGCTAGGCGTGCGTGCAAAGGCGTGCAAGCTCTGCACGCTTTGCAAGACGTGCATAGCCTGCATTTCATTTGTTTTTTTTCCTTTTAAACGAGCTCTTTCGCCTCCTTAATCTGGATTTTTTAAAAAAAATATTTTTTTTATATATACACCTGTGCGGGCCGAACAGGCCAGCACTGATTCTAGCTAAGGCGTCGAGCTAGCTCTCAGCCCATGCTTGTACCGAGAAGGCTCGGCATGTACGGGGCTGAGTGCGAGCTAAACCATTGCCCTTGCAAGACGTGCATAGGCTGAACCGCGGCCCGGCTCACGTAGAGTCGACCATATGGACAACAAGCAGTTGTGTCGTGTGGGTCATTCAATGGAAAGCAACCTGTGCATGTTGTGCAGGTTGCGCTGACCCGCAGCTAGCTGTTGGGTTACGGGATAAATCAATATATCAACATGCACAACGAAAATTTAAAATTTTTACAATATTGCCCGAAAATCCAAAATAGGATTCCATTGGTATGCTAAAATAATCGTAATCACATGTATGTCGTATATACATTAAATATCACATGATAATTCGTATGATAAAAAAAAATTAATCTAATTAATTTATTCGGTCCTATCATGCTGCTAATCGTGCTTTATGAGATTATCGGAATACCTTGAATCCGTGAAATAAGAACTCCAGAAGAAAAACAGATTCTTGTCGTCACAAGTTAATTAGGTTCCGATGAATCAAGCCGCGACATACCCGGCCTCTAACAGTAATTCACGCTGAGACGATCGCGAAACCGAAATCGACTTAATCGGATTAAATCGATTATAGCTTAATAGGGTCGTCTGCCTGTTAATCCGAAAACAACCCAGCCCGTTATCCTTCTTCTTTTTCTTCCTCAAAGCTTCTGCCAGCCGTTCGAGCGCCAAGTTCGCCGCCGATTTCATCGTCAAGAACTCCCGTCGTCAACTGCTGGGCATTCGCCGTCACAAACACCGTAAGCAGCCGCCGAAGCTGTCGAAGATCGTCGGAGTTTAATCGGTGCAACGTTTGCAGCCGAATCTTGCCGAAATATTCGAGAGCTCACCGTGGCCATGCCTTATCCGAGCTTCGTCGCCGAGACGTCCCATAGAAGACATGACCAACCTCGCCGCCGAGCTTAGTCTTGCGAACGACGATCGTCGCCGAGAGGTTGCAGCCAAACGTCGGTGAAGAAAAATAAGGAGAACCGAGAATCACCGGAGAAGGAAGCTCGCACGCGGCTGCGGCCGACGAGGAGGAGCTCTTATAGCCGTGCTAGCGGCCGTAGAGCTTCTTCAACGCGCGTCAGCCGGCGGCTAAGCGTCCGGTAACGTCGACGGTTACGCGCCCGCGAGAAAATCAAAAGATTTTGCATATTACCCCAAAAATTCTCTACGTTTCTATTTTGCAAATTCGAACCCTCACCAATTTGCAAAATCACAGACCACCAAAATAGTTTTGGCAAATTCAGCCCCTCACGTTATAAAAATTCAATTTTCGCGATCGCGTCTCATTTGCGTGTGACCCATTAGGTTCAGTACCACGCCAGTAGTGAATAAATAGTTAATTCAACCAATTAACAAATAATTAGTTCAACCAACTAATTATATTTATCCACAGATCACGGTTAACGTCTAGCAACATGCCATGACCACCTGTGTGGTATGAATTTCAAATTCATCATCAAAACCTCTTATGTGATCAGTTACCATGCCCTATAATCCTTCTGTTCTTTCCAACATCCCGAATGAGCTTAGAGTATGGATATCAGTCAAACTCTAAATCAGCAATCATATGTATCCGTCTTAATAGATTAGCTCTGTAGTGACATTAAGAACTCTTCTTAATTCACATCGTACCTCGGCCAAGGATTTTCTGAGCTAGTTCTATATTAAAGACACATAGAATGTTCTCCTCCTTACTAGGAGGTGACAGATTCTTTATTTTCTCATCTATCTTCATGTGCGAATATCTATACCCAGATGGTGCCCGTGTATAGCTAAGCTGCTGTACTTGGACACACTAAAGTATAAAATTCTACACATAAGATACTATGGCAACCTCAAGTCAAAGGATCAAGGCACAACTATCACAGAAAAGAATCACCATTGACTAATTCCATTAGTGTTCTTTTAGCGAGTCAATTCAGTGAACTCATTCTCTAATGAGCACCTACACACTTACTTCAGTGTCAACTACACTTGTAGTAATGAGATCACTACTCTCATCATATGAGACAGTAAGCTGTGTATTAGTCTTTGCGGTGCCATTGAGCCCCTACTCAATGCACATATGACTAAGAATATTTTGGACTTAGGTTTATAAGATATTAGGTCTCATTATCATGATCTACTATCAAGATCCTATATCTATTGCCCTTGTCCACGGGGTTTATCACATGCATTCATAACACACACAAAAATATGACGATGCGATAAATAGAATAACCATAATTAAAAAATAAATAAATAAAATATTTATAATAAAGTAGGCGTGCATGCAGAGGCGTGGAAGCTCTGCACGCCTTGCAAGGTGTGCACAACTTTCTTTTCATTTTTCTTACTTTTAAATGAGCTGTTTCGCCTTCTTTTTTTTTGGATTTTTTTATTATTTTTTTATATACACCCGTGCGGGCCAACTCAGCCCGCACGGGTCCTAGCTAAGACGCCAAGCTAGCGCTCACCCCTGCATGGATCGAGCAGGCTCGACATGCGCAGGGCTCAGTGCGAGCTAATCCTGGCCCGTTTTTTCTACATCTCTAGGGGTTTATTGATTTAATTTTTAGGAGGCGAACTAGACCTAATGAACATGTAACTTGCAAGCGCATCGATGCCAACACCTTTTTTAAACTGACTAAAATCATCAAGCACAATGCCAGTGTCGCCAATCCATTCACCAAAAAATCGGCCATGCTCATGTGGCATTTTGGGTGTTAGTTTTTTTTATGATTAGTGTTGGACTTTAGAAACAGGGGGAGGAATTTTTGAGAGTTGCATGGATGGGGGGAGATTTGTTGGTGGTGCATTTGGGAAAGTAACATTTTTCAATCAAAAATTGTTTTATTAATCAAAATTTTTATTTTCAAAATAATAAATTCAGATTATGAAAAAATGTTATTTGCATGTATAGGCTTCCGATGTTATTGATCAAATAAAATAGAACACACACCATGGTGCCAGTGATGAAGGGGTTATACCGAGGATGAGTCTCACGCACACCGTGGAGAGAGTGGATAATATAAGAACAGTGGAGCACACAGATTTACATAGTTCGGTAATATTGCCTACGTCTACGGACAGTTGCAGAGAGTATAATTCACTAAGCATTGGGAAAGAGGACAAATTGTCTAGTCCTTGTCCAAAAGGCGCTAATATGTATTTATAGCCATGCAGAATAAATTCCGTACCATAAATATCTCTTATGATCTTAGCTTCCTTAACGGCTTTTTTAATTATGATTCTCCCACATGAGTATTCTTATTTTAAGTATCCATCAACTAGGTTTATATATATATATATATATATATATATAATATATATATATATATATATCCGTACCGTAAATATCTCTTATGATCTTAGCTTCTTAACTGCTTCTTTAATTATGATCTTCCACATGAGTATTCTTATTTTCAGTATCCATACACTAGGTTTACATATATGTATTATATATATATATATATATATATATATATATTATATTATATAATATATATATATATATATATATATATATATATATATATCCTTATTCATTGTTTAGGATAGTGTTAGGTCTAAAATGAATCTTGAGGCCAAATTAACCCATAAAGATTTGACTTGAAAAACCAACTCATATCAGCATTTAGATGGTACTGTAGGCGTCGGAAGTTAGTGTTGCAGGGACGTGTTGATGGGGAAAGAATAGTAATTAATGAATGTCGCATGGAAGAGAATGTTGCAGTTGATGAAAGACAGTGTTTCGGAGCTGAGGGTTGCGTTTGAGAGGCAATTCAGACATTTATTGCTCAGTTTCATTTTCAACAGATCACGGTTTTATGGTTCGATCATATGAAAATTATTATTTTTTTATGATTATTTTGATCTTAATAAAAAAGATAAGAACAGCATCAACCACTTTCTAATTAAGTATTTTTAAAAGAACCACTTTCCATATGAAGTAGATGAAAAGGTAATAGCAATAATTTCCAAAATCTTTAACTGTATGCAGAAACAGCTAATGGTTTATCTGTTGGAATATTATTGGGCCAAAGCCCGTAAATTCCATTAAATATCAATGTGACCTTATTTGACATAGTTTAGGATTATGGAGTAAGTGGGCTCCTTATTTTAAAGCAGTTCTAATGTTAGTGTGCCCAGGAGATTTTGATGGAAGATCTCCTATAAATACTAACAAGTACTTGGTCCCCTTCTCAAGAGATCAGATCTAGGGTTTCTTGATAGCCGTCACATCCATCGGTGCGATCTCTGCGAGTTTGAGAAATCAACATGCTTCTAATTTTTCGCTGTGCAGATTATTCCACACATCTAAGAAAAGATCATGGCAACATCTATGACTTCAGGTACATGATTCTGAATCTAGATTAATATCTAACATTGGTATCAGAGCCCGAGTTTAGATACTTGAAGTGTAAGATTATTGTTTGTTCTTCATAGTACTCGATAATTTTATTGAAGAGCATGATCTTATTCGGCCTGCAATCACATGAATTTTGGCTTGTTATGCTTAATCTCAGCATGTGATTTACCGAATTCTTAATCACAGAGAACATGGTTTAATGGATTTAATCATGTCACTGGCTAGATTAAGTTTGATTTTTGATCTGGAGTACCGAAGCGATCTGTCCGCTTTATGATGTGTTTTTTATTTCTGATTTCACTGTAAATTTATCAGAGATCGTTAGGCTAATTAATATTAGCTATAAGAATTAGATTAAGGGCTGTAATTAGGGCAGCTAACTGATTTGGTGGATTAATATGGAAATCGCTTGATTAATGGATTTCGTAACACCCATTATTGATGTTAATCTGGAATGGTTTTTTGCAAGAAGATTATTCATGTGATTTATGGAAAATCTAGGCACTTAGTAACATTTTTTTTTTTAAGTTACTGGTGTAAGTAGTATGGTGCACATACAGTATGATTTGGAGAAATAAATACAGTAATTTCTTTAAAATTTATCATGCAATTCCAATTGATACTAGTGCCATATTTATGTACAGTTGCTAACTTGAGGAAATAGATCACATGTATTTATAAAAGTTATGCAATAAGTTTAGCACAATTATTTATGCGATGTTCTATTTTTTCTTTATGTGGGGTTCTGTGTAAGATAACATTTGGACCTAGCTGTATATTATTCTAAGGTTATTGCTAAGCATAATTAATTCCAGCTAGGGTCATCTTTGTAACAACATATATATTGTATATGGTTTTGAACACAGAATTTGGGCCTATACATGAGCATAAATAATTACATTATTATTTTAAATAAGTAGGCAATATTTCTTTATGATTTTGTCATAAGTCCTACATTTCTTTTGAGTAGAAAATATTGGTGTTATTATCAACGTAGGGAACTACTGAATTTCGAGTGCTTAACACAATCACCAAAGTGATGTTAGGTATAAGAGATTAGTAGGGCTGACTACATAAAGTTTTATTTCTAAATTATGACACCAATAGTTGCACTGAAACTACTGAAATAGTATTATTTTCCAAAGAATTGTCTACTATGTTCGACGTTTTAGTGGTATAGAATGATAAGAGTGTATTTCTAATTAGTTGACTTTTAATGCCCAAAGGCATATGTTTACTTGAAAATGATTATACATGTCTTATCAGTTCTATAGGGATAGTACCATATGCATGCTGTGATTCTCTCCCAAAGGAGAAATTAGTGATGTATTATTTTCTCTTTATAAAGCTACAGGTTTTTCTGGTTCTGTTGGTATTGTTCAAGTCCCGTTTCTTACTGGAAATAATTTTACGAATGGAAAGAAAGAGTTATGTTTGCTTTGGGATGTGCTGACTTGGACTTTTGCTTTAGAGTTGATGAGCCTGTAGTGCCTATGGCTGAAAGCACTCATGAGGATAAGGCTCATTATGAGAAGTGGGAGCGATCTAATCGCCTTAGTCTCTTTCTTATGCAGTCACATATTGCAAAGAACATTAGGGGGTCTGTACCCTCTTGTAAAACTGCTGTTGGATTTCTAAAAAAGCATAGAGCAGCAATATGTATACTCAGATAAAGCAAAAGTTAGCACATTAATATCAAAACTATGCAATATGAAGTATACTGGGAACGGCGGTATTCATGAACACATTATGGAGATGAGAGATACTGCCACTCGTCTGAACGAGATGGAAGTAACTTTTTCAGACACTTTTTTGGTGCATTTCATTCTTCTCTCACTGCCTTCTGAGTACAACCTCTTTAAGGTATCCTACAACACTAGCAGTGAGAAGTGGTCAGTGACTCAGTTGCTGACCAAATGTGTTGAGGAAGAGGAAAGGCTTAAAGGAGAGAAGTTTGAAACTGCTCATCTTGCATTTGAGCAAGGATCAGGTTCTGCAGCTAAATGAAAAGGTGCCCATAATGCAAAAGGGAAGAAAAAGCATTAGTGTGTCTAAAGATACAGCAGCTACCAAAGGCAAAATTAAATGCTTTTTCTGCAAACGTCAGGGGCATCATAAGAAAGACTGCATCAAGTACAAAAAGTGGCTAGAGAAGAAAGGTATTAATTTCTCTCTTGTGTGTCATGAAGTTCATTTTGTTAATGTTCCTAAATCTACTTTTTGGATTGACTCTGGTGCCACCGTGCACATCGTCACTACATCGCAGGGCTTTCTATCAAGCCGAGCTCCAACTGAAGGTGAAAAGTACATCGTTTCAGGCAATAAGATGCGTTCACCTGTAAAGGCAGTTGGCTGCTACAGATTAGTCCTCGATACCGGTCATGTGCTGAAGTTGGAGAATGCATTTTATGTTCCTTCTTTTTCAAGAAACTTAATTTCTATTTTTAGACTAGTTTCTTTTGGTTATTCATTTGTATTTGAAAACTCTGGTTGTTCTTTACTTAAAGACTCAAATGTCGTTGGTTCTGGTTTAATAGCTGATGGTCTTTATAAGTTATTTCTAAATGATCATTATGAACAATCTTTTGCTCTCCAACAATGTGATGTTCAGCACCAATGTGGCGATAAGAGAAGTAGATTAAATGAAAACTCATATATGCTTTGGCACAGGAGATTATGTCACATCTCTGAAGAAAGAGTCAAAAGGTTGGTGAATGAAGGGGTTCTTGGAACCCTAGATTTTACAGACTCTGAAACTTGTGTAGACTGCATAAAGGCCAAGCAGACTAACACATTTAAGAAAGGTGCCAAAAGGAGTGAAGGAACATTGGAAATCATACACACTGATATATGTGGACCGTTTCCACCATGTCTTACGGGAGAAAAGTATTTTGTCACCTTTATAGACGACTACTCACGTTATATGTATCTCTATCTTCTAAATGAAAAGGCAGATGTTTTTCAAGCCTTTAAAGAATTCAAAGTTGAAGTAGAGAAACAATTAGGAAAAGTGATAAAGATAGTTCGTTCTGACAGAGGTGGCGAATACTATGGTAGATACACTGAGGAAGGACAACGACCCGGCCCATTAGCTAGATTTCTTAAAGATGAGGGTATTGTTCCTCAGTACACAATGCCTGGTACACCGAACCAAAATGGTGTAGCCGAAAGAAGAAATCGAACGCTTAAAGAAATGGCTAGGGCTATGATTTGTCATTCGTCTTTACCCGTTTTCTTATGGAGTGAGGCTATAAAGACAGCTGCACATGTGCTTAATAAGGTTCCTACTAAGGCTGTCCAGAAAACCCCTTACGAATTGTGGACAGGTAGGAAACCAAGCCTAAGTTATATGCACATTTGGGGTTGTCCAGCTGAAGCTAGAGTTTACAATCCACAAGAAAAAACATTTGACCCAAGAACGACCAGTGGTTTCTTCATTGGTTATCCGGAGAGGTCTAAAGGGTATAGATTTTATTGTCCATCTCGTACTCTGAAGATTGTAGAGACAAATAAAGCTAAGTTCCTTGAAGATGGTAATTTCAGTGGGAGTGTGCAGCCTCGAAATATAGTTTTCGAGAAATTCAGGATGCAGATTGTACTCCTGAAATAATGATTTGGTTAATCCTGTTGTTATTCCTATGGATAATATGCATATGGAGCAACCATATATACAGGAGCCACCCCATGTGGAACTTACTGGTGAAGGAGCTCAAGAGGAACCCATACTTGAGGTGCCTTATGAAGAGCCTGCTGTGCAACCACCTACGGTGGATGAAGAGCCAGCAATCCGTAGATCCACCAGGATTAAGAAATCTGCAATCTCTTCGGATTATGTTGTGTATTTACAGGAACTTGGTGATGACATGGAACACATAGATGATCCCATAACGTTTTCACAAGCTTGGAGAGTGCAAACTCTGAACAATGGTTCCAAGCCATGAAAGAAGAGATGATCTCTATGGAAAAGAACCATGTTTGGGATCTTGTTGATCTACCCAATGGAGTCAACCAGTAGGTTGTAAATGGGTCTTTAAGACCAAAGTTAACTCTATGGGAAAGATTGAAAGGTACAAGGCCCGACTTGTGGCAAAGGGTTTCACTCAAAAGGAGGGTATTGACTATAATGAAACTTTCTCTCCGGTTTCATCGAAAGATTCATTCAGGATAGTCATGGCCCTGGTAGCTCAGTTTGACCTTGAGTTACATCAAATGGATGTGAAAACTGCATTTTTGATGGGGATCTGGATGAAGAAGTATATATGAGACAACCTGAGGGTTTTTGTGCAGTATAAGGAAAGTCCTCTAGTTGCAAATTAAATAAATCAATTTATGGACTTAGACAGGCCTTCCGTCAATAGTACCTGAAATTTAGTAAGGTAATTTTGACCTTTGGTTTTGAGGAAAACATCGTTGACCGATGTGTATACCTTAAGGTCAGTGGGAGTAAGTACATAATATTGGTTTTATATGTAGATGATCTTTTGCTAGCTAGTAATGATTTTGGGCTTCTGCATGAAACAAAAATGTTTCTTTCCAGTCAGTTTGAGATGAAAGATCTGGTGAAGCTAAGTATGTACTTGGCATAGAGATTCACCGTGACAGATCTAAGTTTACACTTGGATTATCACAACAGTCTTACATCGCTAAAGTTCTTGAGAAATTTGGGATGCATAATTGTTCTCCCGGGTCTGCACCCATTGTTAAAGGAGACAAATTCAGCAAGAACCAGTGTCCCAAGAATGAAGTCGAGCGGAATCAAATGAAAAATATTCCTTATGCCTCTGCTGTTGGCTGTTTGCAATATGCGCAGACTTGTACTCGGCCCGATATAGCATATGCTGTTGGGGTACTTGGCAGATACCAGAGTAATCTGGCTTAGCTCATTGGAAAGCTGCTAAGAAAGTCTTGCGCTATCTTCAAGGGACAAGAGACTACATGCTCACATATCGGAGAGTTGACCATCTTGAGGTTGTTGGTTACTCAGATGCGGATTTTGCGGGGTGCCTTGATAGTAGGAAATCCACTACAGTTTCATTTTCTTACTTGCTGAAGGTGCCATCTCGTGGAGAAGCATAAAGCAGAAAACCACTGCTTCTTCCACGATGGAGGCTGAGTTACTTGCATGTTATGAAACCTCTTCACAGGCTATTTGGTTAAAGAATTTTATCACAGGACTTAAAGTAGTTGATTCCATTGAGAAGCCATTGAGGATTTACTGTGATAATGAAGCTGCAGTGTCCTTTTCTAAAAGTAACAAGAGCTCTACTTCTTGTAAACATTTAGATATAAAGCTCTACGTTATTCAAGAAAGGACAATGGAGAAACGTCAAGTGTCATTTGATTACATTAGAACACAGCATATGTTAGCAGATCCATTTACTAAAGGGTTGGCGCCAAAGTTGTATTTACAACATGTTAAAGATATGGGTCTGATGAGCTTTTCCGCTGTGTTGTAATTTTAGTTTGACACTATTTGTTTTGTGATCACATACAGTTATTCATATATAAAGTTCTCCATATTTATTCTGCTTTCCATATTGTGTTATTTATAGATGAAATTAGCAGATTTAAGTTGACCAAGGAATAGGATGAAGTTTTGTCTATTCATGAAGTTTGCTGCAAAAGATGATTACTGATTGTAAGGTATTAGTGATATTGTAGTGCATGGAAGGACGTATTCAATGTGAAATATTACCGCCATGACTCATATTACGAAGTACTTTATAATCTAGTATAAAGTCTCCTAGACGGGTGTTTAAAAACAATTATGTCAAATTGGGCCAAGTGGGAGAATGTTGGAATATTATTGGGCCAAAGTCCGTAAATTCCATTAAACATCAATGTGGCCTTATTTGACATAGTTTAGGATTATGGAGTAAGTGGGCTCCTTATTTTAAAGCAGTTCTAATGTTAGTGGGCCCAGGAGATTTTGATGGAAGATCTCCTATAAATACTAACAAGTACTTGGTCCCCTTCTCAAGAGATCAGATCTAGGGTTTCTTGATAACCGTCACATCCATCGGTGCGATCTCTGCGAGTTTGGAAAATCAACGTGCTTCTAATTTTCCGTTGTGCAGAATATTCCACACATCTAAGAAAAGATCATGGCAACATCTATGACTTCAGGTACATAATTCTGAATCTAGATTAATATCTAACATTATCTTCCACACTAGCAGCTCACATGATAATCCTGACATACATTACATTGAAGACATCTATAATAGACTATCACAATTCGGATTTTAAACCAACCCAGCAAAACCACTTATATATCATTCAAAGCTGTTGGCGGATTTTTCCGCTGGCTTTGCAAATCTAACTATGAGGTTCGAATAAATTGAGCCGGTTAGGCAAGATTATGCAAAATAATCTCCACAATATAAAAAGTTTGGCTCATGCCAGTGTTTACCTTTATCATAAAAGTTCACTCAACAATATAGCTCATGCCAGCATAGACCTTTATCTTAAAAGTTCATTATAGATCTATATTTTTTGAGATAAACTGCCAATAATTGCATCAAACTATTGAGTCAGATATACTTTGTATTATTGCCAACAGAAATTTGAATCCCAAGAAATAAGTTTCTACAACAATATTTTTTTTTTATATAAATAAAATAATCCTTTGCTGGCAGTCCCTGTGATCAAAGGGACAAGTAAGAAACCTAAAATTGCGCCTTCCTCCAGCTTTCTTCTGTCCTGATTGGGAGTTGTATGTTTCTTTGAATGGATAATTTGAACAGTAAATGATCTGAGTCGCGTCAGTTGAATGGCCGTAAACAGTCCCTTATCAGTGTTAAAATCGGGTGGTAATCAAATGCATCACCCAGACTTTCAAAAACAATACCGTCCATTCGTGCTTGAACCCCAGCAGAAGATGACATCTCCTGCGCCACCTCCTTCACTGTCTTCTCCAAGCTAAATATGGAGCTCCCAAAACTAGTTAGTAATTCTGACAGGGAAGGAGAAGGTCTGGTCACTTCAACTAACCTAACCTGTAACATTCAAGGCAAAAGAGAAAATCATTTAAAAAGTTTTTAAATTTTTTTAAAAAGTTAAAAAACAAAAAAATGGCAAGGGGAAGCTTCGTCCAGGAGAACCTTATCATCAGCAATAGCATAACATAAATGGAATAACAAGGTATACAAATAATTGAAGACCAGTCGTTAAGAATCGTTCATATATACACGTTAATAACATGTCTGTGAAACTGTAGCAATGAATTGTGTTACCTGTCTATCTTGTGGTATGTTGGCCTTCTGCCTTGCGATTGCAACAGCTCTGCTGAAACCTCCAACTGCATCAACGAGTCCAAATGAAGCTGCATCCTTCCCACTCCATACCCTCCCTTGAGCAACTTCTTCCATCTGATCCACCTGATTACAATATAATACTCCCTTCAGGGGTGCTCAGGTCACAAAATTAGATATAGTTAAAATTGAAATAGGAGCAGAAAATGCTTACACTCATTGATCTTGAGAAGGCTGCTTTGTTTCTAAATAATTTGTATATATTTTGTGCAGATTTTTCAAAGAGTTCTTCTTCATCTGGTCTGCAGGTAAAGAAAGAAAGCACAAGTGTTTATGATCCCCTTCAAACACATTTTTCGACTAAATTTCTAAAATTAAATTTGCAACAACAATAACGAGTCTCTTTTCCCACAAGGTGGGTTCGGCTACATGGCTTCTTGTATGCCAATGTACACTATTATGAGACATATCTTTCTTCAATTCCAGAAAAATATCATTCTTTACAGGTCTGTTCAATCTAAGTAAATGAGCAATTTCTTTAAAATTACTTTACATCCATGTTTGACTGAAACACAATAATTTAGTTGCACAAAGTATTACTTAACAGAGCATCCTTTGCAAAGCTTGCACTAGTCATGATTAACACAATGGATACGGCCCATATGAGTTAGAATACATCACAGCATCAGATTTTTTTTTCGTTCTCTTTTGAGATTTCGTTTGGATCTTTCGCTGAACTAAAGCTTGCCTAATAGTCCTCATGAGCATGTAATATTTCCCATTTGACCCAGAAATTGGTTGTGCGAATTTGCTGGGCTTTTATTACTGGAACTCCTGTATGAATTGTAATAATCAACCTGGACCAAATTTAAATGGCTCTCGCCACAATAATATTTTATATATATTCTAAGAAAGAGTGTCAGAGCAGTGATGATATTCTGAATATGGGTGGTGAAAGTGACTTCTTAAAAAATATCAAAAGCCATTTTGGTTGCAATAAGGTCGCTGACCTTTCAACTTCGTTAATTTAAATTAATCCTATCTTTTTAACTTTACTTTTTGGCGATGCTGTTACAATTACTGTTTACGCAACACGCTAGTTTTTTGTAAATACAGTCTTCTTATTCACATGTGAAGTACTACCAATAGCACTTGAATTAATTAATTTTACATAATTCATTTAATGTAGTTGTATACAAGGAATACTAACCTACTTCTTGTTGGTACACCCATCTACTTTTCTTTTCACGCATTGAAGTGGTTGTTCCTCACTCTTAAGATATACCTTATTCTGAATGCAGCTATGACCTCAAGTTTATGGCACTAGATCTTTCAGCATTTTACCATGGCTGACATCATCTTTGGTTTCCGTCTTGATGAAGCATATGACCAAATAACTAAATGCATTTTTTTTTAATTCTCTAGAAAAAAGATATAAGTACCACCATGTTTCTAATATTTTGTTACTTTTTTCCATTCTCCTTTAACCCAAGGTCTAACCTGCAACTTCCCAAAAGGTATGAAGCAAGTTTTTAAATGCCGTTTCGTGCCGAGTTTCGGTGAATCACAAACTTGAGACCTGCCGACCATGTCGTGCCAATCCGTCAATTTTTTTTTTAAAATATTTTATATATTAAAAAGATAATACAATAAAAAAATTAAATTTGAAAAATTAAAAGAAAAACATAATTTTTTAAAAAATTTCAAGATTGCGCGATCTAAATTAAGATTGCGTGCCGTCCAGCATTTAGAACCCTAGTATGAAGTCACTTTGCAGAAAATATTGGCAAATGCAATTAGATGAAGGAAAATATATTAATCCCTCTCTTATATGACGCGCTATGTGTTTTTATTCTCATAATCGTTTTTGTCTAGAAAATTACACATTAGCATGGCAGACGCTAATTACTTATAATTTCTCACCACAAGGCACAACTTATAGAAACTTATTCTTTCAGGGGAAATTTACCTCAGGGGCCGTTGTTCAGCAGTGTTAAGTTCAGCATATTTTCCCCTTGATAGTACCTCCTTATTAAATCCTATCCTCTCATATAATTTCTGTAAACTGAGTTTCCCTGCAAAGTAAGCATTACAATTTATACTATGTGAGATAAGACACTGGGGATAATAAAAAAGATGAATGGTACCTACATATTTTTAAAAGGTGAAGAAAAAAAAAGTTAGACACCAATTGTTAAGAGTATAAAAGCCGCTAGGAACGACCGAGCATGTGTCCAACTAACATGCGGCATGCGTGTGCCTGAGCCCAGAAAGCACTCTGTGCCATGTCTGGGTAGTATGCCTAGCACATGCCCATGCCGGGCTGTCCTGAGCAGGCCTGTATTGCCATCAAGACTTAAACCATATTACCTTCCGATCAACAATGTTAACCTGTGATTAGTGCAGACACATGGTATCATCAAGGTTCATATCATAATATTAACAAAGTCAAATAACCTATTTCCAAATTTAGGAATTCAGAGAGAATATTAAGGAATTTTGAGAAAGGCGATTGACAAGGCATAACTTATTGCAAAAATTTTAAAATATATAAGCTAAGAATCCTGGCACTTTCACCATACAGTTGCACTCAGGAGCTCTATATAATTTTTCAACGAACCAATATGGCAATAATATATTTTAATCCTATTTTATCATCTCTTGTAGTTACCAATACCTAGTATCGTTCGCTCCATATGTTTATGACTCCTAAATGTAATTCTTTGCACTGCTAGCTCTATCATGGTAAAATGTTAAAGTCCATCTTTTGTAAACTTAATGTCTCTCAAGAAACAGATTGAACTAAAAAAAGTATTGTGTCTACTTTCACCTAGTAGCTGACGTATAATCACAACACATAGCTAGAGAAACAAATTGAACTAGAAAACATATTGTGTCTACTTTCACCTAGTAGCTAATGTATAATCACAACGCATAACTAGAGAGTCCATGTACACTCACCTGTAACAACTCCAATTGATCCAGTCAAGGTAAGCTTCTCTGAAACAATTGCATCAGCTCCCATGGCCAAGTAATATCCTCCACTTGCAGCAACATCAGCCATGGATGCAATAACTGGCTTAGAGGCTGAAAGGAGCCTGATCTCCCTCCACATTCTGCATCAGATAAGTGTATCAACAATAGAAGGATATAAGATACCTAATGACACATTTTCCAAAATTAAAGAATGTGTCTTTTTTTTTTTTGGAGAAAAATAGTTATAGCCAGAACACTACCAAATGATACTAGCATACAATACAGCTTAATGTTTTAATAGGGTTTCGGTAGATAATCAATCAATATTGGTAATTTTGCCAAGCTAGTAGAATACAACTGTTTTGTCGCAAATATCTAGCTTCACCTAATAAACACATATCCGAAGCAACAAGAAAATAGGAATGAAAATGCTAATGACTGCAGAAATAGGTGGAAAGAATCGGCATAACTTTCTGAGTACAGTAAAAGTTGCAAGTTTGGCATGACTCTACAGATATAAAGACCTGGCTTATGAGATAAATCCCGCAGGAAAGCAGTCTAAGAACGAACAATCTAGACTTTTAAGTAATTTCAGTTATGCAATATCAAGTACCACTGATTTGTGAAGTGATTGACAATCCATGTCTCTCATAAGGAAGACAAAAACAAAAAAAAAAAAAAAAAAAAAAAAAAAAAAAAAAGAGAATAAAAAAGGACATTATAAAGATATCACTTACAAATCAGAGGCAAGAGCATCACCACCAGGGCTGTCAATTCTCAAAACAACAGCTTTGTATTTATCCGACTCTGAAATATGAATATAAAGTAATGAACAATATGAAGTATTACAGTTTTTTCTTTCTAGAAACTTATGATATTATGCCAGGATCAAAAGAAAGTACTTGACTGTTTCTGGAGACAATAGGAAGCATGAGCAGTCAACCAAAATCATATGTAAAATTTATAAGTATGTGACAGTAACAAAATTATTAAAGCAATTTTTGAGATGCTTAGTTGATGTAACTTTGCACAAGCAGATAGACAAAGTTTCAGTCAAAATATCGCTTCCAACTTGGAGCATAGACAAAAGACTAGCCAACATAGAAGTGTATGCAAAACTAAACCATGATTTGAGCCAATCAAAAAGTTCAAAGTTCATTAAACAAACCAAAATGCCAAATAACTTTGTATTGATGCACAAATGGATCAGATGTTAGATACGAAAACATTTAAAAGTTTAGAAAAGTTCATCTTCATGCAAATTCTATAAAAGTACCTATCAACTTAACAACATTTTATTCATAGGCATCGCTAATAGTATGGAGATACAATGACGTCAAAAAACATTACCCACTTTCGCATCATAATATCCTTAAAAAAGAAGCTGACGGATGGACTTCATGATCAATTAACGAGTTAGTTGTTCACCTTTAACGCTGCGGATTTTCTCTATTAGCTGTTCAGCTATGATACCAGAGCTGGGATTGCTTAATGGCGAACGAGCACGACTGATACTTCCTGTGGCCCTTATAATGGCAATTTGATCTCCACCACCTGCCAACCCTAGGGTCCACTTCCTTACTCTGGAGTACTTCCTAAGGTTAAAGGGAAAAAACAGATAATTTTGAACGTCTCGATATACCTGTCGTATAGATAATGACATCTTCAAAGTTACGTTAAAACCAACTGTTAGAAGACAAAAAAGGGAAAGGCGTGGACGTGTATGCAGCACATACAATTAATATAAAACGTTTGTTCAGTTTGTAGTCGGTAAAGCATGATATTCTTGTAACAACATAGGCAAATTACAAACTGCAGACTGTAGATATATCAATCATGGATGTTGATTCCAAGGTTTCCCATGTTGTGCTGTCTCAAGTTTCGGATTTATCCGAAACTCGAGACCCACGGACCTTGCCAGTCCGTACAATATTTATTTTTAAAATATTAAAATTATTTAAGAAATAACAAAAAAGATTAATGAAACAGTAAATACAAAAATCGCAATTACATTGCAAAAGTATATAGTACATAGTTTACTACCACATAGAGTGTAGATGTGGCTTGTAGAAGATATATTGTAAAATCCAAGGCAAAAGAAAAAATAAAAATAAAAATAAAAAACGAAAAAATATGAACCGACCGGCACGGCTCAGTACGGTCGGACATCTTGACCATGCAGACCGGCACAGTAAGCACAGGCGGCACGGCACCAAGATGGTGCAAGATCCTCACGGATTATATGGAAAAGTATATGTAGATTCATATGTAGATTATACCATTCTTAGGAAAAGTTATAAACCACCAAAATAACATATAATCTACCGGTAGAATTGAAATATCCACTAATTGAAATAGCTAAGCTAAATGTAATCCACTCAAAACACAAAAATCTACAATGTCTACTTTTCATTGTTCGTATGTTGGAAGAAACTCGAATTGTATAACTCTACCATGGAATTAGTTACATCTCAGGAAATAAAACAGGATAATCAGCAGGGATAGAGAATAATTTCAAGCTCACGTGTATCAGGATCCACAGAAGATTATGCTGGCTCTATGTTACAACGCTAACAAAAAATGTTGAGAAGATACAACTTCGTACCCAAGTTGCAGCATGAAAATAGCATGTGGAACTTTTTTCCAGTTTGGCATCTAGAAAGGGTAGATCTTGTTGAGGCATGCCTATAGAAATTTAACTTTCCAAAGAGCAGGAATGCATATATTTGCTTTATCTAGCTTGATAACTTTATTGCTTCAACAAGCAGCAGCAGCAAACAAATTAGACAAGCTAGTAAAACCAGGCCACATGAAAGAAGTTTGTAACATTGAAGAAAGGAAGTATCAAAGCCTCATATATTAACAGAAGCAAGCCATTCACAATTTTTGGTAAAAGTATCAAAGCCTCATATTGCAATATCTTCGACTCAAGGGGCAGACTCAACAACCCACCCCTCTGCTTTTTTTTTCCCTTCTAGGATTTAGGACATCAAAACAAGAAGATCCGAACAAAACACATAAGCTCCTATCTTCTTTTCTACTCCTTCAAAATATCTGAAAGTTGTGCTGGCGTTTAGGGGATAACATTAATCTAATAATGCGAGAATACAACATTTTCACTATGGGTACTTAAGGGAAACCAAGAATCACTTTACAGTTTCATTGCCTTACTGGAAATTGATCCCATGGTGTCGACTGCATGGGATTACCATGCAGTCAACCCCATTCAAATTAAAAAAGAATTATAGTTTTTTTGAAAAAATTTACAACACGAAAGTTGTAGATTTTGATGAGATCTACAACTTTCATGTTGGAAGTTTTTCCAAAAAATACTTCTAAATACGTATTTTGGAGCTCCAATGATTAATGGGTTTGAATTCAAACCCATTAATCATTGGAGCCCCAAAATACGTATTTAGAAGTATTTTTTGGAAAAACTTCCAACATGAAAGTTGTAGATCTCATCAAAATCTACAACTTTCGTGTTGTAAAATTTTTCAAAAAAAAATTTTAATTTTTTTTTTTGGGATCCCACGCAGCCGACTGCATGGTAATCCCAAGCAGCCGACTGCATGGGATCGGTTCTCCTGCCTTACCAGAGGATCATAATATTCACTGTTACAGCACCATGGTACACATACGCAACTAACTGCATATGGCACCTCGCTATTATTTTGTTGAGGCTTTCTCTTCACTAAGGCAGTATTTCAGAGGGTTCTTCGCTTGTACACCAGGTTGTAGAACATGACTATTCTCACTATTACTTCTTATGTAACTCACATTAACAACATTAATGTCTACTCTTGTGCATTATCTGTTTAAGTACTAGACATACGCAGCCAGACACCTCACACATCCATAGATTATTTTATATGAAAAACAGTACCACCGTATTCCTTTGACCACCATGCTTGTCAACCCTTAAACAATCCCAATCCGAATCATGTCCAATCTTTCAACAAGGGCAGCCATTCAACTAATTCCTTAGATAAAGACACCAAAAGCACATGGAAAGAGTATCCAAACGCAGCACAAAGGGGTTTTTCCTGTTGGACATGTGAAAAGGCTTTATACCTGTAATCAACCATGAGAAGTTTCTTCTTCTGTTGTTGCCCCAACCTTTCCTTCAACATTGAAATAACCTGCACTTTAACATAATATAAATTTAAAATATGCTCAACTTGCAAATGTCTTTATTTATTATACAACAGTCACTTTTCATATCCCTTTTCTTTGATGATTTTGGTCACAAATAAAACTGCATGTTAGTTTGGTCATAAGTGGTAAATGTCTTTACTTTAAAGTAAAGTTATTCCCCACAAGACAACCCTTATGGATGCTATGCCTCAAACTTCTTGTCATCTAAGGTCCAGTTATATATAGATAAAGCAATTGGTAACACGCGTAGAATTCATCAAAGTTATTATGTACATTACGTAAAAGTTCGTTCAAACTACTAACTTACAGAAAAACAATGATCAAATAATCTTCAACATGAGAAAACATGTTGCTATAGCAACAATTTAATTAAAAAAAAAAAAAGAAGACTGTAATGTTCTATGAAGAACTAGAAGAAATGTTTGACCATTCTGTTTCGTGCCGTGCCGAGTTTCGGTAAATTCCGAACTCGAGACGTGCCGACCGCGCCGATAATAAAATATATTTTTTATTTTTTATTATATTTTTTAATATTTTATCATATTTTAAAAGTTATTTTTTATATTTTTAATTAAAAAATAATTTTAAAACAGTGGTCACGCATGACCACTCAAGTCGCGCCGGTGCCGCGACGAAAAAAAAAAAATTCCTGCCTGTGGGCGCGACTATTCATCTTCCTTGGAAAAGTATTAATTAAAAAAAAAAGGTTTGTGCCGGCCGGCCCAGCACCGTTCCAGTGCCGGCTCCGAGACGTTTTGGTCGGCACAAGGGATGCCGACCGAAACGTCGAACCTTGAGAAAAGTACAGCATATTTTATATAACTTGAAGCAACTGAACAAGTAATATATACTTCTTATAAAAATCCATGAATTTTTATTAGAATTGGGATAAGGTTGTTGAACCGACTAGGATCAGCTCACGTCGGCGGCCCGGACGAGGCGAAGATAAGACACCGGCGGTCCTGTGGCGGCCCGGTGGCGGTTCTACAAACTATTGAAACTAAAATTACTATATTTCTACCATAATGAAAAATAAGGAATAATCGAGTATTTATAGAGGCTAGCCCTACAAGATCCTACCAAATTCTTCTCCTAAAAATCCTCCTATTATAACTCCTACATATCCTCCTAAAATAACTCCTAATATCCTCCTCTAAATAATATCTTTCCTAATACAAGTATTCTCCTAAATACTCTCCAAATAAAGCTCCTAATATAATTTCGCAGAAAATCCTAATCTCTGACTCAATCTTAGATCCGTATCTTCTTATGGATTGGACCCCTTCGATCCCGTACATAACATTCCATCCCCCTTGGAAAGCAACCTTATCCTCAAGGTTGCAGCAGTAAAGTGCTCAGAGAATTGATATCGTCCAAACCACCAAAATAAATAAGTCGATTGAACTTGCAGTGTGTCTGACCTGTAAAAGTAAGGGCTGGAAATCTTCATGATGACATAGAGCCAATGAAGCATGGGTCCAATAACTGAGAAAAAATCTGCTCCCAAATCCTCGATAGATTCATCATAGTATCTACTATGGCACAACTCAACGAACGTCAATCGATAAGTAAAAAGAAGTGAAGTACAGTGGTTGCTTGCTCTCTTTATCTCTCGGTTAATAGCGCTATCTAGACCATCAACAAATATTTAATAATTTGTTGTTCTGACTCAAATTTAATATCAGCGCTGCGTTTTTTAAAGGCCATCCAATACTGTGCCACTGAGCCATCTTGCTGAAGAACTCGAAGGTCATGAATGTGGAATAAGTTTTGCATCTTTTTTACTTTGTGTAATAGTTCTATAGCCAGAGATCGTACCGCTTCACTAACTTCATGTGCTAACGGATGTTGGTAATTTGGCGGTAGTTTTGGTTGCTACGTATGTGATGAATTAGGAGAATCATAGCTATATTGTGACGGGGTGAGTACTGACTCTCCTGTATCAGCGGTTGAGAAAAACCGATGAATAAGGCTGCTGGTAATAAGAAGAATGCTGGATCTGTAGTGGCCTATACTGCTGATCATCACGACCAATTGTAGGATCATAATAAACATGTCGTGCATCATATGTAGTACCACAATAGTCATATTCTCCATTGTAAATTCCTTCATGTCTATAGTAGGTCTCAAATCCCATCGATAGTCTGATAGTAGCCCAAATAGGATGCCATTGTAAATTCCTTGTTTTGGTTTTTTTTTGGGTTGGCGGAGGGGCAGTGTGGATGATGGCAGTGGAATAAAAATCAGCACATGGCAGCGGCGGGGAGGGTGTAGGACCGACTGCTCTGATACCAATTATTATGGACCGACTCGGATCGGCTCACGTCGGCGGCCCAGACACGGCGAAGATAAGACACCGGCCCGGTGGTGACTCTAGAAACTACAACTACAAACTATTGTAACTAAAATTATTATATTTCTTCCATAATCAAAAGTAAGGAATACATCGAGTATTTATAGAGGCTAGCTCTCCAAGATCCTACCAAATTCTTCTCCTAAAAATTCTCCTATTATAACTCCTACATATCCTCCTAAAATAACTCCTAAATAGCCTCCTCTAAATAATATCTTTCCTAATACAAGTATTCTCCTAAATACTCTCCAAATAAAGCTCCTAATATAATTCTGCAGGAAATCCTAATCTCTGACTCAATCTTAGATCCGTATCTTCTGATGGGTTGGACCCCTTCGATCCCGTACATAACAAGTTGTTGATACTATGTAGTTTTGGGATATTGGAACAACTTCTAGTACCCGAAGAATTACTTTATAGAATTTTTTAATAAATTTTATTGTAACATTATGACGGAGAGATCGACCACAGAAGCAATTTACTTGCTCAGAAGCACAATAGAGTACTACAAGGAGAGGGAGGAGACCTACATATTATTCTTATGGATTTACATAGAGGGTATGATATGGTTCCAAGAAATGTTATGTGAAGAATTCTAGAAAACAAATCTTTGTAACCTACATCAACATCATGCAGAGGACGACAGAAAGCAAGTCCAATACTTACCCAATTACCGTTGACCTACATCAAGTATAAGCGGCGAGCCCTTCTTTTGTTCTCCCTTATTACGGATGAGACCATGCAGATCGGGATAATTGGCTCCTGGTATATGTTTGTTGATATTGTGCTTGTTATTAGCACAAAAAAGAAGTCTATGCTAAGTGGAAAAACTGGAGGCAAACATTTAGGTCAAATAGGGCAAACGAGTTTAGAATGCAAGTTCAACCGTATTAGCTCACATGGTAGGTTTGACTGAAGTTGCGGACATAACATATTACGTGTAAGACGAGCTTCAAATACTTGAAATTTTCATTCTGCGGGAAGATGGTGAAATATATGATGATGTCAACATCAAATTAAAGCTGGATATTACAAATGGAGAGTGGCGTTATGAATCTTGTACAACAAGAAATTTTCTTCAAAAATAAAGAAAAATGTTATAGTACTACTATAAGACGGGTCATAATGTACGATGCCAAATATTGGCGGACTAAAAAACATCTCCACTAAGGAACGAAAAGATGAGAATGTCATGTTAAATCTATGGCCACTCTACTAATGATAGTGTCCACAATGTTAGGATGAGATAGAAACTTAGGCGTTCCTTCTATTGATGAGAAGACAAGGATAATGCAGCTGCAGTGATTTGATAACATGAGATAGAGACCGGTAGCTGCACCTGTAAGGAGATGCCAAGAAGTAACTATCGAGTGTAAAATGAAAAGTAGGCCAAAGAAGGAAATATTCGAGGGTCTTACCTACTTAGACCTTCAAGTGAAGAGACCCCTCGATCGACCGCAATGACGGCATAGATTTAGGCTCCTGATTTTATTATTTAGAGGGTCCAAGAGTTGAAGTTCTCTTTGTTGTTTGCCTTCAGGTGTTTCGCCTGTATTTGTGGCTCTTCTATTCCCCTCCTTTTCGTTAGTCACATGCTATGCATCATTATCGTAGTTTGCTTTGGCATGTATTTTAAAATCTAGTGTTGTTAAAAGCGCCCGGTGCCTTAAGAACGTCAAGGCGATACGATATTCATAAGGCGCTCGTCCATGTGCCTAGGCGAGCAATAGGTGCTTGCCCAGGCGCCCAGACTCATAGGCATGAAAAAAGTTGGGTGAAAAGAATTTGTCATTTTTACTATTTTCTTGAAGTGTTGAAAAACTTACGTAAAAGGTAAAAAACTAAAAGCAAAGAAGAAAAAGAGTTTACAAAGGCTTGAGTTATCAATTTTAGATCCAAATTACTATTGTGTTCGTTGTTTCGAGTTTCTGTAAATTTAATAATTAACTTAGAAGAAAATTTACCTCGTCATCATATAATATATTTGTTATCCAGCCAACTTCTTTAAGTCTTTCAACTTGGTAAACTCCTGAATTGATGAAATTTTCAATTTCCTCCTTTGCTTTTCCTGTAATCAAACTCAAGATCCCTCAACAAAGTCTACTTTCAGGAAAGCGCACACACAAATAGAAAAATTAAAAATTAAAAAAAAAATCAGTAGGCAAGAAAACCACATTACCTTGACTAGATGCAATCGTCTCCACCCAATTGTCATATATGTTATCAAGCAACGAAGTAAGCATCTCACAAACTTCTTTAGACATGCTCCTAGCTGCCAATTGGTCTCCAGCACTTTTATATTTCCCAATACGCTTAATTTGTGGTTCAATTCCAACTTTATCAAGAACACCTGAAGAGGAATAGACAGGAGCATGTCTAGTCCAATCTCATTCAATAACAGCAACTTGATAAACATAGCATGCACCCAGCTTAATCATATTTGAACCATAATAAGGATCTGACATCCACATAGTTCAAAGAAATTTTGTGATTCCTATGCTGCAAGGTCAGTAGTTTGTTAATCACCTAAATCCTTCCAGAGCAGGCATTGCGGCCAAAGTAATATTATAGCAACCCATGCATCTCATCACTAACATCTCTTTGTTCACAAAAATACACTCCCCCAAACATATACTAGCACAACAGTAAACTACCAAAATATCAATGTTTTTTTCACGTCAGCATCACCACTAACTAGAATCCATAAAACTGACAGCTGTGAAGCGGTCCTCCTCCTTTTTCATAACATATTATGGTTACTGGTCGAACACTCATATTGCAACAAGGCAAGAACAACTTTCAGCTATGTCTAACTAAGGTTGAACAAACTAATTCAATTTAGAAACAGCCATAGAGTACAACAACTGCCCATTGTCTATGTTGGAAAAGTTATACTTGGAATAATTAGTTCAACTTTAATAATTAAGGCGAAATAAATACAACACCACCACCGTAGTAAGTTCCTCCAAGCAAGATCTAGGGAGGGTAAGCAGCCATACCTGGAGGAGGTTGTTTCTATCTAAAGTGAAATAATTAGCTTTCGATCCCCATCCTCCCCTTTCCCGGAGATGTAGGACTGACTCACAAGGTCTATCCATAACCAGTCAAAACAAATGAACCAGCTCATATACTCATGAAACTAGTCCTAAAGTTACCCTGATTGGAATGGTATAGAACTATTATAATATAGGACATACTTTTCTTATCCTTACAAATTTCAGCACTAGCAATAATCAGTTCTAGTGTGTTTCAAAATAATCAAAGAACAAATTTAAAAGTCACGCACAAACTCTTTTGAAAATACAGCAATTAGATATCCGGATCACAAAGACATAACAAATTATACTCCAATTACCTGCATGGCCCACCAAAAAAAACAAAAAACAAATTGATCTTATTAGTATCTTATATTATTTGATCCCATGCATGAGAATCCATCTAAGTGCATGCTGAACAAAATATCCTCAATACTAGTGTATGGTCCTTTTGCTACAACAAGCTGACAAACGTGCGGATTTCATGGTTGATTTTGATGATTCTGTGCCCACACTGCAAAAATTCTCATGCTGCCATGGTAGGTGTTCAAATGTCCCCAAGGTAGGTTATACTTTAATGATATATTAAGCAGGCGTACTACAAATCTTGTCCATATCATCATTATCCCACTTTCTCCCTTTATCCTCTCCCCTTGTTTCTATTTCTCCCTTCCCACTCCTTAAAATGATTCTGTAGATGTATTAAGTTTGGCAGCTTAACAAAGCTGCTTATAACTTGCTTTTATTTGATCTTTTTGCTAGGTTAGCCTGAAAGTGAAGGTTCTTCCTATATGTGCAATGGGTCAATAGATCAATGAGATTCATACCAAAACATGGATGCCTCCTTTCCCATAGATTTGAAGGTTGCTTCCGTATTCTGCCGTCTCATCAACTGTTGTCATAAATGGCTTTTCTAAGTGCATGCCTCTTTCCCATGTCCATGAAGGAATTCATATAACATGTTTACTTGCATAAATAGAGACCTAAAGAGTTTCTGGAAGATTGAGCAATGTCTTAGGATATAGTAACACCTCCTAATTATTTTGTCATATATTGTCATCTAGGAAAAAACTGCAAATGTTGTATATCATAAGTAGTCTAAAGTAAACCACCTTGTGCCAACGTTAGTTTGGTGGGCTCATATACATCACATACAAATAAACAACCTTTATAATATTCATTGCTTCGGATGATAATATAATCACGACATATAACATAATAATTACAACATTAACCACTACAGCTTACAATAGGGCTGAAAACAAATGAACACTGTTGAAGCATGTATCATTTTAAGTTTATATCCACTTTAGCGTTGACACACCAATGCTCTAAAGAAAAAATTGTCTAGAGAGAGATAATTTTCTCTTAGTTGTTTGCCTATAAATTGAGTTACTTTAGAAACAAAATCGTTGAAATAGGATTTTACGCCATCACTTGCCAGAAGAGATCAACATGATGTTGACTAGGATGACAGAAAAGGCACTTATCAAATGAATGTATTACATCACTGGAAACTTTATGCTAATATTAGATGCATTTCTTGAAGTAGTGCGCAAGACCAGTGAATACATAAGTATTAAGTATTGACACAATTTATTTTGCTACTATTCATCAAATTAAAGTTAAACATAAATAGTAAAAATCTTGATAGAGATTATAGTTTATTATTTTAAGTTTAATACTGTAGACATACCAAGGACGGCTATATAAGCGCTACTTTTGTAAATTCTTACTAAATGTCATTTCAGAAAGATATTTCATGTAGCCTGAGTTACAAGCTAGTAATCGTGAAACATCAGCAAACTTAGTCAATAGGTATCAAACGAAAAGCGTACAAGAGATAATATGGATTCTAGAATACTATAGCTGTCAAATAGGGATCATAAAAAACCAACAATCTTACCCCTAAGAAATGTTGCTTGAACAGCTAAACCAAATAAGGCAACATATGCGCTTGGAGGAATATAAACCTCTCCACAAGCACATGCAAGATAATACTCCTTTTCTGCACATATAGGACATAGCTTACCACGAACTTACCTGTATAGACAGTAATCATATAACAACATTTTCATACACTTTTCCAAGTTCCTAAAAGTTATATTGTTACACATAACAACCAAGCATTCAAAAAATAGAGATGATTGAAATGAAGCAAATCAGAAGGGGGAAAAAAATCAAATATAGAAATATGCAAACATGCTACATGGACATGTTTTGACGTGTGTGTGTGTGTGTGTGTGTGCGTGTGTGCGTACTGGCACAACACAACCTATGTGGTTCCGGTACAATACAGAGCTATCGAATCATCCACCAAAGGCTCAAGTTAAACTAGTTTGGCCAAAAAAGAAAAAAAGGTAACAACGCGTAACTTACTCTGATAAGCCATTGACAATTTAAGCAACCCTGCTTCTTAAGAATCAGGTAATACTTACACAGAGACACAACTGCCTCAACAGTTTTGAGCTTATATGATAGTAAATGGTAATTACATTTGTTGCAGTTGCAGCTTAGAGCTGTTTGATGATCTTCCTACATCCAATATAGTGTTATGGAATAAATTTTTTAAAATAGTTCATGATTATCTAGTTTAACCAAATATGTAACAATTTCTAAAAAGTATTTACTTTAAGCCTTCCATGAGCATCGTCATTCATTTGATTACAGTAACGAAAATCTTATTAGCAGCGCTCACCAGGTTACTACTGATTGGTTCATGTGTTTACAGATAGACTAGTTCAACGCACTTGGATTTCCTGGTATTCCTGGTAGCAAGAAGTATTCATGCTACTAGCAAGTGATAGCAAATGATTGGTCACTGATGTGGTATATCTTAATGGCCAATATTAAAAGAAAAACCATAAAATAATGGATAAGGTCCATCTAAATGACCAACATTTGCTTTATAAATAAAATACTACGGCTTAGAGTAGCAGCAACCTTTTTCCAATCAAGCAGCTATTAGAAAATCTGTTCTCACCCTACTTAGGCAGTGCAAAAGGACGAAATAAATCCAAACAATTATTTAGTTAAGGTAGTGTATGCTCTAGAATGTAGATGGAACATGATACTCAGATTTCTTTGAGCTCCCTTTCCTAAGCAATTCCTTCTCCATTATAATATCATTATAGCTAAATAAAAACCACCATAAATAATGTGATACTTCCATACCGATTACCGAAAATGCACATGCATGTTTTTTCCTTTTTTCTTTCTTTTTAATTTGAGAAGATACTAATGGATGTGCATCTTTACCTGACTTTTTGAAACTCAATATGTGCCGGCGTATTTCATCAATCTTGCCCCAACCACAACTAAGCGGTTCTATATGAAGGTATATTCCAGAAATGCGAGGATCATAAGCTGCTTTTATAAAATTTTCACAGATTTGTGGCAAAGATAGTCCTGAGGTGAAGCGGCTCTTCAGCTGATCAGAGATCTGAATAAGCAATAGAATCACACTTCAGCTTCCTTAAACCAAAAAAAAACAAAAAAAAAAAAAAAAAAAATCTATACCCAGATTTCAAACAATGATCAATTCAAGAAGATAGTTCAGTTTAAATTATAAAAAACAAATATTTAGAAATTTTTGCAGAGAGAAACTGTGAAACTCTATTATGCGTTTTTACCTGTTGCACTTATGTGATTTTGAATCAAACTCAAGTTGAGCTAAAAATACTAAAATCTCAACAGCTAATCACCACGGTGCACCTCTAGAGTCCCACAACCATACCTCTCCCCACGTCCCTTAAGGCTCACTACAAGCTGTATGATAACTTGAGCACCCACCTGCCACTTTGATGCGCCACCTATGCTAGCAGCTATGATATTTAAGCAGTCACAAGACACTCTAATGTACCACCTATGCTAGGAGCCATGATACTTAAGTAGCCTCTGAAAGTGCTAACACATTCCCTCTATTTCCACCAGACCTTGTCAATGACCTATGAAGCATGGACATACACATGGACACGAACATGACGACACGACAGCAAAAAATACCTATGTGGCGATTCGGCAAATTAATAAGGTCACATACACTTGGATACAACATGACTAGGATACTGCGCAGAACTTTTAGTTATAGGCTTATTTTTATAAGACTATATTAATAAAAATCTAAACAACAATGATTAGTCAAGAAACAATATTTTGACTTTTCATTAATTTCTAAAAAGAGGACATACAGTGGTATCAATCAATTTTATGTTATTCTTATTCAGCAAAGACTTGTTGTGGTGCTATCACTCAAGTTATGGAGAAATTAACCAAGTGGAGTCAAGATTAGTAATTCTTCGTCATCTATAAAATTACAAATAAAATGACACAAAAGTTTGTTCCACACGCATAATATAAGTTATTAAAAAGCAAAAGTCAATTGCAAATACTGCAGAATAAGATTAACTATTCGAATGCATAAGAAATCTTTAAATACAAGGATAATGTAATATCAGCCCCTCCTTTTGTACCGTACTCCAAATAAACCTCTGCTTTATCTGATAATTACTAAATCCAGCCAAAACACATAAACAAGTACTTTTTAAAAAAATAAATATGAAATAAAAAGATTTTTTATGTGCCCTACAACTTTTACATTGAAAATTGTTCCCCAAAATTACCTCTAAATAGGTGTTTTACAGCTCGGAAGTCTTTATCGGTTATAAAAACTTTTGAGCCTCAGAAAATCTTTTGAACTTTTTTTTAATATAAACGTTGTTCAGTACACCAAAATCTATTTGTTTTGTATTTAAAGCTTTTCAAATAATACTTATATATATATATATATATATAACCATAGTTGCTCCACTCCTCGAACAAGATTAGTCTCATCACCTTTGGGGGTGACGACACTTGTGGGAAACCAAATACTTATATATATATATATATATATATATATATAAAAGTTTCTCCCAAAACCAGTGGCTTGTTTGACAAAGCATGGTATTTTCAACAAAACCCAAAAATACAATGCATCATTTATTTTGATGACCTAATTAAAAAAATTCCTGCTAAACTGTATTAAATTATGCTGAACTTTATTTGGTTTATTTTACTATGAGATAAGAAGTGTTTGTTCATGTTCTACACATAATTAAAAAAAAATTTATGAAGTGTCCGATAATGGACAAGGTGATATGCGAAGGGTCTGAGTGTCCTAAGACGTGACGTGTGCGACATAGACATGATCTTAAAGAAGTGTCCGTGCTTCATGAACATATCTTTTGGAGCACAGCTTATGGAACTAGTACCCAACAACTTGCAAATATTGTTTCTACACTCCTATTAAACCATCACTATTTTGGACCCAGGTGGCACCTTCAGTACTTTATCTTGTCCTTGGTGAATGCATCTGCAAAAGTTCAATGCACCTAAATTATCTATATTTCCTTCACATCCTTGGAACTTTCCTCCAACCCGCTACCTTGTGAACCATTCAACCAAATATTACCGACCTCAACAGGGCGCTGTCATCCAATCGCGCACAATATTCCTTTACATGAACAAAGGAAGAGGACCGTTATCTCTTGGAAGAAGCATGCAATCAAGGCCACAATTACATCAAAGCGGTATCTCATCTCATCAAGAGCTCCATTTTGTAACCCTCCATGTCCTCAGTCTCCACAGAGTTTGACCAATAACTATCATCATTTAACATTGAAAGTTCATCTCCCTATAGCATACCGCCTTGGTAAGAAAAACGTATGATCTTCTCTTTGGTTAATACATAATATGTCCAATAAACTGACTACAAGAATCATACAACATAAAGGTATTGTCATTTTCTTGCCATAATGTAAAATCTCAACTCAACCAAAAAAGCAGAACTAAAACATAAACTACTACAGCCAGTAAAATACAGTAACATCCTGTTCAACCTTGGTGCTTCGGCAACATGTCTAGTTTAGAACAACCAATGGATACAAATTTTCGTCAAAAACGGGAGAGAGAAAGACAAAGACCTGGCCGCGGATTTTCATGGTTAGTACACTACCCTTTTGGACGCGCTCCCAGGGAAGGGCAACAAGCATGCGCAGTTTCACCGTGAAGTTTTTCCACCACCCAAACTCCATCATCTCAAACTCTCCGCTCGGATAATCCTCACCTCTTTTCTGCGCGATCTTCATATTACCATCGGAATCCACAGGAGCAGTTGAAGGAGGAGGCTTCCCGTCCTCAGGGACGCTTTCTTGGTGGCCGAGTCATTGAATGCGCTAATTCCAAAGGGGTTCCGGCCATCGGCGGCAGTAAGGAGGGTCTGAGGAAGAGGAAGCGGCGGTGTACGCCGGTGGAGAAGACGGGAAGATTAGAGGAAGCTGAGGTAGGTATGGTGGATAGGAGAATTGAATTTGTGGAATTTCTCAGTTTGGTGAAACTGAAATTGTGGGATGATGAGGGTTTGAAGACAAAAACGCTCGACATGGGTGGATTTGGCACTCTGCTCTAAGCTACTCCGGTCAGTGGGGAGAGAGAGAGAGAGAGAGAAGTCTTCGGGCGTTTAGACAAAGTTGAGCGGGAGTGACAGTAGGATGGCCACGTAATAGAACGGGATAAGTCCAGCTATTACTTTTGTTCTTCCAGAAAAAAAAAAAGAAAAAAAAAAAAAAGAAATTCATCATTTATATTATATTGTTGCTCTAAAATGAACTCTTTTTAGAAAAATTATATTTCTAGAAAGCATTTTTAGGTATTACTAGAGCTGAGCTTTATCCGCACCAACACAAAAATTCATTACACTATCCAAAAAAAAGTTAGAATTTTGGATTCGGTTCTAGTTGGGTTCACGTCAGCTTTCCAACTATTCTGATAAATATAACTCGGGTCAGCTAAGGATATCAAATTTCGGATCAAGTCGGCTACAATTCGAAATTTTCTCTCGGCCTAACGGACAGTAGCTACCATTGTTGTTTATCATTTTAAAGTTAGTGACATCTTTTTCCCATCTCAGTGGATAAGTTTTCGTCAAAGTTTACCGTGTCGTGCGTTTCGAGTTTCGGTAAACTCAGATCTCGAGACGTGCCGATCGTGCCGTGCCAACTGTGGTGACCGTGCCGAATCGTACAATTATAAAAGAAAATTATAAGATTTATTATATAAATGGTAATGAAAATTAAATAATAAGAAGTATCATTCATTTCTTAAAATTCAAATCACATATCATAAATTATTACCATATTGAGTGGTGGTGTGGTTGATATCAACGAAACCTAAATTATGTAAATCTACTCCCTGCGTTGTTTAACAATAATATACCCAATACCCACATATCACATGAATAAATATGATGATGCTCAATACAAAAAAAAAAAAATAAATAAATAAATAGTGTGCCGACCGTACCGACCGAAACGATCGGCACGGGTCGAGACGGACACACCGTGCCGACCGAAACGGTCGGCACGGGCCGAAACGGCCGAAAAACATCCGTTTCGTCCGTTCCGGTGCCGCCACTTGGCGGCACCGAGACGTCAAACCATGGTTTTCGTAAGTCTCCTTCTTTTCTTCTCTCTCTCTCTCTCTGAATTATTAAAATCTTTCTCTTCCTCTCAACCTTCGGAAGGTTCACCCTCTATGTCTATCTCTCTCTCACTCCCCTTCATTCGCGAATCATGTTGCCTTCATCTTCACAAGGTATGTCTCCCTGCTTCTCTCCTCTCTCTCTCTCCTCCTCTCTCTCTCTCTTCTCTCTCTCTTAGTTATCCGTTAAACGAACCGCCTTCATCTTCGCAAGGTATTGATGGAGGGTTTGGTAAACCAGGGAATAAGACTCATGACACCGTAAAAATGATGAAACGGAAGAGAAATCACAAAACACACAGAGATTTATGTGGTTCGGCGATGATGCCTATGTCCACGTGATGGAAGAACACTCTTGTTACATGTTCTGGGGTGCGATAAACCGAGTACATCCCTCCTCAAGGTTGAGGGGATGAATACCTTCTATATTCCCGGTATCTGTCGCCTCTAACCCTAGTTTTTCTATCCCTTAATTTAGCAACTAAATATATAAAATAATGAATGCCAAGTCAAGATCTACGCTGGTAATAACGACTCTCGGACTGTATGGCACGGCACATTAACTCCGTCCATTAGTTGTCAATTCTGGCTCCATCATAAGCCCTCAAGTTTAAAAGACTTTCGAGGGAAGTATTTCGAACTATTCGTTCACCGTCTGCAGTTGTGGTATTCTCCTTTTGCAGCTGACTCCTCGCCGGCCTCTATCACCATCCGATCCACTTCCCGTCTCCTGACCAATAGGACTCAGAAGGGCCGGGTCACAATCTTCTCGCCGATGTAGTTGCTTCCATTGTCGAGTTATCTGGAGCAGGAAGGTTCAGGAGGTGATCCGTTGGGAGATCTTCCCGGCTTGGTTGTCGATTTGACTTCTCCTGTCTTTGCGATCGGACGAAGCAATTGCTTCTGCTAGCTAGACGCGAGCCCTATGTTCCCGCTGCCCCCGTCAATGCTTGATGTAAGTGATCTTGTTCCTCTCCGACCTTCTTCTACGGCCGAACGCACTCCTTCTGCTATAGTTTCTTCTGTTTTTGTTTCTTCTTCCCCTGCTCTCCTCTCCGGAGAGGGTCTTCGAGCTTCCTCTATTTTGAGGGGGTTGAGTTTGATTCCTCTGCCTTCCACTCCTCCATCTTCTTATGTTCTTCTTCGTCTTTTGCCCCTCCTCCTCCTAGTTTGCCACATTCATCTCCGTTTCCCATCTCACCTCCACCGGAGTCATGGTGGAGCTGGCGCCAATCTCCGCTGGTCCTGTCACCGTACCGCTACCGCCTACTTCCTAGGCCGTTCCCAAGGAGACGGCCGGTCGAGTTCATGACAGTTTGGCGCGAGTTAATCATCTTCTTCAGCAACTTCCCAAGGTCGAGGCGCTGGTGGCACTTGCTTTAGGCCTGGACGGCGATCAGGTGTTCAGCGCCTTGAGTTATCTCGAACTAGTAAGCGTTCTCCCCTTGGGCACCCTCGAGTTTGGTTTGAATGGTTCAAGTTTTTCATATTTTGAGATGATTTCTATTTCTTAGGCCGCTGGTTGGGCCAAGGAAACGTTGGAGTAGCGTTCCAAACTCAGCTTCAGTTGCAGTCCTTGGAGGCTAAACTAGCAGATGCTTTGGGGGAGAACACTACACTGCTCCTCAAGCTTGTCGTAAAGGATGAGCAATTAGCAGCGGCAAGTTCTCAGATTGTGTCTTTGAAAGCCAGTCTTGTCCTCTCTTCTTCTGCCAATTGTTGACGACCTTCCTCCGGTGAGGGAAAAAGATTAGAGTCGCCACCTAGATATTTAATGAAAATCTAGAAAATCGGGATAAGACACCTTCGAGATTCAAAGGCTCGTTCGTCGTTTACGTGTGGGGAAGACGAAACACCCCAAAGCGTCCCTCAAAAGAGGGTACTCTATATAAGTGATTAAAATGATTTTGGATTTATATTTTAACACATATTTATAATTTAATAAATGAATATTTAATTGTCTAAAATAAAATAATATTTTGTTGTAAATTAGAAAAAGAAGGATACACTTCTATTTTCTAATTATTAACTGAATTATAAGTTTACACCTATAACTCATTTTATTTTCTTATGAAATGATTGACATATAAAATGGTTTATACTCAAAGACAAATAATTTAGGAAGTATAAACCTCCAAATATATACTCGGGTTACAAGTATACACCTATAACCCATTAAAATTGATTAAAAATTAAATTAAATCGAAATTAAATCGATTTGGGCCCTAAATGGGCTGGACCAGACCAATACGGTTCGGCCTGAGCCAAACAGGCTAAGCCCAGACGCGCACAACGCGTCTGGACTCGGCCAGAACGCTCGCAGGGCGGCGCGCTCGCGCGCCCGGATTGGGTTCGTGACCGGCTTGGTCGGTTGATAACCGGCCAAGCTGGTTGTCAACTAAATTAGACGAGCGCGAGCTCGCGGCCAAGCTCGCGCTCGTCTCGGTCGCCGCCGCCGGTGGCGCCTTGCCGTCGGCGGTGGTGTCCGAAAACCGACCCCAGGGGGGTTTATGACCCTCCCGGATCCAAAGGAGATGTCAAAAATCGAGTCCGGAGCTCCGTTTAGCGAGTTTTCGTGTTTAAGGATTTCGGTCGCGTTTCAGCGTCCGGTTCCATTCGACGTCAAACGGGGAGTTCTTAAGGTTTTCAACTATTTTGAGTTCAGTGGTGAAGTCAAAATTTCGTTTCGTTGTATGTGTAGTGAGTTATAGGTGGGTGCGATTTTTATGTATTTTTTAATTTCATTTCCAGCCGCCGTGGCCTCGCCGGTTATAGGTGGGTGCGATTTTTATGTATTTTTTAATTTCATTTCCAGCCGCCGTGGCCTCGCCGCCGGCGAGCCCACGGCGGTGTCTCGTGATCACACGAGTTTGTCGGCGAGGCCACGGCGGCATCTCGTGATCACACGAGTTTGAAGACGAGAACTAGCAATGTTTGAGGAGGTTACCTCGGGTGCTCGGTGTGTTTGATCGTTGGTGACGAAGTCGGGCGCGGGAGTTTTTGTTCGGCGCCGGCGGCGGTGACGTCGAAAGCCGACGGTTGGCGGAGAGGCGTTCGGTCAGCGTGGACTTGGACGAACAGGCCGGAGCGACAACGACGGCCCCCTCTTCCTCCTCTTCTCTCTCTCTCTCTTCTTTTTTTTCTTTCCTCTCTTTTGTCTTTTTTTCGGTTTCTGTTTCTTTGCTTTTTTTTTTTGGTGTTCTTCCTCTCTCCTGCGTCCCCTTCTCCCCTTTTTTTTTGGGTTTCTTCTCTTTTTATAAATGATCCAAATTCAATCTATTATCCAATGGTGGAAATAAAAAAAAGAATGATTGTATTACTCATCTAGGAAATTTGACTTTTAATCCCTCAATAATTACATAGCATTTTTTTTTATTAACCGGTCGATAGGGTGTATAATTTTGACTTTGACTTTATTCTCTGGACAAACTCTGCCAGCGAAAAATCTAATTACGGATACTGCAATAGACCTTTGGTCAAAGCGAGATGCTTCAACAATTCATCCGTATTTTTGAATAGTTAAGTTATAACTAGTCAGTATAAGGTGTATGCATGGTCTGAGTCCGAGTCCACGAGATAACAATACAGCCCGGATAAAATGGGGTTCGACAGTTGCCCCTCTTTGCTCAATCCTTTGGAAAAGGGTTGGGCAAAGATAAAATGATACCGCATTTTATCAGGCAAGAGAGGAAAGACTTTTTTTTCATCAATTTTCTTATGTGCATTTTGGTGGGTAACGGCAATTGTTCAATTGTCGGGTCAGTCATTCCATGAAAGAAATGATCCAAGAGTACAGTCGACTCAAGGATAAGATTGAAATTATGATCAAGAGATCAGTCGTCTCACAATCAAGATGATCCCGAAGCAAAGTCGGCTTCAAGGATAAAATTGACAATCATATGATCAGTCGTCACATAAAGGAAATGATCAAGATTACAGTTGTCTCAAGGGTAAGATTGAAATTGTGATCATGAGATCAGTCATCTCATGATAAGGATGATCTTGAAGTACAGTCGACTTCAAAGATATATTTGATAATCATAGGATCAGTCGTCCCATGACGGAAATGACCCAAGAATACAGTCGACTCAAGGGTAAGATTACAATTGTGATCATGAGATCAGTCGTCTCATGATAAAAATGATCTTGAAGTGCAGTTGACTTCAAGGATAAATTGATAATCATCGGATCAGTCGTCCCATGAAGGAAATGATCCAAGAGTACCGTCAACTCAAGGGTACGATTGAAATCGTAATCATGAGATCAGTCGTCTCATGATAAAGATGATCTTGAAGTGAAGTTGACTTCAAGGATAAATTTGATGATCATAGGATCAGTCGTCCTAATGACGGAAACGACCCAAAAGTATAGTCGACTCAAGGGTAATATTAAACTCGTGATCAAGAGAACAGTCGTCTCATGACCGGAGATGATCCTGAAGCACAGTCGACTTCAAGGATAAGTTGATAATTATGGGATCAGTCATCCCATGATGGAAATGACCTAAGAGTACAGTCGACTCAATGATAAGATTGAATTATGATCATGAGATCAGTCGTCTCATGACCGGAGATGATCCTGAAGCACAGTCGACTTCAAGGATAAAGTTAAAAATCATGGGATCTGTCGTCCCATGATGGAAATGACCTAAGAGTATAGTCGACTCAATGATAAGATTGAATTATGATCACAAGATCAGTCGTCTTATGACCGGAGATGATCCTGAAGCACAGTCGACTTCAAGGATAAAGTTAAAAATCGTGGGATCTGTCGTCCTATAATGGAGTGACCCAAGAGCACAGTCGACTCAAGGGTAAGTTTGAAATTGTGATCATAAGAAACAGTCATCTCATGACCGAGGATGGTCCTGAAGTGCAATTGGCTTCAGGGATAAAGTTAAAAATCGTGGGATCTGTCATCCCATAATGGAGTGACCCAAGAGCACGGCCGACTCAAGGGTGAGTTTGAAATTATGATGAAGAGAACAGTCGTCTCTTGACAGAGATAACTTTGAAGTACAGTCGACTTCCAAAATGTATGGTAAGAATACGTGAAGAGGTTACATCTGATTTGCTTCTCAGAATGCAAACATAATAAATCTGATTTGCTTCTTGGGACTTGTGGAGAAAGAGATACATCCGATTTGCTTTTCGGAATGTTGGAAGATAAGCCCGATTTGCTTCTCGGGACTTACAACATATCTGATTTTCTTCTCATAATCTGTAAAAGAAAGTACGAGAACTACGCCTCGTGGAAAGTGGATACGAGAACTATGCCTCATGGAAATGATGGTACGACAACTATGCCTCATGAAATATGGGTACGAGAACTACGCCTCGTGGAAGATACGAGAACTACGCCCGTGAGAAGATATGAGAACTACGTCTCGTGAAATGGGCACGAGAACTACAACTCGTGAAATGGGCACGAGAATTACGACTCGTGAAAAGATACGAAAACTACGCCTCGTGAGAAGAACGAGAACTACATCTCGTGTGAATGTACAAGAACTACGCCTCGTGAGAAGAACGAGAACTACGTCTCGTGAAATGGGCACGAGAACTACGCCTCGTGAGAATGTACGAGAACTGCGCCTCGTGAAATGAGTACGAGAACTACGCCTCGTAGGAAAGATACGAGAATTGCGCCTCGTGAAAAAGATAAATATGAGGGTTTGCATTATGTATTTGAGATTGTTGACATAAAATATTTCAAGAAAAATTTTCTTGTGAAAATCAAAATGTTTGATGTTGAAAAGTTGAGATTGTGGATATTGTCAGAAATTTCGTGTAAAAGCTAAATGTTCGTTTGTCGAAGCTTCTTGTGAAAATTGAAGAATTTGATGTTGAAAAATGAATTGAATTGTGAAATCAAATTTTGTTTGTCAAAAAATTTCGAATGAAACAGTGGTTTATTGACAAAATATTTTCAAAAAATTTTGTTGGACATGATTTTATGGCAAAATATGCTGTGTGTGAGAGTTCGGTCAATCGACTTTTGTTGATGTCTTTGCTTCTTTGAGTTCTTTTGCTGGTACATCTGACTGCTTTCAGAGCATTTGAAAGTTAAGCATTGGCTTTTGCAAATTTTTTTGTAAAAATTTGCCCCAGTTTAGGCTGATGGTATCGAAACCTGACTTTATTTTCTGTCAGCACAATTGCTTCACTATAAGAGAGTGCTTTCTTTTTCTTTTGTTCTTGATTTCTTTCGCTAGCTGTTGTCCGTCAATTTTTATCTAACAAATTGCCCCAGTTTGAGCAATTGTCGTTTGTGATAATACTTTCTATTTTCTTTGCTCTGTCGCTTTGTATGCTTTCAGTCTTATCATTTCTAAAAATTGCCCCAATATGGTTGTGGAACCAGTCGCTTGTGCTTGCTTTTTTTTTTTTTTTTTTTTTTTTGATCAATCCAAAATTTTCGTATGAAAAGTTTGCCCAGTTTGACTTCATTTTGATTTCTTGTTTTTCTTTCATGCAGGTAATGCGTGAGCAAACAACATGACCGCGGCAACGCGCGGATTAAAAAAGCTTGTGTGTATCTATTCAACGTGTAGTACAAGTTGATCTTTCCTTAGATTTTCAAAAAAATCTTAAAATCTGAACCTCTAAATTGGAAGTATGCAACTTACAAGTGAATCTCATTTGATAATAAAATTGGCCAATTTTTGGGTTTGGTTAATTTGGCTATTTTGGAGTTGGAGTTAATGGGACTTAGCTTATTTTGGAAAGTGGAGCTCATGAATAATGGCTATATAGAAAATGGAGTTATCGAGAGATTTTGTTTAGGCTTATTATGTGGAGTAGAGATGAAACATACAAATCCTGCAGAGTAGAAATTTCTCGAATGCATGCTCTTTGTTTAACAATGTAAGTAAGAAGATTCAACAACTTGTCATGCCCTAGCTAGTTTTGCCTAGGCCACCTTTTCAGGTTTTCAGCCTAGCGGGCTTGATTTTTTTAGTACCCCTTTTGTGTGCATGCTGATTTCTTGATGTTCTGCGATTGTACGTAGTTTTGTCCCGATGTTGTCGGTAAGAAGCTTCGTTCCTTGAAATTTTGTTGGTTGGGATTGACAGTGATCTCTGAAATTCTGTTCGTTCTTCTCAATGAGCTTTTCTTCCAGATTTTTCGTTGGTTCATATGATGCAGTTGGAGTGTTGATAATTCTTCAAACTTTTGTTTTCGTCTCCTTCTTTCTTCTTTTCTCTTTTTCCTCACTTCTTTTTCCCTTTTTTTTGACATTTTTTTAAGTTGTAACTTATCTTTTGACGCAAATGCCGACATGATGATGAAGGCACACGATTACTCGATAAGCCATGTACTTAAGTTGCTTTGCATACTCATACTAAAGGCACCGTTTGACGTAAAAGTAAACATGTGGCTCATGAATACTTCTAGTTACTGAGTAACTCAAAGCAGCGGAGTAGATTTTTTCTTTTCTTCTCTTTTTGTTCACTTTTTTTCTTTTGAACTACATCATATTTCCATTGCTGTTGAATCGAAGATAATACTTCTACTGGACTTGGTAGATTCTAATTTCCTTGATCACTTGGTTTGCCTCCATATTGACAATTGTTGCTCATTTCTTTGCTTCTAGAGTGCTACATACGATGGGATACAATCTTTTTGTTTGACAAGCTGCCAATTACTTCTTTTTTATTGAGCATGCATTGTTATTACATTCTGCAGAACTTATATGTTGATTGAAAAGATGATAACAAAATGAAAGTTCATGCTAAGCGGAGAAAATGAGGCGATTTTGTGATTAAACAATATTCATCTAGAGTTGCATTTCAAAAACTTCCTTCCAATTAGAGTGGTATATTGAAAAGGCAAAATGTGACCACATGTGAAATTTAAACACATATGACGACCGGAAATAAACTAAATATAGATCATAACATGACTTGGCAGAAGAAAATATTCATCAAAATAGCAAACAACTGCGGAGATGCTTCATCTTCTCTAAATATCATTCGTCTTGGAATAAGCTTGTATCGATTTCGTTGATTCCTCCGCTAGTATTACTGGTATGATCGTTGTTGTTTGGAGTAGCTGTTGTTGCAGTATCTACATGGTCGAGTTTTATCCTTCCGGTATCCATTAATTCATATATTTTGTTCCGGAGGATGTAACAATTCTCCGTAGAATGGCCCTGAACACCATTGTGAAATTCATAGTACGCGTTAATATTGTACCACTTTGGATACAGAGGTGTGAATTGTCGAGCGGGGATAGGCTGCAGTATACCTTCCTTAGCCAACTGTTTGAATATTTCTGCTTGAGGAACGGGCAAAGGTTCGCGTGGAACCTGATATTTGCGATGTTGCTGGAGTGGTTGGGCCGTGGCTTGTTGCTGAATCTGATATGTCTGATTGACTCGCTGTGGTTGATATATTGGTTGTTGGTATTGTTGGTATGGACGTTTGTTGACATTGATAGTTCTGCTGTGGTGCTTGATAATGTATTGGTGTTTGATATTGAGCGGAAACTCGGTACAAAGACTGTTTGAAATTACTAGCCCCGATAATGCTGTTCACCTCTTTATCTTTCTTCTTGGTCTTCGCATCATCTGGTGATTTGAAGACATTTTCTTGTGCCATTTCTATGCCATTTTATTAATTTGTGATTATTCATGCTATAAATAAAAGCGATTTATGCCAAAGAAATTCAAAATTGTTATAATCATCTATAGAGTACCTCTTTTGAGGGGTATTATGGGGTGTCCCGTTTTCCCCACACGTAAATGACGAACGAGCCTAATAATCTCAAAAGTAACTTATCAGTTTCCTAGTTTTCCATAAAAATTAGGTGGCGACTCCAAAACCTTTCTTTTTTCTCTCCGGAGGAAGGTCGTCAATACCTCGGTACGTGGTTCTCCTCCTGCAATGTGAATAATGCAATTTGAATGGCTTGCCGTTGTAATGATATAATTCATTCGGCCCAGAGGCTAGAATAACAATATAAAAAATTTCATTTTTGAAACTCATAAATTCAACCCATTGGCATATTTACTCTTGTAGATATTGTCTCCGATCGCTGTTGATTATTGTTTGTGAGTGCTCCCCTTGTTTGTTACTGATAGAATCTCTTCATGTTGCTCGCATGCTAAGTATGGAGAACTGTGGTACCATCCAAACATTTCAGTTTATATGCCCCTGTCCTTTCACCTGTATAATTTGAAAGTGTCCATCCTATTTAGGACCCAGTTTTTTATTACCTGAGTCATGGACACCCAGAAATTTTCATAGCACTGATCTCCTTACTTGAATTCGCGGGGCTTTACTTGGCGATTGTGATATTTAGCCGTCTGACGTTGATACGCATGTGCCCGCACGATTACTTCTTCCCTTTTTTCATCAATGAGATCGAGCTCGACTCTTATTTGTTATTAGATTCCGCGCTCACCCACTCTGTTAGGTGAGTCGGTTCAACTATCTCGACAGGTTAGAACGGTTTCTGTGCCGTACACGAGATTGAAAGGAGTTTCTCCTGCGGCTTTTGATGTGTGGTTTTATATGCTCAAAGCACTGTTTGGAGCAGATCAGACCAGCTTCCCCCTTAGTTGATCGTAACCCTGATACAATAGTACGGTTAGCGTTTTCCACTCCGCAAGTAACTTATTCCAACCATGTTGAAAGTCTTCAATAGATTCATAGCCTCTCACGCAATAGGAGAAATCTTTGCCGAAGTTAGAACCTCTTCGAAATAAATGACTAAATGCTTCTTGGCATTCTCGAATATATGCCATATACAAAAGCGATGTACTGTGTTAGGTAAGGTGTGTCCAATTGCATTTGTAATGGCTGAATTTTGGTCGGTAAAAACTACCTTTGGATGACGCCCTTCCATTGCTTACATCCACTTAGTGAGTACCCATTCAAAAGATTCTTCTTTTTCATCTAAAATTAAAGCACACCCAAACAATATAGTTTGGAGATGGTGATTAACACCAACAATGGGAACAAATGGCATTCCATATCCATAAGTAGGATCAAAGCAAACAACATCACCAAAACAACTATAGTCCATTCTTGATTTAGCATCACAATAGAAAATACTTGTTATTCTCTTTTCTTTATCCAAATGAAATGCAGAAAAAAAGTGAGGATTTGCTAATTTCATCTCATCCAAGTAATTCAATAAGCTTTGTGAGTCTCCTACAGCAAACTCCTTTTTACGTGTATTACGAATATGATTTCTTGCATCCCGTTCAATAAATCCGATATGTTGACTACCATGAGATTCTGTAGAAAAATAATTCATCATAAGATTTGTAAGAATACCTGAAACTCTCATTCGATCGATCATGCCCCCGTGGCTTTCATCTATATTTCTTTGTGATGTTAAAAGATGACGCTTCTTCGGACTAGCTAAAATATGATTATGCATATCTTCAAATAATGAGACTATCCAAAATCCATCAGCATTTTTGTTCACAAAAAGTCTAGACTGACAATCACAACGCGTTTCACCACGAAGCCGTTGCTTATTTTCATTGTTTTATATTTTTCCTTCCAAAACCCTTCTTTAGAATAGAAGAATTGATGACCAATGATGCTACCATCTAGCTGAGACTTACGCCCTCCTCCCTTTCTTACACTAAAGCATTTTTGGTATGCATATTTGTTATAAAAATCGAATGCCGCATCCATATAGTCAAAAGTCATACCTAAGTAAGGTTTCAAAGTATCTGCATCATCAATGCCGTCGTCGAGAACCTCCAACATATTTTTCTTGCCTAACTCATTTTCTTGATATTGATCTTTGTCTTGCTCTTGAGGTTCTACTTCTTCAAAATCTGCTTCGTTGTTGACTGCTTCTACTTCAAATTCTTTGGCATCATACAAAGAATTATCTTCTTCATATCCTAAATCAATATTTTTCTCCAACATTTCTGTATAGAATGGTAATCAAGAGGAAAGAAGAAAATTAATTTTGAAGGTTAAAAAAGGGAAAAGTTAGAAAAAGTGGAAGATGAGCAGCAGAGCACCAGAAAAAGATGATGATGTGCACGGTTTTTAATGCAAACCCAAAGAACCGGCCCAAGCCAAGCATATCTTTTCACTGGTAAAGAGCGAAAAAAAGATCCCACGTGTCTCTGTTAATTGGGCCACGTAGTTGACTGTATTACCATACAGTCGACTGTGGGATCATTACTCATTGTCTTGCATGATTTATATATTGTCATATAGTCATGAGTATAGATGACACATTTCTTTATGGAAAATATAAAGAGTATTTATTTATTGCCACCATTGTATATATGGCCGCTTTCGTGTGTTTCCTATAACATTTGTAATAATTGAAAAAGAGATAGCAGATATATGAGGTTAGTTCCTGGTGTGCATTTCACCTCTAGTGAGACATCGGGAAGGTCGAGTTACGCTTTCATATCGTCATTCAGGTATTTATGAGTATAATAAAGCGTCAACAATGAAATATCTATAATTGGAATCATCGATAATATTTGGCCACATATGCTCGAATTTCAATGATAGTTCCAAAATGTCACTTAAGTGCATGGTATGGAATGTTGGCACTCAGACACTGATATGAAAGTATAACAACTGGATGGAAACAAAATCAAATAAGTAAATGAGCAGGTGTATTCATGGCTGCAAAAGTTTTGAACAGAACAATGCGCTCTAGCATTTGATCATGGTGGAGCTAGATTTGGACAAATGACAATTAACTTATCAAAGAGCTTCAATGGCGGCTGAAGGGAATACGGCATTTTCCTATTTCAAGATTACCTGAGGGCGTCTAGTACAAGATAGTTGCTAGACAACATAAAGAGCCGGAAGAATGGGGGAAGTGACTTTACCCTGTAATAGTTGCATGACTAACCAATATTGAGAAGCACAATGGAGGGCATGGTATAACTTTATTTGATCGAGAATCAGGCGAATTTGAAATCACGACTGGGTATCATAGTTTCTTAACGGGTAGCAAAGGGGCAACAAATAGGTATAAGTTCAGCATAAGTGTCTAAAATATTACCATAACATATATTGTTATAATTTTTATTTTTCGTATTTGTGATTGCAGACTGTTCTATTATCTCAGAAGACATGCACATATCAAAAGTATAAATTATTCTATATTGCGTGCTAGCATGCTATAGCTGCAATCAATAAATCTAAACATCGGACATCGTATACAAGATTATGTTCATCCATTTTACATAGTGGCATGTTATAAAAGCACTTATGCCACTATAACTTTTATTCTGACACAACACAAATAAATGAAGATCTGATGGTATCCAACAGAAAAATGCAGGTGAGGAGCCCGAACATGAAAGATATGAACACTACAGGGTGGCCGAGCGGAATCCTGCTATCCTATCAGAAGTATGATCTAGCATATCAATATACATACGAGTAGGGTCCATCAACGTCACACTTTGATGATGACGGTCAAGGTCCCTCACAATATCATCGGCATCTTCCATAGCTGATCCTGACAATCGTACCCAAGAGATACCACAACATAAAGAGACTTAGGCTTCTGAAGCACCATAACAATTAGAATAACATGGTCGTGCTTGTCGGTTGTTGGTTTACCATTCAAAAGGTCAAAACGAAATAAAAGACCTCCAGAATCTGTGTATAAGACATAAATGTATTTATAGTATAATTATTTTGTATTTGAATTTGTGTATAAGAAGTATAGTTATTTGATATTGTTGAAGTAAAAATTTATCTGTCTTAATGTGATGTTTTAAAACATTATTATGTTTTGTGTTGTATAATGGCCGGAAACAAGCAAAAAATATGATGTATTTATAGTATAATTAATTTGTTTTTTATTAACATATTGATATTATGGAAGTAAAAGTTTATTTGTATTAATAGAATATTTTAAACTATTGTTATATTATATGTTGTATAATGAATGAAAGAAAATCAGCAAACGCGATGTATATTTTATGTGAGAAAGATGAAGGTGCTAGAGGGGACTAGGGGTTGGGGGCGGCTGGAGTGGGGCAACAGGAGCGAAGTTGGGCGCTGGCTGGGTAGAGGGTGGCGGTTAAGATTGATTCATGCTCAATGTCGCATGTGAAACATACGATACTAGAGTCACCTTTTGAAGATATGACATTGTGGTCATCTGTTAACAGACGACATAACTATCGCCGATTAGACAGGCGTTACTATGGTCGCCTGTTAAACAGGCGATATTTTGCCAAAATGGCATTGCGTATAGACGTGGTGCCGCACTGGTATATGGTCGCTTGTCAAACAGACGTGACAGCCACTGAGTATTTTATAAATTTTAAAAACGATTTTAGATTTATTTTTTAATTAAAATAATTTAAAAATTCCAAATTTTGAGATCAATTTTATCTTCCATATTATTCAAAAATAATATCACATTTATTTTTATTTAAAAATAATTTATTTTTTCAAAAATTCTTCATTTATCCTATTGTTAATAATTCGAATAAAATTTATTCAAAATAATTTCATAACATTTATTTTTATTTTTATTTTTTTATTTTATTTTTATTTTTGTAATGCTGATATATTCTTCATTGCCCTTATTTATCTTATTGTTATATGTTACCTGCCACGTACCTACCTGTCAACTTCAGAGGAAGTGTGAGCCAAACCGTACTCTTCATGAAATCAAAGAAAGCCTAACTCCGCGTGCGAGTGATGGAGTTCTGAGAGCAAGTGGAGATGGACTTTCGACGATTGGATGAGATCTCGCCGGAAGACATCTTAGCCGTCGGAATTCCGCCGGCGGAGGCAGAGCGGCTTTATCAGCGGGTGGCCCAAATTCTCAGGGAGCACGGTGGCGGCTCCGCTCCGGCTACATGGACGAAGATCTCGAAGCAAGTTCTGAAGCCCGATCAGCCCTTCGCTTTCCATCAGATGATGTATTACGGCTGCTACAAGTGCTACCATTCCAGTACTCCTCCCTCGTGGATCCCAGACAAGTATGTATGTTGTAATTTTCACTTCCCCTTTCTTGGTTAGAGTTTCTTGTACCTTTTGCAAATGCTCCAACTCTTAATCCAACATCCAGCAATTTTCAAGATGCTTATCAATTCAAAATATTATTAAGACTTCCTATTAAGACTCGAAATCAGTTTTCTGATCCTAGACTTCCTAAACTCCAGAAATGCAGTTTCTACGACTGCTGTTACCTGCTGGGCCTTGGTCCGCTATATCCACTTACGTTCGTGGCTGCCACCGTTGCTATTTCTTTTTGATTTATTCATATCAGTCTTAATGAAATGATACAGTGAAAAAGGTGCATACACGTAATATTAGTCGTTGTATATTCAATAGCTATTGTCTCATTGAAGTCATTTCTCGAGCATTGAAGTGCAGCCTACAATGGTATCCACTCTAATGAATTTAAAGATAAATATATACATTAGCAAATTTTGATTATTCAAATCCTTCATCTAATTTCTGACATCTTCAAATGGCATTCAGTCATTAGAAACTGCAAGTTTTCTTTTTTCTTTTTCATTTTTGTTACCTCTCTAATTACATAATGTATGTTTATTGCAGACAGAGCATTTTTTTTGACAAATATCGGTAAGCTGTTGGAGAGGAAAGGAAGAGAATTACTTGGGATAGAATATAATGACCCCATATCGAGTTTTTCTGCCTTGCAAGAATTTTCAGTCTCAAAACCTGAGGTGCTAAACATTTATGAGCTTGTTTCTAAAATTTGTGGAGTTCAAGAAAGTTGCAAATGTTCAGTTCCAGTTAGTCCATCCACCTCAGTGGGTCTTTCTATTTCATTAGTGTAACCTTTTCTATTTGGTTTTAAGGATTACTGGAAATTGGTACTTGACGAGATGGATGTACACTTCTCCGTCTCCTTCCTGTATGTTACATGAAAGTGAATCATATACTGGAGGAAAATGGTTACCAGGTGCCGTTCTGAATTCTGCTGAGAATTGTTTGAGATTAAATAAAAAGAGGAGCTCGGATGATGTAATGGTTATCTGGAGAGATGAAGGATTTGATCAGTTTCCCGTGAACACAATGACATTGAAAGAATTGCATGCTGAAGTCTGGTATGTATCATTGCATAACTCCATAATAGTTCTCCGTGCCTCAGATACTCCCGTATGTTAATGTCCCCTAAAACACAAAAATAAATACATTGAATACACTGCTAGTGGTTGTGACCTATGAAACAAATACGTCCCAAACCACCGATCGAGCTATCTACTCGCGCAGACAGTCGCAATCAGCACAGGTCAGTCGTATATCGAGAAGAATATCGAAAGAGGGAGTGAGGATGGCATATGCTGTGATGAAGCTGAAGAAGGGGCTGTTGAAGCCACAGCAGCAGCTCTATCGCATTCGCATCACTCTTTCGTCCAAGAGAGTTAGTAATCTCGAGAATGCCCACAAAGTTTCTTAACACCATCCGCAAATCTCCCTGTGGTGAAGGTACAAAGACATGGGATCTCTTTGAGCTCCGTGTTCACAAGAGGGTGATTGATCTTGTCAGTTATTTTGAAGTCGTGAAGCAATTACTTCCATCTAAATTGGGACCTGTTGGCATGTTGAAGTGACATTGCTGACTCAGAAACCTGCCTGCAAAGTTTGCCTCTTTCAAGCACAATAGTCTCTAGTTGAGCTTTATTATTTCTAGGTGTAGTTCTGTGCTTCTCGGATGGAAGAAGAGTAGTTTTATTTAGATAAATTAGCTTGTAAAAGTAGAATAATGGTAGAGTGGCCACCAGGTCGTCGATGTTTATTCGTTGCGTCCAGACCACCACCTAGTCGGTTAACAACACAGTACATCAAAATCATTAAGAAATCTTTAGTGGTTCCATTGACCCTCAAATGAGGGATTTTGCTATGGATACGTTTTCTGTTTGGGTTATAATTGCGGTTTAGAAAAAGCGTTTGAAAGTTGTGGTGGAAACAACTAGCTTTTGTCAACATATTCCAAATTTACTCAAATTTATTTTCCTTCTTGCCTGATCCTTTGCAATGAGATCTAAGATATCTTCCTGTTACAAGAAAATTCATCCTGACATTTAAGAGGTCAGTCCCATGAGTAAGCAAGGAAACCAGATGTTGAGCAGTATCAACTTGCAATTGCCTTGCAATTTCAACTCCATTGGACCATGTGCTGGTGGCCGTACTAGAAGTGTATTGCATGGATCCTGGTTAGACTGCTTAACGACTTTACTAACTTGAGATATTATGGCAATTAGAGCTTTTTCGTTTGAGATCCGTAAAACTCTGGTGATCTTATCCCATTCATGACTGGAACACCCTTTGCAATGAGATCTACGATATTATCCTCCTCACAAGAAAATTCACCATGAAATTGGAGAGGTCATTCTCACATGAGTCCCATGAGTAAGCAGCAAGACCAAATGCTGAGCTGTGTTAAGTGCCTTGCAATTTCAACTCCAATGGACCATGTGTCGTAGTGGTTGATACTAGAAATACATTCTATGGACTGTGGTTAGGCTGGATATGCCTAGGATATTGTGGCAAATAGAGCTTTTCGTTTTGACCTCCTCAAAAACTCTGGTGATCTTCTCCCGCGCATCATTATCTTCTTCATAAGAAAAAAGTTTTAATATGAAGGCCCACATGCGACATTTTATTCACTTGGATTTATTTATGTTGTAAAAGAAGGGAAACAAAATGTTATGCATATGCAAGAGGTAAAACCATAGAACTATGTTGAAGAAAATGTTATGGGCATGCAAGAGGAAGAGCTATGTTCAATCTAATACTAGTGCTCAAAGATCTGTGATTTGATTAAATAAACATGCATTATAGATTGGTGCCTTTTTTTTTTTCTTTTGATCTAGCAAATGGTTTAATAACATTGTTATCCAATCCAACACATTCTGTTTCTTTCTGAACATAATTAGAAAATACTGGGAGCAGAAGGGATTGAAAAGGAGCTGTAAATTTTAAAAATATAGGGAAAAAGAAATATGCAAGTCGACGAAAGATAAGAAGTCGTTGAGGTGTAAAACCCCAAAAGTATGGATGAGTGATAATTACCATAATGCACTTGATGAGGAAGTTAGTCAACCATTGTAGCATAAATTCCTTTCATATTTGGAGTCCACAAGAATCTCATATTGGGGTCCACAAGAATTTGACAGCAAGATGAATTGCACTGCTTTACTGCAGGGGGTTTGATCTTATAAGCAATCAAATATGTGGTGTTAGGGCGTTCGTAGTCAGCAGATGATGTGTTAACTTCATCTAATACATGTGGTTATTGATCTTCTTCAAGATCACTTGAGCCCCCTACATGTCGCCCAATTTGCTGCATTCTCCAGGAGTAGTAGTCCTTGCCTCAATTAGGACAACAAAGTCAGAATTACCAGTTACTTGCCTCATATTTTTGGTATCTGAACACTTGGAAATCTCTTTAAATTTTACAAGTGAACGAGACTTATTTTCCTTCTTTTTTCCTATCCCTCTTAGGTAGCATATCCTTAAATGATCTAGATATCAACAATTTAGTGTGATGAAGATAATATAAACGTGCCATTTAGACAAAATGCCTATCAATGAAAACAAGCAACCGAACCAACATACAAGGGGCAAAGTGTAACATGACGCATGGGGATACATTATACATGGACTATTGATGCCTTAAAATAACTGGATCTAGGAGTAAGATTGTACACAATATGTTCTTCCTTCTAGAAATAAAGAAAATGCCAATTTACAGTTACTTGCGTATTGTTCTGTCAATAGTAGTTATATCTGCATAATGGCTAGATTTCAAGTTGCTGTTTAGGCCATGTGTAGCCATTAGATGATAGCATTCACAAGGGCATCTCTTTTGTGAAACTTATGTTGAAGTGGCATCTTTACATACTTCATTTCTTTGTGAAATGGCTGTTATAAGCTATAACAATAAATAATGCATGAATATAAGAAAACTACTTTAAAAGAAACCATGTAAGATTAGTTAAACGCCCAAACTGAAGTAGTTAGCAATAGGATGCTGCCTTCGCGTAGTGGACATAAAATGTATTTCAAAAGTACTTTCTAGCAATTATTTTTCTTTTAACTTGGGAAACCTCTTGTAGATTTTTCCATTCCATTTTGTATTTCATTCATGAAATCTTCTATCTGACATCATTTCGAAAGCTGCAGATAAGTGCGATAGTTAATAAGGCTAAGATAATATGGAGTAGTATCTAATTTAATCTCATTTTACAGTTTAGTGGCAAATGCATTAGATACCCTGGGCCTAGAGAAGGGATCTGCTGTTGCTATAGACATGCCAATGACTGTGACTGCTGTTACTATATATCTCGCTATTGTATTAGGAGGTTATGTTGTTGTCTCAATCGCGGATAGCTTTGCTCCTCCGGAAATTTCAATGAGGCTTAAAATATCTAATGCGAAAGCAATTTTTACGCAGGTCAGTTCTTGTCCTAAGTTATCATTAATGGATGAGACATTCTGGTTTCTGCAGTTTGGTTTGTTTTCAAATACCACGCTGTTTCTGCATTTTCAATAACTTTTGTGCTACAATGATACTGTTACTTCTTTACACGTTATCTAGCTAAAACGTATCAGTAACATGAACGCATGGCCGCTGTGCAGGATTTTGTAGTTCGTGGAAACAAGAAGCTGCCTTTGTACAGGTGATGTTCATGATTCTTGTGCTGATTGATAATGTAGTTGTTGCATTGTGCTATTTGAAAATGTTAGATATTATTCAAATATGATACTGGATGTGCAAAATTTATCCAACTTAAAATGCCTTCGTGACTAGTACGAGATAGTTTACCACAAAGATGCAGACCTACCATTAAGAAAGCCTTAATCTGAATTAAACATTATTCTAAACTTTTTTTTTCCCCTTTTTTTACAGCAAAATTGTTGATTCTCAAGCCCCTTTAGCGATTGTCATCCCTTCTGGAGGATCCACTATCAACGAAGAATTACGTGGTGGTGATTTATCTTGGCAAAGATTTTTGTCAAGAGTCAAATGCAATAAGTATCTCCTCCTGCATATGCTTCAGCTAACTGTTTTATAGATAATAAATGAATCCAAAGATGGTGGAAGACAACATATGGAAGTTTAGCTTCCAATGTGTTTTATTTGTCATATAAATGTAAGCGATTTGATTAGCTATATTTACGTATTATGGCTTCTGAAAGAGCTTAGATAATGTAGAGAGCCTAATTCTTTTGCTAAGAAGATAGGAAAAGTAGGCAACCTATTTGGACCTATCTTGGAAGTTACATGCTTACTTTGATCGGCTATTATGTGTCTGTTAATCATACACATGCAAGTAGACTTGACAAAAGAGCTTACTACATTGCTCTATGAATGATATACAGGTTTACAACAGTTACTCGTACTTGTCGTAAGAGGTAACTGAGAAATGAATGGTTGCAAGGTTATAAACACATATTACTTTATTATAGTGCTGAACAGTCCCGGTTTTCGCTTATGTTTTTGCTTTGTATAAATGGTGGCATCTTTTTTTGTCTTCGTGTTGTAACTGCTGCTGATCTGGTTGACCAATCTTGTTCTGTGGCAGAGAAAGAGAAAGATATATAATATTAGGAAAATGTTGATGGGAGTCGCTTGCAATCGGCAAGCTGTTAGTTCCATCAAGGTTCTCCGTGCAGGGTGGCACGGGCGGTGCTGATCGGTTTCGGCACCTGCTCGTGCGAGCCGGCCATGCCGCCCGTGCCTGGCGGCACAGCAAACCGTGCCGGGCGGCACCTTCTTTTTTTTTTTTTTTTTTTTTTAACCGCCCTTTGCGGGCGGTGAAAAGCCAGCCACGTGGCTGGCTTTCTTTTTTTTTTTTTTTTTTTTGTTTTGTTTGGACCGCCTGTGAAGGGCGGTCAAACCAACCGCCCTTCAAGGGAGGTCAAATAGTCAAAAGCCAGCCACACATGGCTGGCTTTTGTCTTTAATTTTTTTTTTGATTGCCGCCCATGAATCGACCGCCCTTCAATGGCGGTCATAAGCCATCCCTTCTGGGCTGGCTATTTGGCTGTGCGTGCACCTTTCGGTGTTTATATGTTTCGATGTTTTCGAATCGTTCGAATCATTTCTTATCAAATCTATTGAATCATATTTCCATTTCAAATTTCCATTCAATTAAATAGCGCCACCAAAAATTCAATCAACCAATGATATTGGTTGGTTACACGGTACACCTGTAGAAGGCAATAGATTCCAATGGATATGTAATTACTGTCATGTTCATGGAAAAGGAGGCGGAGTTTCTCGTCTAAAACAACACCTAGCCGGAGGCTTTTCAAATATTAAACCATGCGAAAAAAGTTGGACGGAAGTTCGTGATGCGATGAAAACATCTACGTGCAGGAAAGGCTGCAAGAAAGCATAAGGAAAAAAATTGGGAGTACACGACCGCGTTGTTGCAGAGGAAGGTTATGCCGTTGACGAGGACTATCCTACAGACGAACATTACGATGATTTTGAGCTACACGATCCAAGAATACTACCGGAAGAAATTGAGGAAATAACGCGAGCATAAGCTGAAAGTTTAAGAAAAATGGAACTTCCGCAGTAAAGAGAGATTATCCGAAGAGGCGGTTTTGCACAAAATTCGTCCTACACTCCTGACGGATCTTCTTCAGGTTCTGGGCCTTCTCGCTCTTCTGGGAGTCAACGGTGTGAAAAAGCGGAGGTGGACTTCTATCGTTCTTCGGTCGATCAGCGTCTATGAGGACAACAAATATAAGATCTGTTGATCCACATGCTTTCGAGCCCATCGAGCTTCGGCAACCAAGAATTGATGATATTGAAAAAGGGGCAAAGAAATCGAAATTAGCAAAGGCGGTAGCCAATTTTTTTTTCATTTCAGTCACATAACTCCTAACGCTGCGTCGAGTCCATATTATCGCAATATGATTGCCGTAGCAGAGGAGGTAGGACAAGGAATTCAAACCCCCAAAGCCGAGAGAGCTTACTGGATCCCTACTAGATGAAAATGTTAAAGAGCTACGCGAGTACATTAAAAATTTGAAACTCAATGGGAAAAAATATGGTATTACAATTATACGTGATAAATGGACTGGTTCGACCAGATTAAAAATTATCAACTTTTAATAAGCTGTGACGGGAAGACGGTGTTTCACGAGTCTATAGATGCTTCGCAGCATACTCAGACTCATGTCTACATAAAGAGAAAGCTGGAGAAGGTTATTGTTGACGTTGGCTTGCATAACGTAATACAGATTGTGAAGAATAATCGGGCAAACTATAAATTTGCAGGATTGACTTTGATGAGGGAGTACCAACATTTGTACTGGACACCGTGCGCAGCACATTGTATCGACTTGATGATGGCTGATATCGGTGAACTATCACATGTAACTAAGTTGGTTAAGAAGGGACAGACCATCACAAAATTTATATATAACCATGGATCACTTCTGGCTCAAATAAGGCAGCAGATGGTGGCAATCTACTTCGGCCCGGCATCATCCGATTTGCCACAAATTTTATATCTCTCAACAGTAACAAAGAGAAAGAGGTGGGATTGAAAGCACTATTTTCTAGATAGTGGTGGCATAAATTTAGATATCGACAAATGGATAAAGGAAGAAAGGTTGAGAGGATCATATTTGATAGACGGTTTTGGAATAACGTAACTACATTCATTGACAGCGTAGCTCCTCTTTATATTGTGCTTCGAAAAGTTGAAACGGAAGCTGTACCACAAATGGATTACGTATACTATTTGATAAATAATGCGAAGGCACAGATCCGGAATAATGAAAAAGTCTACAGAGTACTGCAATATTATTGACCAAAGATGAAACAACCATATGGGCCAAGACATTTATCTTGCAGGTTATTATCTCAATCATCGCTTTCAATACCAACATAATTTGGGAACAAAAAACGAGCTTATTACAGCACTACGGAAAGTTATCGTCCATTTGGAACCAAATGAAGCCGCACAAGCACAAGCTATCGAGGAGATATAACATTGCATATTTATAATAACGTAAATGATGAAGTCATAAAACATTAATGCCAGTTTTCCTAACAAAAAAATTATTGTAGGGCAAGACATTTAGGTATGCAGAAGGCTCATTTGGAGAACAAGCAGCGCGATTGTCGAGATTAACTATGATGCCTTGTAAGTTGTAAGATTGTTGACCAGTTAAAATACATTAAAAGTAAACTCTATTATATGTTATGATTTAACTATTTACAAATTTTCACTTACGCAGCCGAGTGGTGGCCACCTTGAGTTCCATTAGCATTTGTTGAAGTATGTAAAAGAAAGAGAAGATGAGGTGAAACAACAGCTAAAAGAAGAGCTAAAATGAAACTTAGAGATAGTTAAATAAACGAAATGCAAAGTAAAAAACAAGGTTTTCCTTGCCGTGCTGATCCGAGTATCGGTAAATCCGAAACTGGACACGTGCCGAACGTGCCGATCCGTACAATTTATTATATTTAAAAAATTAAAAATTTAAAATTATTTAAATAATAATAAAGATATTAATGAAATAAAAATATTAAAATAAAATATAAAAACTTCAATTATATATTCAAAACATATAATATAAATTATTGCCACATAGAGTGTCGATGTGGCTGATACAAGGGATCTGTAAAACCCAAACCATTTAAATCTATCCCATAGGTCATGTGGATATGATACACAAATGTGTCCCAGCTATAAGTTGATGGTAGTATTGGATGTACTCATCAACAAACCGTTGGGCGTCGTTGGCGCACACGTTAGCTGCTGTTGCATATTCCAGTCACTAGAGGCAGATGCATTTGACGGGTAGGTAGAGTAATCCTCGTATGTTGGAGGGGATATAATAATAATGCATATATGGAGGTCCCATGGAGTACTCATAATCACTTGGTTGCACCGGTAGGTGAGGCTGCGACACGACGTTGCTCTCACTTGGAGTTGGACTTGTATCTTCATCTTTTTGATCGTAGTCTCTACGGTCTATGCGAGGTTCGTTGTAGAAGACCGACTAAAAGACTCAACCCTGCTCTTAGCATGGACCAGCCGGTCTCTAAAGCTGACGATTTACCAGATGATACAGATGCCGATGGCGATAACTCGCAGCCGAGTCTCCGGGTCCAGTTCCTCGTCGACTGTATTTCTTCAATGACTTGTCAGATCTCCGTGCGTCACAAACATCAACATCTGTAAATTGTGTGGAGGGAACGAATGTATCTTCGTGTTCCTCGTCACGTGCTATACCTGTATGTTCACCTCCAGCATTGTTATCTGAGCTATTTGAGCTATTATCATTATCGGAGGAACTTGATGTGGACGAAGGTGTAGGAGACCGGTTGCGGCGACGTGAATGCTGTGAAGACTTTGAGCCTCCTACATCGTCATCACGCGTCGGTTGTCTTCCTTGTTGCATGGGAGCGAACTCTCTTTCAGCAAATTCATTAGGGTCGACGCTGAGCTCCCGAGCAATGTCTTCATTCGGTCTCGGCGGATCTCCTGGATGATCAAGTTCCAGCTCTTCGTCTTCATGCGCCTCAACCCATTCCATAATTGGGTCATCTTCAGTATCCACCCCCCCGTACAACGTTGGGTCAAAGGTTTCGGTATACTGTTGCTGCTTCATGTGCTTTAATCGCAATCGCATATTATAAGAAACATAGACCAATTTATTCACACGATCAGCAAGAAGACGGTTGCGAGTTTTAGTATGGATAAGAGCAAATGTACTCCAATTCCTCTCGCAGCCACTTGATGATACGGCTTGCGATAGCACTTTAACGGCAACTTTTCTCAAATGTGGTGCAGAAGTTCCAAATTGTAACCACCACTCGGCTGTATTAGTGAAAAATTTTAAGATAATTATTAATTAGATCATAACATAAAATAGAGCTTACTTTTAATATACTTTAACTGATCAACAATGCAACTTACAAGGCATCATAGTTAATCTCGACGATCGCGCTGCTTGTTCTCAAATGAGCCTTCCGCATACCTAAATGTCTTGCCCTGCATAATTTTTTTTTGTTAGAAAACTGGCATTAACGTCTTATGACTTCATCATTTACGTTATTATAAGTATGCAATATTATACCTCCTCGATAGCTTGTGCTTGTGCGGCTTCATTTGGTTCTAAACGGACGACAATATTCCGCAGTGTTGTAATAAGATCTTTTTTGTTCCCAAATTATACTGGTACTGAAAGCGAGGATTGAGATAATAACCTGCAAGATGGATGTCTTGGCCCATTTGATTGCTCCATCTTTGGTCAATAATATTGCAGTACTTCTGTAGCCTCTTTCATTATTCCGCTGGATCTGTGCCTTCGCGTTATTTATCAAATGATATACGTAACCCATCTGTGGTACAGCTTCCGTATCAACTTTTCGAAGCACAGTATAAAGAGGAGCTACGCTGTCAATAAATGTAGTTACGTTATTCCAAAACCGTCTATCAAATATAATCCTCTCAACCTTTCTTCCTTTATCCATTTGTCGGTATCTGGATTCATGCCACCACTCTCCGGAAAATAGTGCTTTCAGCCCACCTCTTTCTCTTTTTACTGTTGAGAGATATAAAATTTGTGGCAAATCGATGATGCCAGGCCGAAGTGATTGCCACCAATCTGCTCCCTATTTGAGCCAGAAGTGATCCATGGTTATATATAAATTTGTGATGGTCTGCCCTTCTTAACCAACTTGGACATGTGTAGTTCCGATATCGGCCATCATCAGATCGATACAATGGGCTGCGCATGGTGTCCAGTACAAATATTGGTACTCCCTCATCAAAGTCAATCCTGCATTTATAGTTGCCCATTATCCGTCATAATCTGTACTACGTTATGCAAGCCAACGTCAAGCAATAACCTTCTCCAGCTTTCCCTTTATATAGACATGAGTCTGAGTATGCTGCGAAGCATCTATAGACTCATGAAACACCGTCTTTCCCTGTTGCAAGCTATTAAAAAGTTGATAATTTTTAATCCGGTTGGACCGATTCATCCATCACACATAATTGTAATACCATATTTCTTCCCATTGAGTCTTCAAATTTTTTATGTACTCGTGTAACTTTCACATTTTCATCTAGTAGGGATCCAGCAAGCTCTCTCGGCGTTGGGTGTTGAATTTCTTATCCTACCTCCTCTGCTACGGCAATCATATTGCGATAATATGGACTCGACGCAGCGTTAGGAGCTATGTAACTGAAATGAAAAAAAATTTGGCTATCGCCTTTGCTAATTTCGATTTCTTTACCCCTATTCTAATATCATCAATTCTAGGTTGCCGAAGCTCGACGAGCTCGGAAGCATGTGGATCAACAGATCTTATAGTTGTTGTCCTCATGGACGCCGATCTACCGAAGAACGATAGAATACCACCTATGCTTCATCACCGTTGACTCCCAGAAGAGCTAGAAAAGGTCCAGAACTTGAAAAAGATCCGCCAGGAGCGTAGGACGAACTTTGTGCAAAACCACCTTTTCGGATAATCTCTCTTTGTTGCGCAAGTTCCATTTCTCTTAAACTTTCAGCGTGTGCTCGCATTATTTCCTCCCTTTCTTTCGGTGGTATTCTTGGATCGTGTAGCTCAAAATCATCGTAATGTTCTTCTGTAGGATAGTACTCGTCAACGGCATAACCTTCCTCTACAACAACGCGGTCGATGTACTCCCAATTTTTTTGTTTATGCTCTCTTGCAGCCTTTCCTGCACGTAGATGTGCTTTCATCACATCACGAACTTCCGTCTCACATTTTTCGCATGGTTTAACATTTGAAAAGCCTCCGGCTAGGTGTTGTTTTAGACGAGAAATACCGCCTCCTTTTCTATGAAAATGACAGTAATTAAATATCCATTGAAATCTATTGCCTTCTACAGGTATACCGTGTAACCAACCAATATCATTGGTTGATTGAATTTTTTGTGGTGCCATTTAATTGAATTGAAAATTTGGAATGGAAATATGATTCAGTGATTCAATAGATTTGATAAAAATGATTCGAACGATTCGTATTTATAAACATCGAAACATATAAACATCGAAAGGTGCACGTGCAGCCAAATAGTCAGCCCATAAGGGCTGGCTTATGACCGCTCGTGAAGGGCGGTCGATTCATGGGCGGCAATAAAAAAAAAATTAAAGACAAAAGCCAACCACGCATGGCTGGCTTTTGACTATTTGACCGCCCGTGAAGGGCGGTTGATTTGACGGCCCTTCACGGGCGGTCCAAAAAAAAAAACGAAACAAAAAAACAAGAACGCTAGCCATGTGGCTGGCTTTGCACATTTGACCGCCCTTCGCGGGCGGTTTAAAAAAATAAAATAAATAAAAGAAGGTGCCGACTGTGCCGCCCAGCACGGACGGCACGGCACCGGCTCGACACCGAGCCGGTACCGGAACCGGGCGGCACCGCCCGTGCCGCCCGGCACGGAGAACTTTGTTAATAAAGGAGCGAGAGAATTTAGCAGGGAAATTCAGGAATGGAGGATTATCATAGAAAGGAATTTGAAAAGGGATAACTTACCAGCATTTCATGTTTGTATGTGAGAAGTTTATCTTGACCAGATCTAATCTTTGGTGAGTTATTGCGACTGTGGAGTAAAATTATGTGGCAGCATGTTCGTCAAAGTAAAACCCAAAATTGAGGGAGATCAATGACATATCCTATTTTTTTATGAGCTTGTAGTCTATTGTAGCTAACTTAAATCACAATTATATTTAGTAAATTGTTAAGGAGGAATACTTATTTTATGTTATCAAAAACCCTTTTGTTGGCACTTTACTACACAGAAATTAGAATGTATTTATGACTATATTCAATTGAACTGGTGAGATGGTTTTGTTTAACTTAGTGTTAAGTAGTATTGCTAAAGTGGTGTCATTTAATTAACCTATGCACTTATACATAAATGTTTCTAGTGGAAATGACGCATAACCATGTGGATGCTTTTGTTATTGGATTTCAGTGCAAAGGACTACACTGCATTACAACAACCCGCTGAAGCATACACTAACTTTCTCTTTTCCTCTGGAACAACAGGTACTACAAGTGATGACTAACCATTTAAAAGTTCTTTCATTTGTATTGTCATAACTCTTATGAACCAAATTTCTTTTAAATCGAGATTGAACAATGAAAGAGGAATACATTGATATTAATATGTGAAGGCAAATCATTCTCTTATCTATCACTTCATTCCATTAAAACCCTAGTCCAGCTGGAAAGGTGCTCTCCAGCTCCATAAATCCACCGTAACGGCGGAGTTGCTCAGGTTGCAAAGCTAGAATATGATAGACAGGTATATCAGAAGAAAAGTCAACTTGAGCACATTTTTCTCCAACAAGCTTGCTGTTAGCACACCAATTGTTATGGATTTTTTGAAAATAAATTCTCGCCAATGTCGGCAACAAAAAATTAGAAACATCATCAATGGACACTCCAAAGTCCAGATTGATGAAGGCCTACTCATTATCTAGTTTTCATTCTACACTAAGATTGAAAGAGGGAAGTTGACTTCATTTCTCTATTCGCCCACGTAAATCCTCTAGAACAGCTACCTAGGTTGAACATAAAGCCACCTGGAGAGGCAACTCATTAAGCCTTCTAGTAGGACGCAAATTCAAGAGGCCACCTCAAGGTACTGCTCACTAAGCCTTCTGCTAGAAGGCCTACTGACGGAGACACTTGGTGCCTGGATGGTCATTTTGGTATCTATTCTCGTTCAATTAGTTTAAACTAGGTTTAGTTTTATTTGCAAAGTGGCCTAGGACTTTATGTAGTTAGCTCTTCATTAAGAGTGTCTCATGTCTTCTAATTTAGGTTCAATGGTGCCTTTTGGTTTTAAGTCCAATTTATAGATCTGTTTGTTGTGACATGGAACCTATAAATTTTAGAGAGGTAAACCAGTCTACTATTATTAAGTCAAAATAACAACAATAATAATTGATCTCTATTTTTCATTTTAAATCTAGATCTAATGAAGAAAGACACAAATTGATGTTACTCTTTAAGTATGAAGTAGCCCGCATAAATGCTACTTAAAATAAGTAGAAACATCCCATCTTTTTTATTGGGGTTTTGTCAAAAAGTCCCTGTGTTCTAAAGCCTTGACACTTATTTTAAATAAACTTGTAAAATAACTTCAAAACATACATGTATAAGTCTTTTTGGGAAAAACTTAAAAAATAGGTTTTTGTGTGTTTTATAACTTTCATATTAAGAAATCATTTAAAAATGTTTCTAAATAGATGTTTTGAGGCTCCAAAGTTTTTATCACCAGTAACAACTTCGGAGCCTTAGCCTTTTTTTAAAAAAATTCAATACAAAAGTTATACAGCACATCAAAATCTATTTCCTTTGGTATTCAAAATTTTTTCAAAAGATACTTATATATATGTGTTTTATTTTCATTTAATATTATCAGTAAAAAAGTAGGGGTTTATTTGGGAGGGTGGTACAAAAGCAGGGGCTAAGTTGACATTTATCCTTTTCTATTCATTTTTTCATGTGACGCCGCCGACCTGTTAATGATTTTGGCTTGAGCGTGCAACAGATATAGAAGGGGGGATGGGGGTTAATCTAACCCACTTTCTACCTATTGACTAACAGACAACTTTTATGCGTGGTCTCTGGTGTTATAGCTCATCTTTTTAATGACATGTAGAGACTCTTTAACTTCTTTTTATAGCTCATCTTTTTAATGACATGTAGAGACTCTTTAACTTCTTTTTATAGCTCATCTTTTTAATGACATGTAGAGACTCTTTAACTTCTTAATGTTATTTATTGACAAAATTAATGTCGATGTATAGGGTAATAGATAATAGTTTAAATTTAGATACGCGTGCGTGGTAGCTTTAGCACAATAGAGTTCATGGCAGACGGTGGTAAAACTTCCATCAAGCTTGAGCAGTTGTAAATCCTTTAGCTGTATTCACAGGAGAGCCAAAAGCCATTCCTTGGACACACATAACTCCTCTCAAGGCTGCTGCTGACGGATGGGCTCATATGGACATTCGTAAAGGCGATGTTGTCGCTTGGCCTACTAATCTTGGGTGGATGATGGGACCTTGGCTTGTTTATGCTTCTCTATTGAATGGGGCTGCTATGGCTCTTTACAATGGCTCCCCACTTGGTTCCGGGTTCGCAAAGTTTGTCCAGGTAATTCTATAGTTGCTTTTTCCATCAACTGATTTTCATGTTAATTCCTACTTGTACATTGTAACCTTTTTTTGGTGGCTGGTAATGTGCACTAAAGTAAGACCTGCATGCTTTAACTGAATAGTCTCAGAAGTTCCAATTGTGGCAATATCTGGCATTAGCAAATGTATTTTTTTTTTTTTTAAATCCTTATCATTTCTCTTTTGGATCCTTTGTGCTTCATGCTACATCTAACATATTCTTCCTATGGTTTCATCTTTGTTATTAAGTACTATACAGATATCTTCAATTTATACGCAACACAATGATTGTGAAATTTAAATAAGTTGCACTTTTGAGTCCAGCAGTATCCCTGCTCATGTTTCTTTACGTGCTGATATCCAAATAAAGTACTTTTAGATTCATTAATAGGGTTTCTACAACCTAATCTCCACCTATAGGTAGAGTAACAATGATGACATCAGTTTTTAGATGGCTGACTAGCACCAGTGTTCTGCTTAGAAAACCTAGATGCCCCTCTTTCTTGGTGGGAGTTAATCTCAAAGTGTTTGAAAGGTGACCGATTGCCCTGTAGCAGAGTGGCCCTAGTGTAGTTGTAAGGCACTTTGACCCCAACCAGGATGTAGTTTCTATACATGTGGTTACGCAAAGCATCTTTGTAGAAAGTTTCAACCTTAATATTCCCTCGCAAGAAAGGTGTTTGAAATGTGATGTAAAAGTGGATGCAATTTTATAGAAAGGTAAAAGGTCCAAAACAACTTTATGTTCTATAAGATGATGATTTTAGAAGGCGGCTTCCTAAAAGAGATGCATATGTTTCTCTTTTTATCTCTCTGTCAATCAACTGCATATGTTTCTCTTCTTATGTTCAGTACCAACCCCACCAATCCTCCACCTCACTATCAAGTTGGCATAGCGCACGCTTGAGAATTGTAAAGTTTTGCTGTATAATTGCCCGCGTGCTACACTGCCTTTTGTTTCACTTTTATAATCAAACAATCACGTGGTATTTGTTTAGGTCATTGCATATATGCAGGATGCTACCAGCGTGCCATGCTGGAAATGGTAGATTTTGTTCTTTACTGGTGTTCTAATCAAGGTTTTCTGTACCTTGTGGAGTGAGTTTTGGTAAATCCAAAACTCGAGATAATCTAACACTCACGTCGTATTTGTTGAGGCACCTCTTTGAGCGAGGGAGTTGCACATATGCAGGATGCTGCCAGCTTGCCATGTTGAAAATGGTGGATTTTTTGTCTTTTACTAGTGTTCTAATCAAGGCGAGTTTAGGTAAATCCAAAATTCAAGATGTGCTGAGTTGATCGTGCCAATCCGTACAAATTTTTATTTTTAAAATATTAAAATTATCTAAGCAATAAAAGATTAATGGTTAATTTGGCGAATCGCGGCCCCCTTAATTGGAATTAAGCAAACAACGCCCCTCTATTTAGTTTTGGGCAAAAAGCGCCTCTTTACGACGTGAAATGACAAAAATGCTTATATCTCGGTTTTTTTAGTCATTACTTTTTGTAGAGAGTTCCAAATGCAATGAAACGAAGTCCATATGAAAGGGCTTCAAGTCTACTTTCATGTGGAATGGTTTCATCTCATTTGGAGCTCTCTACGAAAAGTTATGCCAAAAATACCAAGACCCTGTCAAGCTGCTATGGTATTTGACACCGTCTTGGTATTTTTTGTATAACTTATCGTAAAAAGCTCTAAGGGGCTGTTTACTTCGCGCGGAAGCCTGCGAAGTGAGAAGTGGGAAGTGGGTGAACTGTGAGAACTGAGAAGTGGGTGAGAAGTGGTGTTTTGAGTTTCTCTGTTTACTTGGAATTGTGAAGTAGAGGCTGGAAGATAGTTTTTTTGTTTACTTGGGATTGGAAGTGAGGGCTGAAAGATAATTTTTTTTGTTTATTTGAAATTGGAAGTAAACTGAGACATAAAAAATATATTATATTTATTTTTAAATTTATATTTAAATATTTATATTAAATTATATATTATATCCTATCTTTTGTATATATCTCTCATTTAATATCTTAAATTATATATTATAACATATATATTATATTACACAGAATATATTATATTATATATTTTTTTATTTTATATGTATTAAATTTATATCAAATAAATTTTATATTTTTTAATACAAAAAATTATAAGAGATAAGATTTAAAATTTGAACACAAAAAATATTGAATACAAAGACTTTGTATTGAATAAAATTTTACAAAAGGTTTATTATTACATATATATATATTCATAAATAAAAAATAAAAAAATAAAAAAAATAAAAAAAAATTATTACACATTGTACAAATATTTCAACCATTGACTACAGTGGTCGTAAGAGGAAGGAGAAGAAATCGCGAGAACACTACAGAACTCACGCGCGGAAGACAAAACGAGTTCGCCCACTTCGCAGCTAAAAGCTGCGAAGTGGGCGAACTCAATTTATTATATACTCGCGGAACTCAGAATTGAGTTCCGCGAGTTCCCGCGGCGACGTAAACAGCGAAACTGTGTTCTGAGTTCCGAGTTCCACGAGATCCATCAGTTCCGCGCGAAGTAAACAGCCCCTAAATGAGATGGAAATCAGTCCCATAAGAAAACGCTATCAAACACTACAACAGCTTGACATCGTTTCGGTATTTTTTTGCATAACTTTTAGTAGCTTGGTCCAAATTAGATAAAACTTAATACCATATGCATTTAGCCTCGACCACATTCATGGGGACTTAGTTTTATCTCATTCGGAGCTATATACAAAAAGTTTTGCCAAAAATACGAGGATACCGTCAAGAAATCAGGTGTTCGCAGGAGTTCAAAAGTGTTCACTATATACTTGTTCACAGGTGTTCAAAAGTGTTCGGCATATATTTGTTGAAAAGCTCTTTGAGTTCTCTATCTTATGGGACTGTTTTCTATCTCATTTAGAGCTCTCTACGAAAAGTTTTACCAAAAATACGAAGACGCTGTCAAACACTATAGCAACTTGACAATGTCTCGGTATTTTTCGCATAACTTTTAGTAGCATGGTCCAAATTAGATGAAACAAATTCCATATGAACGTAGACATTTGTTTGTTTGCTCCATAATTTTAACTATTGTGAGAAAACCTAGTCAGTTGCAATGTTACGGTTGCCTTATTTAGTCGTATTGTGAAGTTGCATCTTTTATGGTAGTTCAGATGGACCTATTTGATTCCAATTTAGTGGTGTTCACTTCAGATGGACCTATTTGATTCCAATTTAGTGGTGTTCACTTCAGATGGACCTATTTGATTCCAATTTAGTGGTGTTCACCTGTTAAAATTCTTGAAACAGCTGACATGCATGACTTATAACAGTAAAATATTCAGTTTGTATATGTTTCCTCAATGCCTCTATATTCCGTAATGATTTGTTAAACTTCATCCTTCTGAAAGTTTCAAATAAAGATTATGTGCTTTACATTAAGATTTTATTGGATATTGAGTTATTTATGTTTATGTAGTGTTGGATGATGTAAATAATTGCCAAGACTTAATATTTAATTAATTTATGCATCTATGTAATAGATTCCCCTCTTGTCCAGGATGCCAAAGTGACAATGCTTGGTGTAGTTCCTAGTATTGTTCGTGCTTGGAAAAATACAAGTAGCACAGAAGGACTTGATTGGTCAACCATCCGGTAAAATTTTCATAAGGATATTATTTTGTATATATCAAAATTCAAATTCTCTTATCTTCTAGATTGTAACTTTTCAGTTATCTTTGATTATAGTAATGAAATGTGGTTCAGCATGTCAAAATTGCAATAATATTGATCTTGTTTCGTTAAAATGTTTTAGTTGCTTTAGTTCTACGGGTGAAGCTTCTAATGTGGATGAGTACTTGTGGCTAATGGGAAGAGCTCACTATAAACCTGTTATTGAATATTGTGGTGGTACTGAGATTGGTGGTGGATTTGTTACTGGCTCGCTGTTGCAGAACCAAGCGTTAGCTGCATTTAGTACACCAGCTATGGGATGCTCCTTGTTTATCCTCGACGAAAGTGGAAACCCTCTTGTACGTGTACCTATCCTTCAAATGAATATTTAAATGTCAGGTGTGCATATAATCTCTTGTACGTGTAACTATTCTTCTCCAAGTTCTTGTTTGCATGATAACTTGGAATCTAGACCATGTCATTTTTGTAAAAACACGAGCAGTCCTAATTATACTTGACGGAGAGGTGGTTTTTGAGATCGGACTCGCAGATTACTGCGGAGAGGACGTAAACATAGAGATAATAAGACACACAAATTTTATGTGGTTAAGTTATAATCACCTACGTCCACGGGCAGCGCAGAGGAATATCTTTCACTATGTGGTAGAGAGATACAAGGTAGCCGGTCCTAGATTATGTATCCATCATGAGGTTATATAGTTATCTAGGAACCCTAGATTACATAGCAATAATTATGGTAACTAACTCCTTAATAGGAGATAGATATCTATGAATATCTCCAAGATCTTGACTTCCTTAACTGCATATTTAACTGTGATTTCTTCTTATATTTATCGCTTCTTTAAATGTGTCATGCCACGTGTTACGCCGTTACAAACGTGTCAAATGCGACTCCATCAATACTATAACCAACTATAAAATGCAAATAATTCTGTGTTTGTTTTCAATGTGTTGAGTTTCTGCATGTGTAGCCACAAAATGCGACTGGGATTGGAGAGCTAGCCCTTTATCCAGTCATGTTTTGGTGCCTCTACAACATTACTAAATGCAAACCATGATGATGTCTACTTCAAAGGCATGCCAACTTGGAATGGCAAAGTAAGCTTCTCCTAACACGATAGAAGTCTACTATAATTTACTGCTTTAAAATAAGATATCGTATGTTATTCCTTAAAATAACATATATTATACCTTAAGCAACTTTACGTTATCTATATTATTCCTTAAGATAACATATGGCAAGTTTAGACTCTTAGGAGGCATGGAGATGAATTTGAACATACTGGTGAAGGATTCTACAGAGCTCATGGGCGTGCCGATGACACCATGAATCTAGGGGCATCAAGGTAAATTCATCACTGCAAACTCATATTGAATGAATGACTAATTCAAAGATGTATTTTCTTTACTACAGGTAAGTTCCATTGAAATCGAACGAATCTGCAACGGTGTTGATGGTGGCATCCTTGAAACTGCCGCAGTTGGGGTGCCACCACCTGGTCGGGGCCCAGAGCAGCTGGTTATTGTCGTCGTCTTCAAAGAGCAGGTTGTGCCAGAGAAATTCGAAAAGCTCAAGGCTATGTTTAATTCATCTTTGCAGAAGAAACTGAATCCTTTATTCAAGGTAAAATTGCCTAGTATCGCTACTCTCGTAGCTTCGATTCTCCCGGTGATTATGACGGTAGTGAAAATTTGATTCTCAACTGCAGGTTGAATCAGTTGTGAGCATCCCGTCGCTACCACGAACTGCTTCAAATAAAGTAATGAGAAGAGTTCTGCGACAACAATTATCCAAGTTAAAGTTAGACGCGAAGATCTAAAACTTTATACATTATCTTAGTGGAAGATGTATATCAGCAGGACAGTTAACGACAATATCTCGATTTCTCATACAAATCTGATATATTCTTTCCAACCTTATTTCTTTACCTACATGCATGAGATGTTTAAGCCCTTCTCTGTGCCCCTTTAGATTTAATACATTGTGTGCTTAATACAAATACCATATGATTTTTGCTACACGTGTATACCATAATATGCTACACATGAACGTACCAAACACCAACACATAGGCTGTTTTTAAAAAAAAAAATTTAAATACAATTGTAGATCTTTAATGTAATCTATAACTTTAGTATTTCAAGTCATTTCAAAAGAAATGATTCTAAATAGATATTTTGTTGCTCTATAGTGAAGTTAAATGCAGCTTTTAAGCTGGTTAAAATTTTGGAGCCTAAAATATTTATTTAAAATTATTTTTTGAAAATGTTTTAAATACTAAAGCCGTAGATCATATTAAATCTATAATTTTTTTTTATTTTTTTTTAAAAACAACCTCTATATGCGTCTTTGGTACGGTTGTATATGCTGTATAAACTTGAGTGTACCGTATCAAAATTGATACCATATTTCATTTTGGTACTTAGCAGTTAGAGGGACAAATACAATGCATGCTTGGTAGCACAGACACGGGGGCACGACACGGCACGATACGGGGACACAATAATTTTTTTTAAAAAGAACACGGTTACGGTTCGGATACGGTAATTAAAAATTTTATACGAAATATTCAAATATTATAAAAATATAATAATATTTGATAATAAGTCTATCTATAATATAATACTTCGCATCCTTGAAATAAATCTAAACACTAAGAGTCTAATCATATCAACTAAAACTAAAAAAAATATAATATCTAAGTGCATAACTATATTATATTACTTACCACTATTAGAATATTATTTAACTCTTCTTAAAAAAATAAACAAAAAATAATTCTTAAAAAAAAAGATATAAATACTGACACGCGTGTCGGACACACCGAACAGAAGTGTCCGACACGCGTGTCCGATTTTTATTTTTTAAGTTTTTTTTAGACGCCACGTGGCGTGTCCGATACGTGTTCGAGCGTATCCGAGAAGTATCGTGTCTGACACGTGCATGGACACGGACACATCGACATTTTTGAAGTGTTCGTGCTACATAGAATGCATGAGATATGTAACAGCCATTGCAGGCTAGCGCAGCCTGCAATGGCAAATTTTCCTCCAGTAGGGCATCATAGGTAGGGGTGTCCAAAAGATAATCCGACCCGACCGATCCGATCCTAACATTTTTGGTTGGGTCTATCAGGTTTGAGGTGTGGATCGGGTCCGGGTCTAAGTTGTTGAGACCCAGATTCAAAAATCCGACCCATGAGACTAAAAAAAAGAAAATAAATTCTAGAAGCATTTTTTACGAAAACGTTAAACATAAAAGTTACAAATATTGATTAAATTTATAACTTTCATTTTAATAAATATTTTCAAAAAATACTTACAAATAGAACATATTGAAACACATTTGAAATAAATAAGACTAGAAACCTAGGTCATTTCAATTGACGGACCCTTAGGTTTCGGTCGACCAATCCCATTTAAAAGGTTTACTACTAACTCTATTACAATTTTGCTGAATGATATCATGCAAAAGGTTTATATATGTACCGATAGAAATCACTTATCTTGGGTTCAACACCATAGGACTTAGAAATCACATATCAACTTAATGATCTATTGATGATATTGAGAATAAATTAAGGAGACATGGGAAATATGACTCTTAACAATTACCACAAAGAAGCTGTAGAATTCCTATTTTGTCTCCTCAAAAGTTTTGCAAACAATCTATGAGGCTATGAGTAATTTTTATTTGCGGAATGATTGACAATGCAATTTGAGGAGACTCAATGGAGAGATGATAATTATGTTCCACCTTCGGAGGAATATCACCGTGTTTTATATATTTCCTACATTTTTCGGGAACATTGCAGGCGATGAGATAACCAATTTTTATATATTTTTTCCTATTAGTTTTTGGGATAATTGCATATTAGCCATTAATTTTAAAACCTCTTATAAACCAGATCTTCACTTTAAATTTGTTGCAATCAGTCCCTATCTCAAATTTCAACAACATTTTGACTGTCATATAAGTAATTTTTAAAGAAGTTTTGAATACACAATAGATTCTGATGTGATCTATAGTTTCTATATTCAAAGTTTTCAGAAAAATACCTCTAAATAAATATGTTTTGAGTTTTCAAAGTTTTAATGGCTTTAAAAATTAATCGGCTAACATTAAGACCTTGGAGCCTTAAAATGTCCACTTAAAAGTTTGTTTGGTAAAAATTTTGAATATAAGAAATATAGATTTTGATGAGATCTACGACCTTTAAATATTCAAAGTTTCTCAAAAGATTCTTCTAAATAGGTATTTTATGGTGTCGAAGATAACGGATCGTAAACCAAATTTATTCGTAAATAAGGTTTCAAGAGAGGGGCTGATATGAAAATCTCCCTACTTTCTTCTTTTATTTGAATCGTTTATACCATTCCAATACTAGCAAGCAAAATATCAAAAGTTGTAAAGATGCATGATTTAAAACGCAATTTTCTTTTGCAGATTGAATCAAAGAGAGAGCATGTGGCAACTGCGGTCCGGTGCTACATGAAAGAGCACAAAAGCACAGTTGAGACTGTAAAAGAATAGCCGTAGGAGATGGTTGAGGTTTAATCAAGAATACCTTCACCAAAAACACATACAAAAGGCTCTCGCCGAAGTACTTTTAAACATCATGCATGTTATGGAGACTTTTTATAGAGGCATTGACCGATTTACGGACAATGAAGAGCTTATAATGTTAGACTTTTAATCTAATGTTGACTAACATTAATTGTGATTATGAGCTAAGATAATGTGGTCAAATAAGAGACATTAAGGGGCCCTAAAAGTTTGGTATCCAGAGGACTTATTATTCTAATCAATAAGATTTGGCTGAATTGTGTAGGCATAATAATAGGTCTGTTAGGATTATAGATGGAAACCCTAATTTGCTAGTTATAAAGTAAGTGCTAGGTCCCCTCTCTAATCTGCCAATTCATAAGGTTTTTATCTCTACCATCTACGAGACGTAATGGTTTTTATCTCTACTCATAAGGTTCTTCAGTAATATACATGATTTTATATGTGACATTAGAGATAATTATGCTTACATATCTCATAATCTTTCAACGTCACATTGGGGAGATATTGTCATCTCTCATAAAGTGGGATCACAGTGCATGAGCATATTTGAATTGTAACATACAAACTATGTTCCATTATTAAAGCTATTTTGTATGGGTAATATAAAGTGTATCATGGCATTAAAGAGAGTTTTATAAATTAATTGAATAGTTGCAACAAAGTGGCCTATTCATTTGATTTACAAGATTGTAATTTTGATGGTAAGCGATGTATCTGATTAAGCACAAAATTCTTCTGCCGAAAGGTGTTGACTTTATATAAGGTTTAGAGATGTCACATACGACATATGGTTAGGAAGTTGCTTATAAGTGGTCTATCCACCCAAAGGAGGTAGATTTGTGAAGGTAGGAATATATTCTTGGATAATTTCATGTTAGAAATATGGAATTGCATACTATGTATTCAGCTCAATGGTGTTGCATAATGATGTACCTGAATTCTCAATTATGATTTTTTTTTTTAATATGGCTTTTCTAAGTATTATTCTATGTTTGCTAATATATTTCATTGTGTTTGATCTGTTCAGTCACCTTTTCTGTCAACACTAATATGGTTACTATTGAAGTGTTGACTTATTCATATTTCAAAAAGTGGATGCAGGATGTGGTATTTGCTTTTAAGATGGCTAATGTGGATTTGGCAATAACCACATAAGATCTCATTGAGACAAGCAATGAGAGTTTGGTGGAAGCCGGAATCTCATGTGTTATCTAACAATGAAGAGGTTTATTCCTGAACATGTACCTATTGAGTGGTCTTCCTAGAACTGTAGAGGCTAAGGAGTTCCTGACTGTTTTTTCCCAGAGATATAAGATCTCATCAAACACTGACATAGGTACTCTTTTGACAGAGCTTTACTCCATGTGATATGATGAGTTGGAGGCATTAGGGAATACATCATCAAGATAGTTCATCATTAGACTAAAGCGAAAGAGCTGAAATTTTGCCTAATGCATGTGTTGTTCATCAAGCATTCAACACCCTCCTTACTGATTTTGGTTTATTTGTAACCACGTATAATTCTCAGGATGAGGCATGGCGTATTAATGACTTCAATACCGAGTTTGTTGTTGAAGAAGAGAAACTGAGTGAGAAATCATAAGCTGCTCTTATGGTGTCCAAGCCTAGTGGCAAAGAACAAAGTAAAAAATCTAAATTTTCTACACCTTAAAATGTTCAGAATAATAATTCTGGTTAGTTAAGTGTTGTGGGTGCCACCAGAGTACTTTTAAGTAGGATAGATGCCACTTTTACAAGAAGAAAGGTCATTTTAAATTGAACTGCCTCAAATATAAAGCTTGGTTAGAGAAACGTGAGAATGGCTCTTAAGCATAATCCAATTTAGCTACGGCCAAATCGGGTTCTTGGTGGCTTGACAGTGGAGCATCTAATCATGTTGCATTCACTAAGCAAGGTTCGTAAGTCGGAGGAAGCCAAATAAAGAAGAGAGTAAATTTCTGTTGGCAACAACATGGAGATGGACATAGAATTTATAGGAACATTTTGTTTAAATTTGGATTCTGGTATTCAACATAGTTTACATAACACTTTCTAGTACCGTCTTTTAAGCGAAATTTAAGTTCAGTTTCTGTTTTGGACAAAGAATGTTACTCTTTCAATTTCTCAAAATGGGAATGTTACCTTTTTTTAGATTCTACTATTGTTGAACATTGTGTTTTGTTAAGTGGATTATATAGATGTGTTTGACTCCAAATTGATATTTATGACACTATATTTAATGTTGAGCAAGTTGTTGCCAAAAGGCCCCTAATTAAGGAAGTGTCTTCTGTGCTGTGGTGTAAAAGATTAGGCCACATTTCTAGGGAAAGAGTAAAAAGGTTGATGAAAGATAACGTTCTTCATGTTGGGTCCCAAAAGGGGGGTGAATTAGGTAATTAAAATAATTAAGAGCTAATTAATAGATTTAGCTCTAATCAACAATCAAACTCTAAGCATGCAAGTGTATATATATCAATTAAGTCTTAGAATACACTCTAGTGAATATAAAAGTAAATGCAAGATAAGAAAGATCAAACCTCGATTTATAGTGGTTCGGCGAAACCCCGCCTACGTCCACTCTCTTGCCTCCTTAAGGACTTGCTCTAATCCACTAGAGGATAGACTTTCGGGTGTCTATCAAACCGTTACAACTAGTTTTTCGCGGCTAAGCTATAACCTGTATCCCTCGATTTTGCGGGCTCACCGAGTAACCGTTCACCCTAGGTTTTAGCGGTTTTTCTAGCAACCGGTTTCTCTTGATTTTATGGCTCACCAAACAACGATAACAATCTTCTCACAAAGAAAATAAAATCTAAAACCCAAACTACAACCTCTCTACATGATCACTCAATGGTAGGCAAGAGATTTAGGGTTAGATTTATGGATTTGCAAGTTAAAGCCCAAACTGAATGTTCCAAGGGGGTGTTGGAACCTCTCTAGGGGCAGAAATATGTTTTGGCAAATGTAAGGTTCAGTTTTGGCCAAAATAATTCATCCCCTATTTATAATTTTCGTTCCGACGGCTATAATGGCTAGTTCTGCGAATTTTCGGTCGACCGGATAAATATTTCGGTCGACCGAAATTATCAGTTTTTGCGTTTCAGAAAAGCCGTCAGAATGACTGGTTGACCGGAAAATAATTTCCGGTCGACCGGAATCCTCTCGGGTTTGGACTAATTTAGAGATTAAATAATTTTTGATTCGTCTCTAAATCACTCCAAACTTTGAGCTTAACTCTAAATCTATATATCTAGCTAGCACTAGATAATGCAAAACTCACTCATAAAAATATAAATACATTAAATTCTTAGAGCTTCGGTTCGGCTACGTCTTCGTAAAAATCATTCCTTGAGTTCTTCGTGCCCGATGCGTTTACAACACTCCATCCATCTTCTTTAGGCTTGTTAAGCTTCTCCAAGTTTGTTCCTTTGAGTGGTGAAGCTCATAATGTGATTTTCTCATTTCGGTCCTTTTTGGTATGTTGAGCTAGACACCTAAAATCATTAAATCTTAAACAAGCTTATAAGTATATTTTTGCTAATTATTTTGTTATCATCAAAATCACATTAGGGCCAACACTTCCTACTCTTGATTTTGAGGACCAAGAAACATGTGTTGAACGTTGGAGTAGAAAAAAGACCAAGATTAAGAATAAGCGTACAGTTCGTAGTAGTGATCTTCTGCAAATTATTTATAGAGATATAACCGGCACGTATCCACCTACTATATGCAACAATAACTAACATTCATTGATGTTTTTTTTTCCCGATATGGATAAATGTTCTTGAATAAGGAAAAGTATGAAGCTCTTGATAAATTCAAGCTATATGATGAAGTTGAGAAACAGCTGGAAAAAGTGGTCAAGATTGTTAGATCAGATCGTAGAATCGATCTTGTGATCCCATAGAGTGGCACCATCAGGTATTAACTATAGAAAACATCAGGTACTAACCGGTAGAGGTGAATATTATGGCAAACATGGGGTTGCAGGGCAAATTTAATGCCCGATTGCAAAATACTTGAGATTGTGGCATTTTCGCCTTGTTTACCATGTGAGGTGTTCCTGAATAGAACAGTGTTGCTGAAAGGATCTTTTGGAGCCTGCAATTGTGGTTGCTCCCATAGAAGAACGACAATGACCTTTTCTTCATGATGAGGTTCCTCAACCACATGATACAATTGAACATACCACTTCGGAGATCCGTTAAGGAGAGGAGACATACTATCTCATCAGACTACATAGTATATCTGGGAGAGCATGATTATGACATGGGCCATGTTATTGACGCTATTACTTTTTTATAGAAGCTATTACTAGTCCTCAATCTGACATATATGGGATGCAATGAGAGATGAGATGCAATCTATGAAGCATAATGATGTTTGGGAGCTTGTTGAGTTGCCTAAAGGTTGTAAGCCCATTGTATGTGTAAGATCTGTTAATCTGCTTTTGCCTTTTTGTGCTTTATCGATCGACTGATGTAATGTATCGATCGACTGAAACCTGCAACAACTCGAGAACCCGAGAGCTACTGCTAAATCAATCGACCGATAATATGTAATGCTAGACTGATAGTCCTGCTGACATAGCGATCATAGCTGTTTTTGTAGCCCGTCTTGGACTCGATTTAAACCCAAGCCAGATTATTTTGGTTTTAGATTCGGTTGGAATCTATTTTAGGCAAGGTTGGCTGCATTTGAGTTAAACCCACTTGAGTTTTGGGAGTATGTATACCCGTTGGCCGGTGTTTGCTCTTCCATCACTCCTCATTTGCTCTTCACTCACCACCCTCACTTCTCACTCTGAATTACCTTCCACCACTATCGGAGCTCCGGCAAGCTCCCGATGAACTCTAGACGAGTCAGCATTCGTCTCCTCTTTCTTATCGCGAAGGAGGTGGTGCATAGAGTTTAATGTTGTGTTTCAAGGACTTTCGGAGTCCTCATTGATAAGAAAGTGATGAAAAAGGTGAATGACTCTATGATTTTTGTTTCTATGAGAATTGTGAGTTGTTTCCTTTGAAAAATACTAATATGCAAGATAAAATGTATGGAGAATCGTTGTAGTACTCATGCATGTTAGAATTCTTGCTTGCATGTTACGTATTCTTGCTTATTTGCGTTGTAAAGAACTATACAATAGATGCCAAGGTTATCCTTGAAAGTAGTTGTTCTCCATGGGCATTGTACGTCAATGCACGATACAAAGCCTCACTTACAAATACTGTATAAGAATGCTTCTCCTACATAACATTGTCACTTCAAGAAGTATTTGTGGCTAGATGATGATGCATGTTATTTCTTATTGCCCGAATGACTTCTCTCCTAATTGTTATGCTGTAAATTACTGTAATGTGCTTTTGCCCGAGTGAGTTCTCTCCTGACCGGCCGACTTATATCTATTGACTTCGTGCTTTTGCTCTTGGTAGTGGATCGGTCAACCGAAACACCCTTATCGGTTGAACGATACTCCTATGGTTTTGACAATAGTCATTTTGTAAGGAATCGATCGACGGGAACTCCATATCGGTTGGCCAAAAAGGACCCACATGATTTTGAAGACTAATAAATTGTGTCTTGAGAATAAGATAATCTATGTTGGAATTGTAGGGAATCTTTAATTTATTTACGTGAAGTTTTTTATCTCTTTTATGGGGGGAAACGTGTTTGTTTGCATCCAGGATTGGGCCTTAGATTCTCATGGAAATACAATAACCATAAGCGATATTGATTACGATAGATATATGAGTGTCTATAAAAATGGTGCAGAGGTAAATAACGGTCTCGCTCGTGGAAGTTTAACCGATAACTGTTGTTTGAATTTCTCTTTCTTTATCGGATAGATGTCTTAAGAGATGTCTACTATTTTCATTACTTATCTTCATTCACATTTTTTTTTTAAAAAAATGGTGCTTTTGCAAGGCCATGTCCGGGCCGTTGACTCCAAGGAAAAAAATTAGTGGTTTAAAAACATATTAGTTGCCAAAGAGTTTACTCAAAGAGAGGATCAATTTTAATGAGTCTTTCTCTTATGTTTCCTCTAAAGACGCATTTAGAGTTATTTTAGCACTAGTAGCTCATTATGATTTATAGCTACATCAGATGAATGTGAAAACCGCATTCCTAAATGGACACCTCATGGAGGAGGTGTAAGGTCTCGATTACCGGTTAGGTATTATCGGGGTGATTTTAGATCAATTGAGGATTTTGATTGATTTTTGGTTGCTTAATTTGTCTATGATTTGATTCGGAATTTGATTTGGATCGAAATCAAGTATTTTGGGCCGGATTTGGACCCAATTTGGTTCGGACTCAACCGACCGAGCTGATTTGGCTAGGCCCAGCCGAACCCAAAACTGTTCGGACGCACGGGCGAGCGGTTAAGCTCGCGCGGGTGAGCGGTTAAGCTCAAGCTCAACGCGCCCGAGTCCAGTTGCGCGCCCAATCTCCCTCTCTCGCGTCTTCTCTCCCCCGCGACTCTCGATCTCGCGCCCGCCAAGCCACCCGCCGATCGCTGGTCGTCGTCCACCGCCGGCGTGCGCGCGACGCCGTCACCATCTCTTCTCCTTGGCTGCTCGCCATCCCTCTCTCCGTTTCGTTCGAGCTTACGGTCGCGGAACCCTAGCTCCGGCCACCGTTGTCTCGCCGTCCGCCGCGAGTCTCCGGGCCGTCGTCGCTTCACCGCCGCCTCTCCGGACGTGTTAGAGGTGCTAGTCGTCGCTGCATCCTCCGAACGCCGCTGTTCAGTCGCCGCCGCCGTCCGGCCGCCTCCGGCGAGGATCTCCGATGAACCCGGCTGCTTCGTCGTGTCGCCTCGACTCCAGGAACGCGCTGGTGAGGTGGATTTTGGTTGGTTATGAAGGATTTCGCCGTTCCTTGGGTCTCGGTCGGTAGGACCGGGACTTAGGTGAGTGGATCCTATGGCCGCACTTGTTTGTGTTGTGATGATATTATGCATGATGTATATTGTGTACTAGCATAATATTGTATTGATTTCTAGCATGTTATTTGGCGTGATATCTACTTGGATTGGTATTGTAGCATGTTTGCTAGGTTAATACCATAGTAGAGGTGGCCTATGACTATAACATGTAAGTTCGGACATCTAGATAGATGTGGCACTTATTTACTCGTAGGTATAACATACGAGTCGTACTATATGTTGCCAGTATTTTCGTCACCTGAGTGAGTGGGCAGGATTTCTATTTTTATACTATAGGAGGGATGAGCGGATAATAACATGGTTTCATACTTTGCTCTACCTAGTGTGTGAGGGCGCCGCCTGCGCTGGTTGTACTTGGGGTAGATGTGTTGCTGCGACACTAGACCTGTATCGTACGCGTGACTAGCCTCTATAGTCGGTTTGTGAACGGGTCCTACCATTTGTATTATTATGCTTGTTCTTATTTGCATGGAGGTTGGGACGGCTATTTCTATGATCTACAAGCGGGAATCATGTAAGACATGTTGGGTAAAACATGTGGTGTTGTATGTGTGCTTGTAAATCTTGATTGGATGTCTTGGTATATTCTATGTGGTTCGATTAGCATGTTAGGTATGTTGTTTGCCGTCGGGTTGAGCACTAGGGCTTTATGCTAGATTACGCTCTTGACGGGGTTATGAATGCTATGTTGTGCATAACGTTGACATTGCCTGGACATGTATGCGATAGTGTTCGAGAAATACATGTAATAGGAGTGTCGGAATTATGACATAGAGTCATGCTGCATGGGTGCATGTTATGGATGTGTTTTCCTGCATGGATGATTATCAAGGTTTGTAACCCAGTCGATTTCGTTGGTGGGAGTGCTTGTATGATAACATGCTTATGTTTGATCTACCTTGCAATGTATTTGAGTGGTTTACTCTAGTTATGCATGTGGCAGATGTTATGATAAGTCTTAGGCGATAGCACTTGGAGTGTTTACTCTACATTACTATATATGTGGTAGGAGTAATGTTGTATGACCATAATTAGGCTTGTTTATCCTTTGTTCTATTGGGTATGTGAACGTGTGAATGTTATTACCCTAAGTATAGAACGGGCTGGGATGTGCGCATGTTAGTCTTATCTGGTTGAGTATGTGGGTGGGTTCCCTGGTTATACTCGTGATAGACTGACTTGTGGGTATGTGAGCGGTGTTTGCTCTGTATGTTTTAGCATTGGATTTATGCTTTACATGTGCTGGTGATGCTTGTTATGTGATTTATGGCATTTGTATGGGAGTATGTATTATATTGGGTTTTGACATTGATATGAAATACTCCTAAATGCTTTGTGATATGCCATTACATGGTTGATTAGCATGATTTATGTGGTTGAGCATATGGATTTACGGTTGTTCTACTATGAATAGTGTACGAGTGCTTATACTTGGTTGGCATTCTAGTAGAATGTGATGTAATGGTTTAACATGCTTGATGTATCGTTCTACCTGGCTTATCTATGGTTTATAATACATGTGGTAGGATGAGATTATTTTATGTTGGCATAGCGGATAGCATGATAGAGTGAAAATATTTGTGTGGGACTCTTTCGTTGGACTGCATCGCCTAGGTTCGCTCTCCCGTGAGTCGAGTGGATATCGACCGGGATCGAAATGGGACGATGTGGGCGCCGGAGTCCCAGATTTGTTGTCTCGAGAGAAGAGAGACCGGCGGGCGTAGTTAAAGCCAGCCCGAAGCCAGGGTGGCGGCTACGAGACCAGGCGAGGCTTGAATCGGCAATTCCGGAAAGGCCGGTAGATCAAGTAACTCCCTTAAGGCCAAAAGGGATCGCCCCCGCTGTAGGGTACTGGGGAACGCGACGTGCCCCGTGTCTGACCCAGATCCTTGGTGCTGCGGTACCTAAAGGGTTGTGTTGCGTTATAAAACATGAGAGGACTAACTGGTTTGGTAGTTTAGTCCACGCTGACTTAAGAAAGATAACGACATAACCGGATTGGGCTTTGGGTGATCGATTACCTTACATTTTTATTATGTTGTTGATGTTTATTATTACGCCAAGCATGTTTCTTGGTTGTTGATGACTTGCTTGTTTTATAGTAGCCGATAGCTTATAGTTGTAAGCTTGCTACTTGTTATGCGAACATGCCTTGTTGGTTATGTTTATGTTCCTCGTTGGTTTTATTCGGTTTTGACAAGTATGAAAAGTGTATGCTTTGAGGAATGTTAGCACGTAACTTATGCGTTTGAGTGCTTATTTTTGTGTTGTGTTTGTGTGTGACTGCAGCCCTGGCCGTTGCCTTGCGGGGTTGCCGGGGTGGGTCACTCACTGAGTATATTTTTATATACTCACGGTACTACTTTTCCCGCAGGTTGTTGCGAGGACCGCCGACGATCGTAGAGCGAGATTCGGGGTTCAGATGTTAGTTGGGGAAATAAAGAAAATATAAAAATGTATTTTTCGTTTCCGCTGTGTATTTAAATAATTTGAAATTTATGTATTGTATTTCGGAAGTACTAGCTCATAACATCCCATATCATTTGTATATTTCCACCTAAATTTCCGACCCCCGGATTCGGGGCGTCACAGATGGTATCAGAGCTTGGTTATGACTTAGTACTTCCAATTGATAGATTTCATGGGATGGGAATGTGTGGAGAGATAGGCAATCGTAATCTCGCGGTAGGCATGCGTTGCTTCGTAGGTCGATTGCTTAGTTAATATTTCGGCGTTGTAGAACGTTCCTTAAGTGGGGAGGTGTTGTTTGCACCTTGCCCGTGCTTGTTTGTTGTGGACCTCGTGGAAGTCGGTTATTGTGGATGCGTGTTTGGGGTTTGAGGTATTTCGGTTGTGGCTTTACCTCTTACCGTGTTTGTTGTGTGCATTGGAATGACACTGTTGATTGAATTTGACAGGTTTCCGTTACGTATTGTGATTGATTTTGTTTTGAGTGGTATTTGAAAAGGATTTCGATGTTTCGAAAATGCTTAAGTGTATGACTTAAGAGGTTTGGCTTTTTCGAAGGTTTGAGAAAAATGTAGATTGAGCCGGTATTTGATAAAATGATTTTGAACAAGCTTTACGGTTTTTAGAGAGTTCGGATCTTAGATTGTTACGGAGGCTAGTGTATCAATGAGAGAGATTGATGCACTAGAATCTTTAGCAAGTTAAGTTCGGGTTTGGGATGAAACCGCCTCTCTCGCGTGTGTTCGTCTTGAACCGGAAAGTCCTGACTACGGCTCGATCCTTGTTTTCTAAACAAAATGTCTCTAAATGAGTTTCGCTTCAAATCCTTTTCCTTTGTGTTGAGTTTCTACAAAGGTGTATTGAGTTTCTATAAGGTGATATATGGCATTGGATTTTGCTGTTGAATTAAGTCATGCGCTGTGTGTGTGATTTCGGTTTGTGTTTGGATGCTGGTGGTTGAAGGCAAAGTGTTCTCCGAAATTGTTCTCGTGAGAAGCTTGCATAACACCGATTCGTTGCATTTTGTTGCTTCCACTTATATGTATGAGCTTGGTATTTTGAAAATTTCGATGATATGGTATTCACGATTTGATGTATTCGGATTTGTTTCAAGTTCTACTTGTGGATTTTTAATGAAATTGTAATGTGGAGCCTATAGTATGATTTTCTTTAAAAGGAGTTGAACCTTTGTTGAGGCGATGGATTGAGTTCTTGAAAGACTTTAAGTGTCGTATCCTCTATCGTCTTGAGAAGGCAACTGTCGTAGCTGACGCACTTAGCAGGAAGATCTCTAACTCGTCTATCGGATTATTTATGTTGGAATGGGACTTGGCGGAGTAGTTAGCCACCTAGGTTGCGCAATCCGGAGCGTAAGCCAGGAGGTACTCTTCGCCACATATTGATATTGAGTTGAGTTAAAGTTGTTTTTGGGGCTAAGTGCAGCACAGCAGGATGACACTGTCTAACAAGAGATACGTGGACGCCTTAAGTCTGGAAAAGACCTCTGAATGTGTTGTGGGTAAGATTACGTTGGAATTTGGATCACTTTGTAAGTGAGATTTTATGAAAAGTCTACCCCCATTTTGGTTGTTCTCGTCGAAGAAAATATTTTCGGATTATTGTTGCTTAGTAGACTTGTTTGGAAACTGTTTGTTTCAGTTTGATTTGGCTTGAGCTGTAGATGTCCATAGAACAGCGCTAACCAATGCGAGAGATTGGTTGCGATGGTTCTGTGTGCATATACGGGAATCCGGTGATAAAGTTTGTCTCTCGCACAGACGTTTGTCAAGGAACCTTGGCTCGAAGTTGTTTGGATATATATATATTCCTCTGGAAAAGATTTACCTTTCTTGATTTCCTTTACTTAAAAATGATTTAAAAGAGTTCGTTCTAAAAGCTTAAGTTTTTAAAAGGAATTGGTTATTTGGAAATTTCAGTTCGAAACTGGGAATCATTCTTAAATGTTGATATTTTGAACCATTTCATAAGTGTTTCGATCAACTACTTTGAATTTCTAAGTTTCTTGGGCTTGTATGAGTTTTGTAGTGATTTATGCCGTGACTTGTTGATCGGAATGGGTTAAGGACTAACCTTTCCGATGTCTCTTTGTACCGTTTGTAAAACTTGGTTTAAGTTGGATTTGTTTTGAATGAAATAGTTATGTTACGATTTCGTTTGAAGTTATCGTTTGCTTACGATTTCGTTTGAAATTCTCGTTCGCTTTAACGAAAAGAAAATGTTACTTTGGATTTGTTTTAAATGAGATAGTTACGTTACGGTTTCGTTTGAAAATCCTTATTTGCTTTAACAGATTGGAAATGTTACTTTAAATTATTTCTGAAGTTTGTTGAAGCATTTCCGAGATTTGTTTTGAACAGATACTTTGGTTAGACGTCATGGTTTGCTTTTGGCAAGATTTGTAGAAAGACTTTAACCAAGTTGAGGTGAGTTATCCTTTCTTTGGTGGGCGGGTAGCCCTTGTTTCTCAATTTGGTGGGCAAATAGCCCTTTGTTTATGTTTCTGGTGGCCGGTAGCCCTTTTGTTTCTGTATTGTGGGCGTGTGGCCCGTTTTTCTTTTCTTTTGTGGATGTTTGCGAGCAGGTAGCTCGATTGAATTGTAGATTAGGTTTGGGACCCAAGAAATACAGGGGAGACTCTGCCGAAATTTTCGGTGATTTCTGGTGTGAAATCAATTCAGAGTACTCCTGCTATTTTTGGGTACCTGTGATTTGGTTTTGACGAGTTTTCTTCCGTTGTGTTTTGGCTTTACGCGTAGGACGTGTTGGTTTGGATTTGGGGGACTAAATCCCTTAAGTGGGGAGGAATGTAAGGTTTTGAATTTTCGTAATGTTAATGTTTGTTTTAAACCGGATTTATTCGGAGTTTGATTTGATTTCGTTTCGAGTATTTATTGAGAGATTTATTTGATTTCTGGGTGCTTGATTTGTATTAGAATTGATTGTAAATTGATTTGGTGTCTTTTGGGCTTGATTTGGGCCCATTTAGGGGTTGGACCCGGCCGACCGAGCCCGACTGACCCAGCGAGCCATTTGGCTCGCCAGGTCGCACGCATCCCTCTCGTCCCTCTCGCCTCTCTCGCTCACCGTTTCGCTCATGCGCCCCCATCTCTCCCCCGATCTCTCTCTCTCGCGACGCGCTCGCCGCCGTCGACCTCCGCGCCGCCCGGCGCCGGCGCGCGTCGCCGCGCCGCACCTCCTCCTCCTCCTCCCTCTCTGGTTGATCATCTCTCTCTCGCGCTCGATTTCGCGCCGTTTCTCGCACTCGGCCGCGGAGCCCTAAATCTCGGCCGCCGTTGATTCCGGCGCCACCGCGCTCGCCGACGCCATCCGTGGCTTCTCTCCGTCACCTGGGTCACCGACAAGCCTCCCCGCCGCCGATTGGACGCCGCAGCCGCCGGATCTCCTCTCCGTCCTCTCTGCTCCCGTTCGGCCGCGCCGCCGCCCATCGCCGCTGCTGCTCCAGCCGTCGTCGCCCGAGGTCGCCGCCGCCTCCTCCGACGTCTGTTTGCTCCGACTGCCGCCGCCGCTTCTGGAGTCGCCGCCGACCGTCTCCGGCGAACTCGGATGTTTCGTCGCTTCACCTCGGCTTCGTGAACGCGTTGGTGTTGTCATTTCTGGTTGAGTTCCGGGGATTCACGTCGTCCGTCGGGTCTCGGTTTGGTAAGACCGGGACGAAGGTGAGTGAACCTGCGGTCTCACTTGTATGTTGATTTTGTTGATTTTATTATGTTGTAATGATATACATGGTGTGTATGCTAGCACGTGTCGATGCGTTAGCTTATTTTGTGCGAGTACTTGGTATGTGAATGAACCAATGACTTAGTGGTATTGACATACGTTGTGATAACTTGTTCGAATGAGTACCTTAGCTTGTGGTTGAACGAGTACTTTGGTAGTAGTGACATCCGCCTTATTATGACTTGATCAGACATCTAGGTAGATGTGGCATCTGTTAGCTTGTCGGCTTGACATATATGTTATGATTATCATGTTATTGACTTACCGACTTTTCTTTGGTTTGACTGTGTAATAGGGCATGACTGCCATGTTTAATTTACGTAGTAAAGTTTTACTTTGACATGTAGAATGGCTGGGACTTGCTTAGTGACTTCGAGCGCCGCCTGCGCTTTAGTTATACCTGTTGTAATGACTTTGACTTAGTTGTTATTTAGAAGAATATTAAAGCACGACTGCTGGATTAATACCTTTTGGTAGGATCCGTCCGTATGTGTGTGTGTAACATGTCCGTTGTAAGCTTGTCTCTGCTTTTGTATAGTTGTGTGTGCGCCGCCTGCACCGTTGTATTGTGGTAGAGGTGCGATGTGGCCTTTGACTTGTGGTCCGCGTGATTGACCTACTTAGACGGTATGCGAGCCGATTGCTCTAGCAATACCATTAGTAGAGCGAACTTTTGTGATGTGCGTTGTTTCCCTCGTGTGTTCTTTCACTTTCCCGTGTTGTTCAGAGTTGCCAACTAGGGATAGGCGTGAGTTGAACAAGTAAAAGGGTGCGCACTTGATCTTTGTTTTGATGTTTTGGTATGTACCCGTGAGAGGGTTTTACTTTCGGTTGATTGAAATGCTTGTGATGTAAAGCATGCGGATTGTGATGGAATTATGTGAATTCTAGCATGTATGTGTTGTGAGATTTATGTGGGGTGGTTGACCCTATATTATGTGATACATGATTTGTGAGCATGCTTAGATGGTTAGCATGATGTTTATATGAGAATGAAAACATGCCAGTTTGAAGCGTATTATGTTTTTAGCGTGGAAACCGTTGTATGTTTCACTTGTTTGTGATTGTGGACATCGACAACGTGAGCGCTAATAAGATTTATGTGGTGATGTTATATGGCTTTGGCATGTTTCGGAAATACTCTCTTCATTTATGTGATATCAGGATTTGGATATATGTTATTAGCGTGGAAACCGTTGTATGTCTTACCCTTGCTTTTGATTTGAGACATCGACAACGTGAGCGCTAATGAGATTTGATAAAGTGAAAATATTTGTGGTGGGACTCTTTCGTTGGACTGCATCGCCTAGGTTCGCTCTCCCGTGAGTCGAGTGGATATCGACCGGGATCGAAATGGGACGATGTGGGCGCCGGAGTCCCAGATTTATTGTCTCGAGAGAAGAGAGACCGGCGGGCGTAGTTAAGGCCAGCCCGAGGCCAGGGTGGCGGCTACGAGACCAGGCGAGGCTTGAATCGGCAATTCCGGAAAGGCCGGTAGATCAAGTAACTCCCTTAAGGCCAAAAGGGATCGCCCTCGCTGTAGGGTACTGGGGGACGCAACGTGCCCCGTGTCTGACCAGATCCTTGGTGCTGCGGTACCTAAAGGGTTGTGTTGCGTTATAAAATATGAGAGGACTAACTGGTTTGGTAGTTTAGTCCACGCTGACTTAAGAAAGATAACGACATAACCGGATTGGGCTTTGGGTGATCGATTACCTTACATTTTTATTATGTTGTTGATGTTTATTATTACGCCAAGCATGTTTCTTGGTTGTTGATGACTTGTTTGTTTTATAGTAGCCGATAGCTTATAGTTGTAAGCTTGCTACTTGTTATGCGAACATGCCTTATTGGTTATGTTTATGTTCCTCGTTGGTTTTATTCAGTTTTGACAAGTATGAAAAGTGTATGCTTTGAGGAATGTTAGCACGTAACTTGTGTGTTTGAGTGCTTGTTTTTGTGTTGTTGTTTGGTGTGTGACTGCAGCCCTGGCCGTTGCCTTGCGGGGTTGCCGGGGTGGGTCACTCACTGAGTATATTTTTATATACTCACGGTACTACTTTCCCCGCAGGTTGTTGCGAGGACCGCCAACGATCGTAGAGCGAGATTCGGGGTTCAGATGTTAGTTGGGAAAATAAAGAAAATGTAAAAATGTATCCCATATCATTTGTATATTCCACCTAAATTTCCGAACCCCGGATTTGGGGCGTCACAGTTACCTTTGGGTTTGAACGTGAGTTGGATGCGTTATCGTTTTCGGCCGAAAATCAGAGTTGCGGCCGACTAGCGTGACTCCGGTGACGGCGGTGTTGCCTAAAGAGCTTGAAAATCGTTGATGTTGAAGCTTGCAGCTGTCCGATGATTCTATCCGTAGTAACTTGAGCTTTTCTCCCAGCTTCCTCTCTCGTCGGTTTCAGCCGAAACTCCCGATCACCTCCTCCTCGTTGCCGGCGACACCCCATATAAATAGCCGCCGAGGCGCTAGCAACGTGGTGAGGTCCCAAGACCTCTTCCTCCGCGCGGTGAACGGCTACGACCGCTTCTCCTGACGCCCGGTTCTTCCGTTCGAATTTTTCATTCCTTTTTTCCATACTACGCAAATAATACGTTTCTTTGCAAAATTGCAAAATAAGTCTCAAAAGATTTTGCAAAAATATGGACATGTAGTTTATGATTTGGCAAAATGAGACCTTCTCATATAAAGTTTTGGTTTTACGAAAATTTCTCGTTCGTATGCGGCCTCGTTAAAATTATAAACCATCATGTACGTCCATATAGTCTCAAATTAAGCTAAAATAAATTTAATCATATAAATCAAGATTTTAAGCTTAATCGAGTTTATCGAATAAAATCAGGATGAACCTGGACAAAATAGGGTGTCTACCGTTGCCCATCTTTGTTCGATCCTTCGGAGAAGGATTGGACAAAGATAAGGAGATACCACATTTTGTCTGGAGAGAGATAACTTGAGTATAGTCTTTTATTTCCAGAATTACAGTCGAAATGTCAAAATGAGATCAGTTGTCTCATAGTGCAGCACAGTCGGCTTATCATAAAATTGAAATGAGATCAGTAATCTCGATATAAAGCACAGTAGGCTAAAATATATATTTAAAAATGAGATCAGTCTCTCGATGTACAACACAGTCGGCTAAAAGATAGATTTAAAAATAAGATCAGTCGTCTCGATGAAAAGCACAGTCGGCTAAAAAATAGATTTAAAAATGAGATCAGTCATCTCGATGTAAAGCACAATCGGCTAAAAGATATATTTAAAAATGAGATCAGTCGTCTCGATGAAAAGCACAGTCGGCTAAAAGATAGATTTAAAAATAAGATCCGTCATCTCGATTAAAAGCACAGTCGGCTAAAAGATAGATTTAAAAATAAGATCCGTCATCTCGATCAAAAGCACAGTCGGCTAAAAGATATATTTAAAAATAAGATCAGTCGTCTCGATGTAAAGCACAGTCGGCTAAAAGATTGACTTAAAAATGAGATCAGTCGTCTCGATGTAAAACGTAGTCGGCTAAAAGATAGACTTAAAAATGAGATCAGTCGTCTCGATATAAAGCGCAGTCGGCTAAAAGATAGATTTAAAAATGAGATCAGTCGTCTCGATGAAAAGCACAGTCGGCTAAAAAATAGATTTAAAAGTGAGATCAGTCGTCTCGATGAGAAGCACAGTCAGCTAAAATATAGATTCAAAAATGAGTTTAGTCGTCTCGTGATAGAGCACAGTCGGCTCAAGGAAAAATTTGAAAATGAGACAGTCGTCTCGTGATAGAGCACAGTCGACTCGAGATAAAATTTGAAAAATGAGACAACCGTCTCGTGATAGAGCACAGTCGACTCATGGTAAAACTTGAAAAATGAGACAGTCGTCTCGTGTAAAAGATTTTTATGAGAACTACGTCTCAAAAAGGTTTTAAGAGAACTGCGTCTCAAAAAGATTTTATGATGAGAACCGCGTCTCGTGATGTGAAAAGATTTTATGAGGACTATGCCTCAAAATTATTTTATGAGAACTTCATCTCAAAAAGATTTTATAACGAAAACTGCGTCTCGTAATGAAGATTTTTAAGAGGGCTATGCCTCAAAATTATTTTATGAGAGCTACGTCTCAATAAGATTTTATGACGAGAACTGCGTCTCGTTAAAAAGATTTTGTGAGGACTACGCCTCAAAAAGATTTTATGATGTCAAATTCGTGATTTTTTTATTTTTTTGAAAGAGGTTGTCGAACTGAGTGAGTACAATTCATTTTGTTGCAAGTTGATATTTGTCAAAGATTTTTAAAAAGCAATGTTGAAGGATTTCTAGTTGAAAAAAATATTGTCAAAAAGTTTTGTAAAACTAATTTATGTTGTTGGTGTTCGGTCATCCCGACTATTCAAAAAGTCATTGCCCTGGCATCACTTCTTTCTTCTATTTTGTCTTTGCTTTGCTTTGCTTTTCTTTTTGCAGACAATTGTTTTTCAAAGTCGTCCCAGCTTGTAAGCTTGTCAGCTGTTGATGTTGGAGATCAATTTTTTTCACAAATTTTTTTGAAAAAGATTTGCCCCAGTGATGATTCGTCAAAATTCTGATCAAAATTTATTTCATTTAGTCAGAGAGTATGTTTGTGTCTTTTCTTTCTTTTGCGGATCTGCGTCTTTGTCAAGCTGTCGATGTATATTCTATTCTGAGATTTTCTTCTTTTTTTTTTGTCCTCTGTGCATGCTTTGCTTTGATCAGCCTCAAAATTTTCGTACGAAAATTTGTCCCAATTTGAGTTTGACTAAATGCTTGTCTTTTTCAAGCAAGTCATGTTGAGTATATGTTCAGTTTATAATTTGTCATGATATATATCTTGTATTCTCTTCTCATTACATGTTCATCCTTTCCTTGATCATTTAAGTTGAAAGAATGCAACTCCGGAGTGAATCTTGTTTAAAAATCAAATTGCCTCGTTTCAAGGTTTAGTGTGTGGCAGTAAATGCTTGTATGGTAACTTGGTTCTGGAGAGTGAGAGGGTGATGAATTTTTGCAGAATATAATTTCTGAATGCATGTTCTTGAATTTTCACTTGTCAAATGCTTAGGCCACATTTTCAGGTTTTCGACCTAACTAGTTTTCCCCCTTTTTTCATTTTATCTTTTGACGCGAATACCAACATTGGTGATGAAGGAATCCGGTTACTCGATAAATTATAGCTTTGTAATTCTTTGCACACTCATACCTTAAGAAGTCATCGTTTGACGTAAAAGTAAACATGGGTCACATGCATACTTCTAGTTACTAGATAACCGAAGGTAGCGGAGTGAATATTTGCACATTTTTTAATATTCCTTATTTTGTATTTTATCCTTTGACGTGAATTCTAACATTGGTGATGAAAGACTCCAGTTACTTAATAAAATACAGCTTTAAGGTGCTTTTGCATACTCATGCCTTAAGTTATCGTTTGACGTAAAAGTGAACATGTGTTACATGAATACTTCTAGTTACTAGATCATTTTAGGCAAAAGAGTAAATGTCTGCGCATATTCTTTTTCTCTCTTTTTTTAGACAAGTTGTTGATAGTCAAGTATGCATTGTTCGTTAAATTCTACAAAATTTAGTGAAATTGTGGAAGTTTCTGAAATAAAGCAATTTTATGATTAAAGAAAATACATTCCGAGTTGCACTCCCAATAAGAATAATTTATTAAAAAGATAAAATTTAATAAAAGGAGAATCAAGTACATATAGTGACCAGTAACAGACCAAATATAGTTCTACCATGACTTTATTGAAAAGAAACAGACGAATAATAGTCAGTCATCTTGGAACAAACTTGTGTCGATGTCATTGATTCCTCCGTCATGAGTATTAGTAGAAGCAGTATTGTTTACAGTAGATGTCGGTGTTATGTCCACTGGGTTAATTTTTTATCTTTCCAATTTGCAGTAGTTCATATATTTTATTTCGGAGATCAAAGCAGTTGTCAGTGGAGTGGCCTTGGACGCCACTATGAAATTCACAATAAGCATTTACGTCGTACCACTTAGAAAACGGAGGCGTGAATTGCCGTGCCGGCATAGGCGTCAACATGCCTTCCTTGACCAAATGTCGATATACTTTCAATTGGGAGACAGGTAAAGGTTCCCGAGGAGGTTGATACTAACGAGCTCTCGAAATTTGTTGTTGAACAGGAGCTTGTGGCCGCTGAGCTGGGATTTGTTGATGCTGACTTGATATGTTTGATTGACTTGCTGAGGTTGGTATGTATGTTGCTGAAGATGCTGATAGGGGTGGTTCTGGTTGTATGCTGGAGCCTGATATTGTATAGTTGTTTGTGTTGGAACTCGATATAGTGATTAAATTACCTGCCCCACTGATATTATTTACTTCTTTCTCTTTCTTCTTGGCCTTTGCTTGTTCTTCGTGTGATTTAAAGACACTATCGTGTGCCAGCTTGATTCTTAGACCGGCAGTAACCAGTTGAGTGAAGGTAGAGGCGATGGCACATACAGTCTTAATTTTATCATCAAGACAGCTCAAAGTCATAAATTCGTCAATTAGTTCTTTTTCAGTCATTGGAGGGTGATCTGAGCAGCAAGATTCCTCCATCTTTGAGCGAAAGCACGAAACTTTTCATCCTTTTTGGGAGTCAGAAGCTTCAATGAGGATTTGTCAGGTGCTAAATCCTTATTGTGCTGATATTGGTTAAGAAAAGCATTTGCTAGATCCTTCCAGCTTTTGATCTCCTTTTTATCTAAGTTCAGATACCACCGAATTGCTGGACCTTTAAGGCTCTCCTGAAAATAGTAAATCAGCATCTTCTCGTTCTTAAGATATGCCCCATCTTGCTACAGTACCGAGATGTGCACTGGGGGTCTTCAGTTCCATCATATTTTTCGAAGTCGGGAACTTTGAAATCTTTCGGGATCTCAAGATCAGTTATAATGCAGAATTGTGCAGGATCTACTGTTCCTCTGATGCATTCCAAAGTATTCAGACGATTTAGAATGGTTTCTATCTTATCTTCAATTTGTTGGTTTTCATAAGGGATAGAGTCATGTTTCTATTCGATGCTGACAGTGACTGGTATAACCGGAGGATTGGGAGGAATACCTCTTGAGTTTCTAGTTGAATTGTTGGAATGTGTTGGGGCTGTTCTGGTAAGCCGTAAGGATCATACAGATTTGTTGTGCAGATTGCTGTTCTTGGGGTTGTACAGACGATTTTGTAAGATTGTTATTTTGCTCAACAAGTTGTGCCATCATTGTAGTCAAACGTTCTAGCTGTTTACCCATGTCATTAAGTTGTCTGCGAAGGTCTTCGTTTTCTTTCATCAACTGCTCATTCATCTCATTGTCTGCCATTGATGTAGAAGTGTGGCGTCGGGACCGAAGTAGATAAGGGCTTCTTTTTGCGATAGTCGTCTTGACCGTTCTTGTGTAAAGAAAATGTGTGTCAGTGATATGCAGAAATTCAATTTTCAAAAAATGTTTATTGTGAGAAATCTTCAAAAGTTTTTTTTTTTTTGTTTTGTGAAAAGAAAAGAATTTTTGAAAAGAATTTTTTTTTCATTTTTTAATTAAATGATTTGGGGAAAACAAAAGAAAAGAAAAAAAAATTGATTTTGTGAATTTTTTTGATGAAAAGAAAAAATAATTTTGGAAACATTTGTTTTTTTTTTAATGAAAAAAAGAAAAAAATAATCTTTGAAAAGATTTTTTTAAGTAATATTTTTTTGAAAAGAAAAGAAAAAGAAGATAATTTTTTTTTTGAAAAGAAATTTTTTTAAAAAGTTTTTTTTTTTTTTTATTTTGAAAAGAAAAAAAAACATTTATTTGAAAAGATATATAATTTTTGGAAAAATTTTTGTGAAACAAAAAAAATGATTTTTTTTTTAAAAGAGATTTTTATTTTTATTTTTTTTGGAAAAGGAATTAAAATTTTTTTATGTCATGAGTGTCGCTACATGAGGATATGCAACTATTGGTGTTTTAAATTGCTGGTTTCTAATAGCCCGTCATCGCTGGGGTTCCGCAGGTTACCAGCATACATGGCATGTCAGTCCTGGTACTACCCAGATAACATATAGGCTAGACTGATGGCTGAGTTTTACGACTACCCGTATGCATTGCACACGAGTTTCGATATTATCCCAAATCTTAAGGCCGGGTCGAGACCTGAGGTAATGTGTATACAGTGATGTGTATGCAAATTTATTGCTAAAAATAAATGTATCCACAAATATATATGCAAAAATAAATAAATGATCAAGACAAAATTAAATATGCAACAATGATATTTTATGTTCAATGATAATCCCAAATTTAAAAATTTAAGCGATTTAATTGTAACGAGCCTGACGGGTCCCCAGCGGAGTCGCCAACTGTTGACGACCTTCCTCCCGATGGGAAAAAAAAGTTTGGAGTTGCCACCTATTTTTTTTGAAAAATTAGGAAACCGGGATAAGGCACGTTGAGATTCTTAGGCTCGTTGTCAGTTACGTGTGGGGAAGACGGGACACCCCCACAGCGCCCCTCCGAAGAGGGTGCTCTCAATTAAATGGCTTATATTTTTTAATTTGGGGATTCATCATTTTATACATGAGATTTAAATATATGCATATATGTGATAATGCTAAAAAAATGTAATCGACTCCACGTATTTCTTTTTATTTTTGAATTTTGTGTGTAAAAGTTTTCCGAGATATAGAGTTCGGATAACCACCTCATTCTAATCTCACTTTTTTTTAAATTTTGGATAAGGGTGTAGAGATTGGTTAGCCGCCTCACTCTAACCCAAAAGATATTTATGAGATTCTATAATTATTAAGTTTTGTGTTTTGAAATTTTTATTAAGGTGTAGAGATCGGTTAACCGCCTCACTCTAACCCAAAAGATTTTTATGGGATTTTATATTATTAATTAATTTCTTTATGTTTTGAAAATTTTTATTAAGCTGCAGAGATCGGTTAACCGCCTCACCCTAACCTTATCTTTAAAATGTTTTAAGATTTGTCATTTTTATTTTTTATTTTAAATAATTTAATAAGATATAGAGATCGGTTAACCGCCTCATTCTAACCTTATTTTAAAATATTTTTGATATTTTTGATATTTTTAGCCATCTTTATTGTCAAAAATCATGAAATTATAGCTTAAAACCCAATTAAAAGTGATCAAAATTGATTAAAAATATATTTGGGCCACTAAATAGGTTCCTAGGGTCAAAATGGCTAAATCAGAATTAAAATGGCTCGGTCAGAATTAAAAATGGCTCGATCAGATTAGATTTGGGCTCGACCGGATTGAAAATGGCTCGGTCAAATTGAAACTGGGCTCGGTCGGTTTCCAACCGACCGAGCCGTGTTGAAAAAGGCTCGGCGCGGATTGAAATCGGGCTCAGTCGCGTCGCGAACTGGCGCAGACGCAACCGAGCCCATTCGATCTCGCTGTAGCCAGACGCAGAATGCGTCTAGGCTGCGCTCGGGTCCGGCGAATCGTTTTTTTTTTAAAACACCTGGACCTACATGCAATTATGGACACTTTGAGGGTTTAATCGCAAAAATGTCGTCTTCTTCGTCGCGAGCGCGAGCTCGTCGTCGCTCCGGCGGCGGCAACTCGCAACTGAATACCCCTTCTTAGGGTTTTTCAACCTTCCGGATGCGATGGCGATGTCTAAATTTCATTTAGAAGCTTCTCCCGTGAGTTATTGAGGTATGAAGTTTCGGTATTAAATTCGTTTTTTAATTTCCGCCGCCGTGGCTCGTCACCGACGAAACCACGGCGTCAAATTATGATCTACTACAGGTTTAAATGCTAATGAGAGTTGTTTGAGAGTGTTACCTTTGGGTTTGAACGTGAGTTGGATGCGTTATCGTTTTCGGCCGAAAATCAGAGTTGCGGCCGACTAGCTTGCCTAAAGAGCTTGAAAATCGTTGATGTTGAAGCTTGCAGCTGTCCGATGATTCTATCCGCAGTAACTTGAGCTTTTCTCCCAGCTTCCTCTCTCGTCGGTTTCAGCCGAAACTCCCGATCGCCTCCTCCTCGTTTGCCGGCGACACCCCATATAAATAGCCGCCGAGGCGCTGGCAACGTGGTGAGGTCCCAAGACCTCTTCCTCCGCGCGGTGAACGGCTGCGACCGCTTCTCCCGGCGCCCGGTTCTTCCGTTCGAATTTTCGTTCCTTTTTTCCATATTACGCAAATAATACGTTTCTTTGCAAAATTGCAAAATAAGTCTCAAAAGATTTTGCAAAATATGGACATGTAGTTTATGATTTGGCAAAATGAGACCTCTCATATAAAGTTTTGGTTTTACGAAAATTTCTCGTTCGTATGCGGCCTCGTTAAAATTATAAACAATCATGTACGTCCATATAGTCTCAAATTAAGCTAAAATAAATTTAATCATATAAATCAAGATTTTAAGCTTAATCGAGTTTATCGAATAAAATCGGGATAAACCCGGACAAAGACCAAAAATGTTATGACACTTTGAAGAGGTAAAGACCCAAAATGTTATGACACTTTGAAAATACCAATATGTATAATTTTGTGTTTTTCCCATACGAAGTCATATTCACGACCTGTTTGGACTCTTTTGAAAGCTGGTCGAGCTCTCTTTCCAAGAAAATATTTTATTTTTTAATTTGACTCATATAAGCAAACATATTATCTCCAAAATTCTAAGTACGTGTTTTCTCTCGATACGTGTTTTAGGGTATTCTGAAGTATTGATGTTTTCATGCATTTTTAATATTTTTCTTCTTAAACAATGAAATAAATAGCATATAAACCAAGTACAAACATATGTTATATATGTACTATATACTATATATATATATATATATATACTTCATATGCATCAAAATCAAGTGGGGTCATTTGACCCCACTTGTTATATGCTGGGTCCGCCCATGTCTATATAGTGCAACCTGAAGGAATTGTAGAAGATGGTAAAAGATCATCTTGTGTGTACTGTAGACTTAAAAAGGTCATTTCATGAGCTTAGCAAGCATCTCGACGGTGGTACCCAAAATTTGATTTATCTAGCCTGGATGGGACAATTGGGTCGTTGTAAAGAATGTTTTGATATACTTGAAGGGGGCAAGAGACTATATGTTGATATACAGGAAGGCTGAAAACCTTAAACTTTTAGTTACACAAATTCCCGACTTTGCTGGTTGTAAAGATGATAAAATCCACATACATTTTCACACAAGCAAGTGGTGCAGTTTCTTGGAAAAGTGTGAAGCAGGTAGCGTTGACTTTGTCCACTACGCAAGCTGAGTTTATGGCATATACCATGGAGCATGCCATGGAGCATCTACACATGATGTATGGTTACGTAATCTCATTGTTGAAATGTCAATTATCGGTTCTGTATCCAGACCCATCCGAATGTATTATGATAATATTGTTGGAATTGGTGTGGCTTGTTTTGCCACCTAATTAGTAATCTCGTATTAATTAAAGAATGAATTAAGATGGAATGGTGTGCATTGAAGGAAGGCGGAAAAAATGCCTGTTTTGTGTTTCCAAAGGCTTGGAAGATGGAAGGTCTTTTCCAGAATCGGCAGAAGCAAATTTGGAACGGCGGCAAAATTGGCAACGGTTTCTTCCATTTTTGTTAGGCACATTATTTGGTATCTTGAAATTCTTTAATTAATATTTTCTTTAAGGAGTCTTGACTATAAATAGATCTCTTGGGGTTGTCCAAGAGATATACGAAGACGACGATTTGTAGGCTAGGTTTTTAGTCTACTGGAGATCGTGTAACGTCGGAGTGGGTTGGATGTTCTTGTACTCTTAAAGAGACTGAGGGTTGTTGTATTGTCGAGGTGAGATTGAGATTGGGTGAGGTGTGTGATCCTTGTAATCTCTTCTCTGATTAGTGATTTCTCTCGTGCTCTCCCCGTGGTTTTTCTCCGATTTTGGAGTTTTCCACGTAAATCATTGTCTTGGTTCTCTTTGTATTTCACATTCTTCTGTGAGTTTTTGTCTTGATTTCCCAACAAATATTGCCGTGGTTTTGTTCTTTAAGAATAACAAAGGTACGTATGACAAAGTCGAAGCATATGGAAATCAAGTACTTGACATCAAAAGAGATCTAATGAAAGGTGAGGTAGAAGTAGTGATTGAGTGTATGGTTGTTGACCCTTTGACTAAGCGACTCCCCCTTAATGCCTTTAGAAATCATGTTGCTAGCATGGGTTTGGTAGAGTCATTTGATATCCTTGGTTAGTGGGAGGCAGCATATTTGCTCTACTTTTGTATTGTTTGAGACAACATATCGATGTTTTTTTTTACTATTATGGATTATTGTTATAATTATCGTTTAAACTTCAGTCATAAAGTTTAACGTACATTTGTTTGTAATGCCTTCATACTTGTGTCAGTCTTAAGGAAGAACTTGGGGCAATTTAGCATTCATCATTAGGCTCTCATGTATATGTCTTGTAACACATAGAGATATCGTGGATATAACGCTAATTTTGAGACATCCAAATTTGTTGTTTAAACCATAAGAAAGAACTTGCATATATGTGATACATAAAAAAGATATAAATTGGTGACCAACAAGTAAAATAAGACATTATATAAACAGTAAAGTTGGTGTTACTGAAAACTGCTACATTACTACATCTTGTGCATGTGGACAAGATTCATTAGTATTTGTAACCATAGAAAGAATCATACCGTATTAATTGATGCGGCTTCTGTTATTGTAATCTAGAATATAATGGTATTTTAGAATAGTCTCTTGACCAATTTTTAAGCTCTAAGTATTGTGTTAGCGTAAAGTTAGTCACAATTAATGTCGCCAAAGTGGGAGAATATTAGATTTGTAATCTAATATAGGCAAACGTTAATTCTGATTATGAGCTAAGATAATGTGGTCAAATAAGCGACATTAAGTGGCCCCTAAAAGTTTGGACTGTAGAGGGCTTATTATTCTAATCAACAAGATGTGGGCTGAATTCTATAGGCCTTATAGGTCTATTAGGAATTATTAGATGAAAATCCTACTTTGCTTGCTATAAAGTGAGTGCGCTAGGTTTTTTTTAATCTCCGACACAAAGTTTTTATCTCTACCATATAAGTGACGTAATGGTGAGTTCTAAAGAGAAGAATTTAGCGCACTTGATAACGTCGAATTGAATTCTTACGCTTACTGTGATAATAAATTCAAAATTAGTGAGTGCTAGGTCCCTCTCTATTATGGCGACTCATAAGATTTTTATCACTACCATCTATGAGATATAGTGGTGAGATCTAGAGAGAAGAGCTTAGCGCACTTAATCACATCGAATTGAATTTCTTCCGCTTACTGTGATAATGTATTCGAAGTCAAGATCTTTTAGGTAACTCCTTTTGTGTTGGTGTTCGAATAATTCATGTATGAACCTCGGACAGGGAATAATTTATATTCCACATTTCTATCATAAAGATTCTACAGCCTTTCTTTTGGATAAGTTCATCCAACAGGAATAATTCATGTATGAACTCCTTCTGTGTGTGTGTGTATATATATACACACAAAAAAGGAGTTCATACATGAGACCACAAGATCGATCTCATGAGGACGAATGACCAGTGTTTTATGGTCACTACATATGAGGATTATATTCTAATGTTTTGTATCTCAATATAATGTTTTGCATAAAGTAGTTATTATATATATTATGTGGATTATATTCTGCAAAATTAATAAAATCGTCCACTTTTTTCTCTCATCTATATATTATATGCAATTTTTTAAATATATTCTTTTTACTTGTGGATTTGTGTTTTTTCCTTCTTTAAGATCATTTTGTTTATTCTCTTACGAAAAAAAATTATATAATTGAGAAAAATAAAGACATTTTCTAACTATTAATTAAGAAAGTTATAAATTTAAATTCGAAAATATTTTCAATTATTTTTGTCATTCACAACGAGGGCTCATCGTACATCACGAATGGACAATTGACTCCGTTTGTATCGACCTATTACATGAAAATCTCGGAACAATAAACATTATTAGTTCTCGCCATGTTTTGATAGTACATTGGATGGTTCTGAAATCAATAAAAATGAACGGCGTAGAATAAAAGATAATAAAATTATATTATCCAAATATTAAATTTGCATGAAAACCGGTCTACATTGATCAGCTTTCACATGATCAACATTAGCCATTTGATTTTCAAATTGGAATTGTAAATCAAAAAATTTTCACTAATTATATATTTAATTTTTTGTTAAAATGGGAACCATCCGATATACAATCAAAAAATTATGCATGCGACAACAGCGAGCCATGCCTTAGGCAACGCCACGGACTCCATATGTCCATTTCGGGGCAATAAAGCACATGATAGCGACCATGTACGATTAATTGTATTCCGCTACACCGCCCCAACAGCATGCCAAGGGTAGCGCTATGGGATAGTCTTTGTTTGCTCCGCCCCAATTCAAGAGGTGCTGAGTCTGCGGTCAAGTGGGAGATCATCGAATTATAACCCTTCCAAATAGGTGACCATCTACTCCCAATGACATGAGCCCAAATCGCCAAGGCAATTTATGTGGGCGGTGCAATAAAAATTATAATCCTCACAAAAAAATAAAAAAGTCAAAAATTCCTGCTACATCACTCAGTTTCAAATAGGAAACAGTCTTTGTTAATCCAAATGGTTATTAAACAAGCTATGCATATTACTAAGGCATAAAGCTGTTACAGCAAAATAGTTCCAGGAGAGTATGACTGCATATCAATCGCAGAAGCATGTCGTAGTTTTACGTACATATTTACAAAAAACAGGATACCTAAACCCTTTCTTATGCCCTGAATCCAGCATCACCCTGCCAACCTACTACAAAAAGATATCACAAGTACCAGAGATGAAGCTAGGCGATCGACAAACAAAAAACAACCCAACCTACTCGTCAAATGGACAAAATTGCAGCAAACCACTGCATTCAATCCACACTGTTTGGTGAAGAATTTGCAGATGAATGAGATAAGCACGAACCGGAGGACGATGATTGTCTAGTATGAATAGCCCTTGGTTCTTCAACCTCTTCTGTTAGGTGCTGCTCGCCTTTCTCCTTCGCTCTGAAACACATTTAACCAAAACAACTAACTTTTAACGGAGACGAACATTTCAAGCAAAATAGGAAAATGTCATTTACTAGCGCCGATGCATTACGCACAAAATAAAAGCAAGTTTCCTTCATATTGAGTGGTATTTACCAAAATCTGCTCCCCTAATTCGAATTTGCCAAAGTGGAGAATAAAAGACAAATACCCGGTGTATTCTGTGAAACTAATTTGAAGAACCTCACCATCATAATATATACACATATAAAACACAACCCACAGATGCATGCAAGACTATTCAGTTGGTAAATCTTATGGTGATACCTATCATCATCCAACTCAAACCTTATTAATTAGAAGAAACAACAAAAATTAAATATAAATCACTAACAGAAACAAATATAAAACAACATAGTCAAGTCCATGACTTGCACTATTTCAATGCACGAACTGCAATTGAGAGCATAATACTCGTGTACAACTACTGGTACACTTATTCCAATCCCAACATTATTCAAATTCTTTATACCATTAAGTCCACTAATAATCAACAGCCTAACTTCATAGCAAATAAAATAGTAGCTTACTTGGTCTTATGTTTGATTTCTCTCCATCCCTTTACAAGGTCTTGCAGTGCATAAATAGCAATTTTTTTGACCTGCTCACACAATTCAAACGGTTAAAGGATCAAAATCAGGCATTACAAAATACGTATTGAAGCAAAGAGCACCACAAATAACAAAGTATAGACATGATAACACAAACCTCCAGTTTATCTTCTTTAGCCCCATGATCACCAGCAAGTTTGCGAAATTCCTCCGTCAAACGAGCACATTCGTATACATTCTCAGGAGAAACAAAGTCAAGCGCAACCTTGATGCAAGACTGTACAAAAGGTAGATTTCAACAGAATCAGAGAGTTTTTAACAGGTGATACCAAAAAATACACACAAGCTGGAGTAGAACGATACGGACCTTCAGATTCCTAACTTGATGGGGACAGCCAGCAGGAATCAAAACTGCCTCTCCAAGATTTTGCTGAAACGTCCAGGGCACTACACCTAGCAAACAAAGGAGTTGCAAAGTAACAAATAAAGCCAATAAATGATAGAAATTCGGACAATAAAAACTAACCATATTCCTGCTTCAGTTTCTTTTTATGCTCACACGTTAAGTAGAACGACTGGTCATGAATAGGATGATCTACCTGGAGAGACTAATTTTAGTACACAACAATAGGAATATGCAAACGATGAATACACTTGAGAAGAGCCCGAATGTGGAAACAACTTTACCTCCTCAACAAGAGTGTTCTTAATATGTCTGAACTCTCTCATGTGCTTTTTAAGGTATTCTTCTATCTTGGGGACATCCTCCCGTCTAAATATATCCCAAAGAGCTCCGCCTGTTACTGCTTCTGGCTTTACAAAATTACCAGAATATGCAGCTCTTGGCCTCCCTCGCTTTTTAACTATTTTCCTACAGTCAGCAGAATGCTGAACATCATTAGAAGTTTCATTATTACTGGAGTCTTGAATCTTATTGTTTTCTTCCTCCTTAGTAGCATTTCCAAAAAGTTCTTCAAGATCTTCAATCCTGTACTTTTCTTTTTGTTTCTCAAAATCAGCTCTATCTTCTTTTCTAATAGTCACTTCAGCAGTATGTGCCAACACATTAACCTGAAACAAGAGAAGATAAACATCATTTACACTTCATGACCATTACACCAATTGAACTAGGATACCCAACTATTACGTGAGAAGATTCAATTTGAAATTCAGACTTATTGATTTAAAAAAGAACTGAAGTCAAAATTGAAGAACACAAACGCTGACACACACACACACAAAAAAAACTATTTAAAGAATTACATCATTTTGAAATGCAAGAACAAAAACTATCGACACGATACTTTAATTGAAATAACAGAAAACAGAATATAAAATCCATTCAGAATACAGAAACAAGGAAACGTGGACCTACTTCAAACCCAGAAAACACTAGCGTCATAGATAGGTTAACTATGTTCAGGAGAATGTTAGTAAACTATGTACAGAACAATGTCCAACAAAACTGCTATAATAAACTACTGCATACTTCAAAATTTTATTAACAAGTGATCATCATCTAATTGTCTTTTTTAAAAATGATGAGATACAGACAGATATCGACAAGTAAATATGGTGATAGAGAGAAAAAAATTATCCATGTAAGAAAATAGTTCAAGTAGAACTTACATACCGCATCAGACACGTCACAGTGAAGCTTAGTAACAGAATCACCCCTACCCATTTCCTCAGAAAATCCATAAGCAATATAAGATTTTGGACCCAAATCAGGCTTCAAAATATTGATTGGCAATTTCGCTGCAAGATTAAGAATACCACATCGTGGATCAGTATATTCAGGAAAAGGCAGTGCACTGATAAACTCTGCACCATGTCTTGGCAAGCGCTCCTCAAAGGAACTAGCAGGGGGCCAATCCTTCAATTTGAGTAGTTCGGGCCATTTGTTTCGATATTTCACATTCGAATAATCTGCAAAAAACTGATGAATATTTATCTCTACCTGCAGACAAATTAATGAAAATGTAAACAATCACCGAAGGAAATTAATCAGCAGCTTTAAAAAACAGCTAGTATAGCATAACAGATAGAGAAGAATACATTAGACTCAACTAAATCTATTAGCCACATTATTGTTGACATGGCTTAAGAATACTGTCGAAGCAGAAAGGCCAAAGTGCATTTAACTTTCACGACCACTAGAACTAGTTTATGACACTTGTGAGAACATGACAAAATTTAAGATGAAATTTGATTAACCCAATGGTTGCATAAAATATTAGACAATACAGTGATTATGACCTCCAAGAATCCAAGGATATGAAATGGGTATCCATAACTGTCATAACAAGATAACTTTCTGAGCAAAATCAAACCTCATAGAAGACTAAATAATCTAGTTTTTCCCTAAGAGAAAATCAAAATCTGCAATACCAGCACGACAAGTACAGAGAACAAGCCCATCTATCACGACAACACAGAGTAAGAACTTTTCCACACCCACGAACTAACCTCAGTCAGATCCATGCAGTTGATTGTCCAAACATCAAGCCGCTCAGTATCAGCCAAGTAGCTCTTCTTCTCTCTAAGTGCACGCCACATAACCATCGGCTCCCAGCTTAACCCAGAAGTTAACTCAAGGACACCACGAACAATTACCGGTTCACCTTTCGCCCAGTGTTTTTGGAAATGCATTAACTCTTTATCCATATCTTTAGCGACGGGGCAATAGAGATAGTTGTCATCAGAACCTTCCCTATAGGCAGCTTTTCTTAAAAAATGAGCGTTAGACTTAATACTACCATCTGAGTCGTAGCAAATACACTTGACATTAATATCTGAGACACTTGTGTGTTTGTGTTGATGACTCGCAATTTCATCACAATTTTCTTCCAGTTTCTTGAGCATATTTTCTGGAAAAATGCACTTCAGCTCCAAAAGTGATTTACCACAGCCACCTAAACCCTCAGGTGGGCATGGAATGTTACCATCATCTCTAGCACTCCAAACATCAGATTGCACCAGTTCAACTTTGCAGGATTTAACTATCTCAGCATTGTCAGGAGGACCTTTGCTTTCATTTTCTTTACCTTCTTGATCATGGTGAGCTTTCTGTGATTTACACCGAGGCAACAAGCCACGACGAAGCTCTTTGCAGCAGCTGAGGCACAAATCAAACGAGCAACTAGGACAACTTCTATGGAAATCAAAAATCGAAGTCTTGCAGTAGTTGCTGCAAGCAAAAGAAATAAATTAACGTTAACCTCAAACTATTCATTTAGTCCACTATGATAAATTACATGTGCAACAAGATCCTACCAGTACATGCGTTCATCGTCCGCACAAGCAGCCTTTTGTACCTTAATCTTTGAAACCGCCAGTCCTGTCCAAACATAGGTGGGAAAAAAAAAATTTAAACAACGCCTAAGTGAGATTAACACATTTAAAGCCAAACCTGTAATCGTTGCTTCAACTTCCTTCTCCAGAGCTTGTTCTTGTCCTATTTCCCTCAATAACGGGAGCAGCAGTTTGACAATATAACAATAATGCTTTACTTTATCAGCTCTTGAAACGACCTTTTCAGGAGGCTATTATTCAGATACGGATGGATTAGGATGCAATTTATATTTTTTAAAAAAAAATGATTAAAAAAAGTAGCATTGCCAATTTCAAAGCACTGAGTACCTTCTTAACACCAACCATACGCAAACAAGACTTGCAATTGCAATTTCCACGACACACTGGGCAAAATGTAGCAAAATCATCTGTTGTCAAGTGAGGATACCTAATACACAACCCAGTCAGTAAAAATCAAACTTTTGTAACACCATAAAAAAATTGCATTAAACTGTAGAGAGATATACCAGCGTTCCATGCAGGGATAACAATATCGTTTCCACAGGCAGTTCCCACAACGCACAACACTTCCTTTGTCATTTCTCTGGCACTGATGACACATCGTTGAGGTTCCATCATGAACTGATTTCTTCTTAGTTACCTGACACAATAGAGAAGAGGAGTCTCTACTAGTTCGTATTGATGATAACATCATAAACAGAGTAACAAAACATCACTTATACAGGTTTGTGAATGAATTTTCATTACACAGCAAATAAACAGGGGATTATCAAGCTCTACAAACAATATGTGGAGTTCCTTGCATGGAATTATCATTAAACCAAGGCAACTGTAAACAATGCAACACATTTCCTAGAAAATAAAACTATTGTATCTCGAGATCAAAGCAAGACAGGCATGAATGAAGAGTTACCTGTTTGCCGACGATATTCTCTGCAGAAGCCGTTGTGGATTTTCTTTTCAATCGTCTTTTATTGAGCTACGCATCAAGAAAGATCAAGAAAAACAATTTCAAATTACAAAAAATGATCGAAGTTAGAAATATAAAGTCTTAAAATCAAAAGTTGGTTATGCTTACCTCATTACCGAAGAGATCACTGAAGTAGTCGTCCTCCTTATAGGATTTCTTGTCCGATCGTTCTCTCAGACCTATCCTTCCTCCATTCTCCGCCCTGTTCTTCACATTTCTGGTATTATTTACAACAGAATCTTTGGAATTTTGTTCTTCAGCAATGATTTCCATATTCGTTTCTTTGGCTTCATCTTTTTCTTCCGTTGCTACATTCTTAGTTTCATCTGCATCTTCTTTGGATTGCTCTTTCTCTGGCTCTTCAACCACATCTTCCATTGCCCGGTCTTCACTTTCATCTAAATTTTCATGAGATTTATCTTCTTCGATAATTTCGTCACGGTCCTTCCCCCTCTCGTCCTCAGACATAGCTTCCGCATCAGTTCCCCTCGAACCGCCGGCACGAGCACCTCTCTTTCCACGCCCACGGCCACGGAATCCCCCACGACGTTTACCGCGGCCACCATCTTTCTTGGTTTCAGCCACTTCGTCAGACTCCTTAGACGTCGAATCACCGCCAAGGTCACGTCCTCTACCACTGGATGTGCCACGTTTTTTCTTCCTCCCTCTCTGCCACGTCTTCTTTGCCTCTTTCACAGATTTTGTACGACCTTCTTCCTCCTCCATCTTTGTTATCTCTTCGGCCATCGCTTCCTCCCTGGAACAGTTCCTGTCGCCGGTGTTATATTCAGAGAGGGATTGGAGAAGAATATATGAGTCGAATCCTTCTTTCTAGGTCATATATATATACACACATATATGACATATATAAGTTATAGGCGTTATGGTTTCGAATTCTGGAATTCGAAAACCGAAGTTTTCCCGCGAATAGAAGGTGGATGTAGGTGACGGGGTGATGCGGCGCAAGCCTCCGAGAGATCTCAAAAATATATTTTTTCGAACAAAGAAAGAAGCAAACGCGGAACAGGGAGGGCTAGAAATAGGATAAATTTATGGTGATTTTGGAAAGAAGAAAAGAAAAAATTGAAAGAAAAAACAGTAATGGAAGGACAATTTAGGGTTTATAGCGGATCCGTGATGGGAGAGGGATCTGGGAATGACAGATTTGTGCGGAAGACGAGGAATTTGGCGGTGGATTCAAAATTCAAAATAAAAACTCAAACCAGCGGCTTAAAAACAACAGTGCGTGCCGCCGGTTTTCTGGGAATGCAGGAGCGAGAACCAGCGGCACGCTTCAGAGCAATCAAGTCCAATTCTGGCTTTCACGCGCCGGGAGGTTAAAAGTTTCAGACCGGATAAATTGGACTAGCATTTTTGTTTGGGAGAGTAAACGCTCTCCATTTTCCAAAATATATAAATTATTTTTTAAAAAATAAAAAAAATAATATGTTGATATAGTGTTATGTATACGCCATGTCAGATGTTTTTTTATTTTTTAAAATAAAATAATATAATTTTTTAAAATAAGAAACTGATATGTAATTATCACGTTTGTTTTATGTCTGTTTGAAGGTCTATTTATTGAAAAACCAAAATAAAAAAAATATAATAAAAATAAAAATTGCTATAATGTAGTGAGAAAGTTGATTTCAATTTATTATTTACTTAAAAATATGGTGATATAAAATAGTTTAAATTTTCTTTTTTTAATTATAAAAATATAACAAAATAATATTTATTTAATAAAAATCATATTTATATGTATAACTTATATTGTTTATTAATTAAATTAAATAATTCATTACTTATAATTAGCACTTTATTTCTATTCGTTATTATTTAAGAAGTTTATTGAAAGAAAAGCTATAAAAAAAATTCATTAGAAAGTTATAATTATTGATTTTATTATTGCGTTTAACTTGTTACTAGTTTACAAACAAATATAACATTTACTATCCTAATTATAGAATTGTAAAGTTTATTAAGAACAATATATTAGTATTAGATACTAGTAAAAATAATAATAACTAATAATTATAATTGAATGGTAAAAACAGTTTTTTTTTTCTTTTTGCTTATTTGTCAGTGATAAAGTGGTTAAAGTATAAATAAATAAATAATAATAATAAGTAAATAAATGAATAATTTCTCAGTTTTTAACTTTCACTTGAAATTTCATTTTTTTATGTCTAAATAAACAAGCCTTTTTTTTTGGCAATTTAACATTCAGTCCTTTCAATTTCTTAAAAAGCTGGAACAAGCGGGTTAGTTATTAGGGCCCCAAAAGAGCGTTTTGGTTGTTCCATGTTTTCGAAATTTGATACTGTGTATGACGACCTCGCAGTACATGCGAAAACAACAGTTCCAATTTAAGAGGACGACAAATGTTATATCAACATCTCCAATTTTTCTACCCATATAAATTAATTCTTATATTAGAACTTTACTGTTTATAATTATAAATAAAATTTCCTCTTGTTACTTATGTCATATTTAATTTGACTATTAAATAAATATTTAAAAAAAATTATAAATTTTAATAAAATCTATAATTTTTATATTTAATTTTTTTCTAAATATTTTTATATTTTTAATATTTTAAAAAAAATTAAAAATTAATCGCTAAATTTTAGAGCCTCAAAATATCTATTTAGAAATAATTTTAAATAAAAATTTAAATATAAAAATTGTTGATCTAACAATCTATCACTTCTATATTAAAATATTTTCATAAATATTTTTCAGTATAGAAGATAATTAAAAAAAAAACAAGTTGAATTGCCTAAAGTTATGAACCATGGACCCGATAGGCAGGTCTCCCAATTTAGAGGTGGCACCTACATCTTGTACAACCCTTATTTTAATATAATAATCTGAAAATCCTTTCTCTTTCTTTCCTTCTTGCTTAATAATATATATATATATATATATATATATATATATATATATATTACAATAACATCCATTATATCGATGTACCGTCATATTTCTTACTAAAAAGTTAATAATACTATATTAACTTATAGACATACATACATGCAATATATATATATATATGCTAATATGTACTCGGCAGGAGCACAGCTCATTTCTGTCGACTCCGTAGCCGTCGGATCGCCGTGATCCGACGGCTGAAATCACGCGCGTGTTTTGAAAGAGCTCGGGTCGATTTTAGCCGTCGGATTGCTGAGGCGATCCGACGGCTGACATTACGCGCGTGTTTTTGAAAAGCTCGGGTCAAATTTCAGCCGTCGAATCGCCTCGATCAAACGGTTACGGGTCGACAGAAGCAGGCCGAGCTCCTGTCGAGTGGAGATTAGTATATATATATAATATAATACAATATCAAAGCGAAAAATACGGATTTGGTGATGTCTTATATCTTAATTATAATTATCTAATAGTAAAAATAAATATTATGTGATTTATTTTTATAAAAAATTATTCATTTTTTTCTCTTATATAACAATCAGAGTTAGCCCAGTTGGCTAGCGGAGCTAGGTATTGGAGGAGGCCAAAGGCCAACTCCTCATGAAGGATAAGCCGGAGTTCGATTTTCAGCCAAAGGCCTACTCCTTAAAAGTGCATATGAAAATACCAGATAACTAATTCACCATAAATACATAAGAATTCATTCAATGCATATAAACACTTAGAAACATTTAGAAAAACTGTCCAACACAGAGCAGCTCCAAAAAAGCTGCTCTTAATGTTTCTATGTGTTCGGCGATGTTCCTATGTGTTTGTAAATACTACTATGTGTCACTATAAATATTGAAGAAATTTTTATATTTTTGGGGTAAGTTACCTGGTGTTTCCATATATTCCTAAGGAGCTTCCCTTCTAGAATAATTAAAAAAAATACTATATAATTTAGTCCAAATAATTGAAAACTCATTCAATATACCTAAGAACACCTGTCAACACACACGAACATTGAGGAACACCTCTAAACACATAGGAACACCGAAAGCACCTTCTTGGAGCTCTCCATGTTCTAATATGTTCGGATGTGTTCCTAGGCATACTAAAGGAATTTCCATGAATTTAGAATAAGTTATATGGTATTTTAATGCGTTCCTGAGGGATTATTCTACTGGAATAATTAAAGAAATACCATATAAATTAGTCCACATAAATACAATCTTATTCAACATATATACGAATACCTAAAAATACACCCAAACACATAAGAACAGCAACAAGCTCATAGAAACACCGAGAGCATCTTCTTTGAGTTCTTGGTGTTATTACCTGTTCGGTTGTATTTCTATATTTTTGCGTTTCTAGATATTTCTAAGTGCTCTTATACATATTGAATGAGTTCCCATACGCTTGGGACAAGTTGCATGATGGTCCCATGCATCCTAAGGTGTTCCCGTTCTTGAAAAATTATAGGAATGCTATATAACTTACTCCAAACATATGGTAACATCCTAAATATATAATTCCAATGTAAATTGCTAAAACGGCAAAAACATTTATCACCGCATATTAATTTTCCCAACAAAAACAAATCCAAGTTTTATTAAATGCAAATCAACAATATATACAAAAAAAAGCTTCATTGTATTTTCTGGCTACCTTAAAGGGAAAGAAGACATGATACATCAATCAATTGGATCATTCAAGTATTTTAGAACCCATCAAAAGATGTTGAAAGTGAACTCAGACTTAGCTTTATTGAGCATCAAGAAGAAAACAAGAGCCATAAGAGAAAAAATAAAAAGATGAGATAGAGCTATTGATAGAGAAGAAAGAGAGAAAGAGGGAAAAATAGAGAAGAGGAAAAAAGAGAAAACTAGGACGGTCGATATTGAGTAGTCAAAGATGAGGTCGAAGAGAAAGAGAGAGCGGTCGAGAAAGAGTGGCAAGAAATATAGAAGAGAGAAAAAGGAACAGATAGAATTTTTAGAAAAAGGACAAAAAAAAATTATCATTTCAACCGGTTAAAGGACATGAAAACGCCAAATCGGACTAGAGAGGTACAAAAATACAAAGTGCCCATATAATTTCTATTGCTTCTATAATATTACATTTTAATTTTGTTTTAACACTTTCAGCTTCACTATCTCCATCTCTCTACCCTTCTAATATATAGAATTTCAGGAAAAAAACAAGTAAAACAATCACATATTTTCGAAATTGTGGTTAATGAAAATGAACAAGTATAAGAAAGGCGCTTGATAGGCACACAAGAATGATGAAATACACTGCAAATACAGACTACTTCAGATCCTACAAAATTCAGCAAGTAGATGTCATACGTAGGATCGGCGAGTGGCTTCAGTACCTTTTTTTTTTTAGTGTCAGCCAAGGCTAATGAGGTTTTATTTTAATACAGATAATGTTTTAAAAAAAAAAAAAAAAAAAAAAAAAAAACAAAACAAACAGTAAGAAATGGAAGATTTTCGCTGCGGCATTTCTTGAGATGAGCGGAGCAAACCAAAGACCATGGTTAATGAACAAGCAGAAGAAAAGGCATCTGATAAGCACTAAGCAATTATAATGAAACATCCTGCACATACAGACTACTATAAATCATAGAAATTCAGTACGAATTATAAGGTGCTTACTGCAATGGAGAAGAAATCAATAAGTTCCAGCTTACTCAAAATATCCATGCTTCTAATAAAATTATAGCAAACGGAAAATTGGTTGTTCCCTTTTTCTTCTTGAACATAAAAATAATTAGTTTCAACAAGAAGGAACTTATGAAGCAAATGGAATAACCAGAAGGAAATGATGAAAAGGATCTTTAAGACAGTGCCAAATATAAAAAGAGTCAGACACAAACAAGACAGAAATCACAACAAAGCAGTGCTGGAACACCAAAACCACATGTAGTTCGATCACGATCTCAAGCATAGATGTATCGGGTGCCAGTATTGGTCTGGACTGAGACAAAGGATCTCCTACAATCTCATAAAATAATCATATTCAGCAAATGTTTTGCCTCTTCGGACAATGGCAATTCCACCGTTTCACGACTTGGAATTAACAGTCATGGGTCAAATTAGGTCCACATAATACATAGGAATCCTACTAAAAGAAAGTCGACACAGGAGCATTTGTGTTTTGGCCAAAAGATATATGTATAAGCAGAACAATAATAACACCAAAATAATACTCTTCTACAGTGCTCAATCATATAGTAAAAAGAGGGGCTCACCTCTTTCAGAAACGACCTCTACAAAGTAATGCATTTTATTGTATCATTTATTTTCCGCAGCTCTAGTATTATACAATCACAATTGATAATGTAAAACAAGTTATTACCACTGATAGATGTAAAAGAAGAGCACATACCAACAGCATACATTTGGGTCAATGGCAGTAGTGATGATACCACGAGCTGCTTGCCCATCCTAGTCCTCCGTCCTCATCGTCACCCCGACTATGAAGCCACCAAAGCAAATTCGAAAGTGAGTTACCATCATCAAACTCCTTCAATGCCCTTGTCTTATCCAATGCTGTCTCTTTATCGTATACTCCTTGCAATGCATACACAAAACCCCTCCACCCGTCTGTGACTCCCTCCCTTGTCAAAGCCGGTAACACCCACTTGATCAAATTCCTCACAAAATCAACATCCTTAAACAAAATCTCGGTGATTGGAAGCAGAGGTAGTACTTGAATTCCCAGCCTTTGTTCCTTCCACTCAGCAGGAGCAAACCAGAGGCCGCTATCTCTCTTACTGTTCCACAGAACTCCAACTAACCTATTCTCCCTACTAAAGTCATCCTCATACATTCCTTCTCCCTCTCTCACATGCCACCAAGTCACCGCAGCTTGGATTTCAAATGCAGTTAGCGTCGACCCCATTGCCACAAGATGAGTGTCACTGTAGCTCAGTCCCATAAGAGCCGCCGAATAGTATGCATTAATCCCTCACTTGTGCTCTCCTGATTCCGCCCATCTGCGAACTCTGTCAACCCACCAGCCCATGAATGAAGCTTCCACAAATCAAAGCACCTCAACCGCGTGTAACTTGCATCCTGCCTTCGCCCCAAAGTCATGAAATCTGCCATAAGGGAGTACGCCTGCGGCTTAAATTTCCTTCCCCATGCGGGATCAACCCTGGACAAGACTGCTATTGCGTAGAGGAAATAGCCGAGGTGAAAATGATGGTCATTGTAAATTCCGAACCCGAAATCTGCTCCGGTATCTGTTGACCCTTGTTTGGTTAGAAGACCACCCCATTTTGGATCGTAAAGGAATCCATTGCCATTGAAGCTACTATCTAGCCACGGTGAGACAGAGTTTTTCAAGAATTGACTGATACTGGGAATTACATCGGTGAAACCCACTTCCTCAGCGATCAGTGCCAACCGAGCAGCACGGGCGACCGCCTTCCCATAGAAATAGGACGATGACGTTGTGATGGTAGAGGACTTTAAGTCATTCACATCCTTGGTAAGGGCGGATACGACCTCTTGCAAGCCTTGTTGATTCAGTCCTTTTATTGAATGCCAAGTCAGCGAGATTGGATCCGTTTTCAAAAGCCATGAATGACCGACGACGCCGACGAGGTCGCCGTCGATGCTGCGGTACTTGAGATCGGGCAGAAGAGTGACGCCGCAGCTGACATCGAGGAGCCGGAGGTGGAGAGGGTGAGCGAGGAGGAGGAGATCTCCCCACCCGATCTTCTCCCACCGGTATTCCAGAGTGAACGGCCGAGAGAAGACGGCGTTGCCGGAGGTCGCGTAGCAGGCGCTGAATCTGTCGAGGGTTTGCTCGTAGGAAGGGTTTGGTAAGACGGCGATGCGGAGGACGCCGGAGAAGTTGGCGTCGGAGGCGATGTTGGAGAGATCGGATTTGATAAGTCGCAGCGGCGAGGAAGAGTAGACAAGCCATGTCTGGCCGTTGTTGAGTTGTATAGTGTACTTCGTGGAAGCCGAATTAGATTCGAAAGAGAGGATTGCGTGCACGGTGGAGATAGAGATTCTAGAAGGCGCCAGGGTGGCGGCGGTCAGGAAGGGGCTCCCGCGCACGAGATAGAAGCGGAGAGAATTCGGGAGGTCGAGGGTGACGCTTAGATCGTCGAATGCGGAGATTTTGTGATCTCCGCCGGTGGCGGCGCAGATAGAGTAGGGTGCGGACGAGGTAGAGGAGATGGTGAGGTCGGCGACGAAGGTTTGGTAGATGAAGAGGAGGGCGGCGAAGCGGGTAGGGTAGCAGACGGTCACTGCGCCGGCGGAGGATTTGACGAGGTAAGGATGAATGTATTCCGGTTGATCCCCATTCTTTAGCACGAAGTTTTGGAAGAACGAGTTCGTAGGGAGCGGAGAAGAGAGGAGGTGCGGCGCGAAGAATCGCGAGGGATCGGGGACGACGGACGAGCTCGCCGTCGGGAACACGAAGGGTCCGTCGTCGTGGCGGCGGCGGTGGTTGTGATGATGGTGCAGCGGCATTGTAGATGGTGGACTGGAGGATGTCTGGGGGGATGACGGAGGGAACGGCTGTTGTGGACCTTGTGGTGGTCGCTGTTGGCGATTCTGCTGCGGCTTCTTGGGGATTATATTGCTCGCCACGCGGTAGACACGCCTCCCGACTTTCTTGAGCATTTTTCTTTTTTAAAATTTAAAAATACGCCTTAATTTCGTCAAAGCAAAGTGGGGTCAGCTGCACCTGATCAGTTAGCTTCTACGTCGGGGTGTGACATTTGGATCAGAGCTGTCGCGCCGTGATTGGGCACGTTTCGGAGAAATAGTAGGTGGTGGACAAAGTCTGTGACGAGCGAAGATGATGGAAGAATGAGAAGCAGGTGAGCTGAAAAACATGGAGGATAATGAGTAAGATATGCTTGTTCCTCGACCCTTTCATCTTATCTTTTCCTTAGTTACCAAGGCAAGCAACATAGCTAGAAGTATGTTCCTTGCTTGCCTTCGTGTTTCAATAATATAATAAATATTCGAAAGTTGAGATAATTAAGAATTAATTGTAAATAATCATACTAACACATAAGATCACAATCGATATAATAAATGTTCGAACGTTGAGATGATTAAGAATTAAATATAATAATCATACTAACCGATAAGATTTACGTGAAAATTCTTATATGAACAAGATAAAATCGCTGGCGTTTACATAAATCACGATAAAAAATTTACTAAGTGATAAAGAGTATAAATCTTCATCACTTCACTCTATGACCGAAATTTAGGATGGTCATTGGACTTGATTATAAGAACTCTCTCTAAATTACCAAATTCTTTCTTAAATTGCCGAATTCTCGAAATGCATGATTAAGTGTTAGCTTGCTGGAACCCACGCGCCAGTGGTCTAGCTTGCTTTATATGCGTTATAGAGGCTGCGTGGCTTTCCGACGGTGACTTTTCGAGAAGCAGCAGCAGCAGATGGAACCCCACCTTCACGGTATGTGGCTTTCCGACGCGTGCGGAGGCTGTGGCTGCTGATTATGCTCCAGCAAACTTAGTTTTACCTAAGAGTCGTCAGACCGAGGTGGGCCTCGGTCAATCTTCAAGAGATTTGCATTCTAATCTGCGCTCCATCTAATCGTCATGTAGCAGCTTATATCTGGGTGCTATATCAAATACATTAACCAAATCCTCTAATAGAGTTGGTTTAATTTTATATCCTTTTTTATCCCAAAAAAAAGAGAATATAAGTCAATTTATTAATTATCACTCTATTTTAGGTTTAGCATATTAATTATCACTCATCACTTCGTGAGTTGAGTTTATTTCTAGGATCCGTTCTTCTTCACAACTTTTCGCTTTTCACTTCTAAGAGTCCTACGAGAGGTGAACGACCCATTAGAAGGGACCTTGATGATTAGTGTGGACTTTACATTTTTCTAGCAAAGTTTCCTATTCTCAAGTACTAGCACCATCTCCGAAATAACATCTATCTTCATGATAGGTCCGACGTAAACCCAAGAGGGGGTGAATTGGATTTTATAAATTAAAAGCTAATTTGACTATGTATATCAATCTAAGCACGTTCTACTGATTAGTTAATTAAGTACACTTAGCTATTCGAAAAAAAATAAGATACGGCACTAGCTAAGTTATACGCTACACATATGTGACTTTATGTATATAAAAATTTAACAATCGATTTCTATGCATGTAGCTAGTAATAAGCAAATACAAAGACAATGGTAAAAAAAAAATACGACACCGTGATGTATAGTGGTTCGGCGAAGCCCGCCTGCATCAACTTCCATTGCCTCTTCTTGAGGGCTTTCCTCTTTCACTAGAGCGATCAACTTACGGGTGTTGATCAAACCGTACACCTCACTTTTCCAGGCTAAGCGATAACCATTTCCTCTAGTTTTACTGGCTAGTAGAGCAGCGGTTACACTTCTTCCAAATAAAGAAAAATCCAAATACAAATCTATGAAATGATCTAACTCTTAAGAGATGTAAGGGTAAAAAATTAAGATATATAAGGTGAAGCTCATAAATAATTTTAGGGGCTCTAGAAATGCTTTTTCAACTCTAAAATGCGTCTCCAATGAAGTGCTTGAGTTCTTAACTGTTTGAGGCCTTATACACACACACACACACACACACACACACACACACACACACACACTTCAAAAAATATCTCCAACGGCTACTTCTGCGCCATTATCGTTCGACCGAATCAAGTATCGGTCGACCAAATCAAGTATCGGTCGATCAAAACTTGCTCTCGGGTCTGCTCTTTTCTGCTCAACTTTGGTCAAATTCATTCAGTTTGTTCTCTCTCATTTTTTATACATTTTGGGTGAATCAAATATTGTTAGAAAGAACTTCGAGTCTATTTTCATATAAAATTGGTTTCACCATAATTAGAGTTGCTTACAAGAAAGTTATGATACCAACAATAGAGTACTGTCAAGATACTATAATATTTTACATGTATCAACCTGTATTAATACAATTATCCAGATCATGTAAATTATATTTTGTTGGAAATGTATTGGAGTCTTCTTTAATATACCACTAATTTTATACCATTTTGATTTCATATGAGAAAGATATTGTTTGATAAGTGAGTAGATGTCGAATGGACTGTTTCATTAAACTTTATAATATGTAGTTTTAATTTCATTTGATGCCTACACTTTTCACACTTCAACAAACTCATTGGTAATATTTTTGTCATTATTTTGTTATCATCAAAATTGCATTAGGGCCAATACTTTACGTCAAAGTTGAGCTTTTCTCAAATAGGGTGAAACCGCATGTCCCTCATCTAGTCCTTCAAATGTCTCATACACCAACTCATTATTGTCGACACCCCATTTTGTTCAGGCTGCTGATTTTATATTAAACCAAAACGCACCAATTGGAACCCGCATGGCATAGTTAAATTCAACCTAACTCGATTAGACTCAATTAGGCTCAATTAAGCTTAAAAGACTCAATTAAGCTTAAAAGGCCCAATTAAGCCAAATTGGTCCAATTAAGAACCAATTGTGCTCGATCGAATTTAATCAATTCAATTAAACCCGATTAAGTCCAATTAAATTGATAAAGCTCAATTTGATCTTATTTGGTTTGATTTGAGATATTTAAATGAAAATGAAAATTCATAATTCCTAAAAGATACGCGCGAATATGTCAAGATCGCAAAATCCGAAATTTGGCTCATAGAGGGGCTGGTTATGCCAACGATCGCAATGGTGGACTTGAATTTGCAAAAATTTGAGGGGTCATTGTTGCAAAATAGCAAATATGTAGATTTTTTTTGTAATACATACAAGTGGGTATAGTTAGAGATCCAAAATTGAAGGAAGAGGTTATGGTGGTTGATCACCTATATATATATATATGGAGGATGAGCTAGTAAGTGAGTGAGAGAGAAGTTGGCTAGGGAGCAGTAGAGAGAGTGAAAGAGAGAAGAGAGCAAGTGAGGGAGAGAAAGGCAGTAGTGAGAGAGAATAAAAGAGAGAGAGGATTACCGGCCGAATTTCCGTCCGCCCACACCTCCGCCGGGTCAAGCACCCATACCAACATCTCCAGGCACCTGTGACTTCAACGCCGCCGTCGGTCGGAACATCCGCCGCTGCGCCAAGCTCCGGTCGAACGCATCCGAAAACCTCCGAAATTCCAACAACTCAATCCACATTCAAACCTCGAGGTAACCATCTCAAAATCTTCTCCACATGTGTTAGAACACGGGACGCCGCCTCGGCTTTGCCACCGGCGAGCCACAGCGTCGGAAATAAAAAACGAAATAATTCACCCGAACTTACACCCACATATATCTTGTACACACGTCGAAATCGAATTTTGACCACTCTGTTGAATTCATCATCCTTGATAGCTCCAAGAACAACCCTTGCAGTGGCGATTAATCACCGTCGTTAAGAATGACCGAAAGCTCGCACCACGAAAACTCATTAAACAAAACTTCTAATCCAATTTTTGACATCTCTAACGCATCGCGGGTCGTTGAAACCCCTCAGGATGACCTACGGCCGGCCGCCGGCGGAGGTCGAACGACCGCCGCCGGTGGCGGTTTTAAAAAAACCGAAACATGCGAAATTACAGTTAACGGATTGAAAACGATCTATCGGGTCGGATTGTCGCCCAAACCCGCGACCCGCTCGCCCAAATCTGCGTTTTAATCAAGGTTTTAAATGCCGGGCGACACGCTCGGTGCCGCCCGGCACGGGCGAAACTTGCCCGTGCCGGACGTGCCGCTCCGTGCCGCCCGAAACGGGCGGCACGGAGTACAATTCCGTTCTTGTGCCGCCCGTGCCGGGCGGCACAAGAACGAATTGCCCATGAAGGGCTGTCTTGTCAGCCCTTCATGGGCAATTCTCTTTTTTTCTTTTTTCTTTTTTTCTTTTTTTTTTCTTTTTTATTTTACTTGATGCAGCAAGTTCCTTTTTTTGTTGTTGTATTTAATATTTTTTATTTTATTTAAACTTTATTTTTTTAGGGTCATAAAGTCAGATTTTTTTAATTTTTTTTTTACTTTGTGTCCGTAAAGATATAAATTAAATATAACATTATTATGTACTTTACAAAGTAATTATGAATTACTGTGAATTTTTTTATAAATTATTATATACTTTATTTTTTATTTTTGATTAATTTTTTAAAAAGATAAAATCGTATTTTCGGCACGGTCGGCACGGCACGATCGGCACGGTCGGCACGTCTCAAGTTTGAGACTTACCGAAACTCGGCACGAAACGGCTTTTAAAACCTTGGTTTTAATGCGCGCGAATAAAAATTGGTGACCGGCTGAGCCAGTTACGCGTCGTTTTAACCGATGCGGTCGTGTTTGTGAGCGCGGGTGCGCACACCGGCAAGTCCGTTTCGTTCTAGGCCGGACCATTTTGTCCGGTCTAGCCCTATTAAGGCCCAAATTCGTTTAAATTTGTTTTAAATTAATTTTAAATCAATTTTGATGGATTATAGGTATATACTTGTAATCCAAATGTATATTTGGAAGTGTACACTTCCAATCATACATTCTTTTAAGCTTAACGCAATGTTTTAAACCCAAATCTCACGAATTTTTTTTTTTTTAATAAAGTGAGTTATAGGTGTATACTTATAACTCAATTTATTATTAGAAATTAGAGGTGTATACTTCTATTTTATAATCATTTTCATAAAAAAAATTGACTTTCTAGGGCGATGAAGAGGAAACGGAAACGCGCTGAGTCCAACACTAACAACATAATATTTTTACCACATTAATATGCACTCTCCGACACTAAACACACAACACACGAACTGTACATTTATTTATTCATTTATTAAATAATGCTTATAAATATATCGTTATTTGAGATTAGTCTCACTCGGTCATATAAATTAAGGACTAGAATAGTGGTGTATACTGCCGTCCCCTTCTCCTTAATTTATATGACGAGAAATTCGCATACGAGTAATAGTTGTAAAAGAGCAGTGTATACTACTCTTCACATCTATTTTACGTATTGAAGGAAAATAAGTCCCATTTAGATAATGGAAAAATATGAATATAGGATAGGTGTATACTGGTTCAGTATTGTAAATTCTATTATTTAAATATATTTATCAAATAGTAAAAATGAGAAATAGGTGTATACTTATTCTTGCTTTACGTATATGATAAACAAAACGATATATTTATACATAACAAAAATTGTGCCAAAAAAAATATAAAATTATTTATAATCACTTATAGAGTACTCTTTTGAGGAGCGCTGTTGGGGTGTTCTGTCTTCCCCACATGTAAACGACGAACGAGCCCTAGAATCTCAATGTGCTTTATCTCGATTTTCCATATTCCCATTAAATATCTAGGTGGCGACTCCAACACTTTTCCCTCCGGAGAAAGGTCGTCAACAATTATCACTTTTCAACAACATAAATATTATAAAATTAGCCTACTAGTAGTACCCAGGATCATCCTTAGTGGGTCTATGGAAACTCTAAGATGAGGTGAATTAAAGTAATTAAAAGTTAAGATCTAATAAGATAATTTTACAACATAAATAATTTAGCTCTTTACCAAGTTCATGCACTATGCATATAAAGATATTTGAGTTAATTCCTAAACATGTAACTAGTTATAGAAATATAAGGATAAGATAGAAAGATATACGACACCGAGTTATATAGCGGTTCAGTCCAACGACCTACGTCCACTCTCTTGTATCTTTCCCCAAAGATTTCAACTAATCCACTAATTGTCGTAGACTTGCGGACGTCTAACAAGCCGTTTACATCTTGTTTTTGCCGTTTGAGCGACAACCCAATTTTCTAGCTCTTAGTGGTGAGCTAGCTACCCAATTTCCTAGCATTTTCTTTGATTAGCTAGAAACCCACTTTACAATAATCTCTCAAATAAATGAAAATCCAAAAAGAATCTCTCATAGATATCTCACTTAAAGGTCAAGTTTACAAAAACATACTTACAAAAATATAAATAAACGTAATTTTAGTGAGCTTCGGTGTGGCAAAGTCTTCATAAAAATTCATCTTCGAGCTCTACGTCTCACTGATGTGTTTTTCTTTGCTCGACTCATATCCTCTAGCATTGCTTGATGCTTTTATGTTTATTCTTTGAGCTATATTGCTTGCTTGACCAATTTTGCTCTTCAAGGCTCATTAAGCAACACATAATGTAATACCCCATGTAAAACTTTGATTTATCAAAAATTCAAAATGACTTTAGATATTGGATCCAACAATTTTGAGAAAGTATTTTGCGATGACTTGAGATTTTATTTTGAAAATATTGAATTACAATTAAATTGTGAATTTTGCGATAGGAGTCCAGGACTATTTAGAAGTCGCGGGAATTGATGATTTTTGTTTTGTGCAAAACTGGAACTATAGACTTTTACCCTATGGTAATATTTTGGATTAGAGGCAAAATTTTTGCAATTTTAGTTATTTTTAGGAGCCCAAAATTGTCAAGAGAGAAATTAGGAGACTTATGTTGCAATAAAAGAAAAAAAATTATAAAGATAAAACTGGAGAGAGGGTTCGAAAAACCCTCTCCTCGACCGTCTCTCTCTGTCTCCCTCGATCTCATTACGCTCTCTTTGTCTGATCGACCGCATGGCCACTCGCCGTCGACGCTGATTGCTCAGCCGCGCTTGATTGCACGGCCAATTGTCGATCGTGTCTGCGTTGGTTCCGCAGACTATGCGTGAGTCCGTGACATCGCTGCCATTGGATCGAACGGGAGTCTCACCAGCGCCGACCCGCTGATGCACAACGTCTCGTTTCCTTTATGATGATCGCGAGGTCATCAGCGCCGAAGCTGTCGCCGCCGCCGACCGACTTCCGATGAACTTCTTTGGCGAGCTCTGATTCGCCATCTTCATCTATTTGCACTGGCCACATGTAAGTGGACTTGAATTGTGTATGTAGCAGCATATATTATTGTGATTGTTTGAACTAGGGTTGACGAAACCCGTTGTCTCGATTCCGGAAGAATCGAGTATTTTGAAGGAAATCGGTAAACCAATTACTTGACTTGATTATATTTTGAGGAGTATAAGATGTTTAGTGTTAATGTGAACATGTGATTATATTTTGCCGGAACTATGGTTACTTGGTTGATTTTTAGATGTAACGCAATTATGTGACATATATATGCATGATTCTGGTGAATACATGAATACATGGAATGATATGGTAGATATCAAATTGATATTCATGATTTAGGCAAACATATGTGGCATGAAATGTGATAATTTATTCTTGATAACATGTGCATGAGATAGACATGAATTCTTATGAATGAACATGCAAAATTTATGTGTATATGTGATCATATGCCCATGTCATTTTGGGGGACCGAATACGTGTCGAAATTGGTCTTGGAATGAGATTTCATGTAAACGATGACTATGATTATGTATATGCTTTTGTGGCTAATATAAAGACCATGGTTAGTGCTATACATATTGTGAAATACGAAAGGGTGTTATATGCATGGTCTTTATATGATGTATAAGCTCACGATGAGCGTCAGGTAAACACTTGGATGAGTTGTTACCCTCTGAGTACATGTGATATCATCTTGCATGGGGTTAGGTTTATGGATGATTATACACATGTTTTGTGTTGATTAAGAGGGCAACATTCTTGAAAAGATAAATTTGTGGAATTAGTTAATATATATGCACACTAGTGGGGTGAAGAACGGATTGTGGTTTTGATAGTAGTCCCTTTGGGCTTTGGTTTCCTCTGTTGGGGTGCGCTATCTGATCAACATGGTGATGCTTTATTTGTTATTAAGACCATTGTGACATCCGCACACCACTAATAGTGCCTTGGGCTCAAGAGTTAAAAAGGATAAAATACTTGAGTTAATACAATTCTTGAGCATGACTTATCTTGTGATTGCATGCTTCGATGAACGTATGTATACATTACTATAGGGATAAGCATGTGGATATTATTTATGTGACGCAAGATGTTGATCATGATTTTTCCTAATATGATCGTATGATATCATGTTTATTACGGATGTAGATAACATGCTAAGGTATTGCATTGGGATACTCTTCCCTCAACCAGCACTAACCATTCCACTGGTGTTGGTGTAGGTAAGCTTGAGGGTATTTTTGATAGCAGAGGTTACGGTGGAAAAGGTAAAGCGCAAGGTAAAGTAAATCTCACGGGTATAATTTGTATTTTTATTTATGTATACATATATGATATTATCAGATGCTGAGTTTGCCAATGATTCTCACAGCCTAGCGGTCCTTCGTCTTTATATACCTTAAATAAGTTCTATTGTCTTGATTATATAATCTCGACTTATTGAGTTTGAACTTGAAAAGTATTATTATTGCGAAAGTTGTACTTGTATTAAAGAGATTTGTTGTGGACGGAGTTATTAGAATCTCTAGTCCTTTTGATATTGTGTGTATTTTGTGGAAAGCATTATTTGTTGTGGAGCATGTGCCTATTGACGACCTTCCTCCAGGGAGGAAAATGGTTGGAGTCGCCACCTAGATATTTGTGGAAATCTAGGAAACCGGAATAAGGCACATTAGAGATTCGTTAGCTCGTTCGTTGTTTCGTGTGGGAAAGACGGAACATCCCCATAGCACCCCTCAGAGAGGGTACTCTATAGGTGATTAGAATAATTTGTGGATTTATATTTATCACATATTAATTATTGTATACATATATATATTTAATTATCTGCCTAATATAAAAAGAAGAGATATCTGTATCCACCTATACTCTAAATCATATTAGATAGACACATCCAAATAAAGAACATATATCTGCCGGGATAATATCCATCATCTCGTTTTCATATATTCTTTATTTGAAAGGGATCTAATGTTATAAATATCACTACAACAAAAAAGATATTCAATGACCGATTTTTTAACAACCGTTCTAAAAGGCGGTCAATAGAATTCATGTTTCAACGACCGCTCGAAATCGGTCATTGAAAGTTACGCTTATCAACGACCGCTTTAAATTCGGTCATTAAAACTCATATTTCAATGACCGACTAGAAATCAGTCATTAAAAATTACAATTATCAACGACCGATGTATAAGGCGGTCATTGAAAGTTAACTTTTTAATGACCAATTTAAAAATCGGTCATTGAATATTGTAACTATCAATGACCGTTAGAAAATCGGTCGTTGAAAAGCACAATTTTAATGACCGCTTTTAAAAGCGGTCATTGAAATTGTACATATCAATGACCGCTTATTAATCGGTCATTGAATGGTCTGGGCGGGAAATGAAATTTAGAGCAAAAATTTAGGCGGGCAAACTTATTATTTATGGGCATTGCTGCTCGTGTAGAGGAAGAGAGAGAGAGAGAGAGAGGGGAGAGAGAGAGAGAGAGAGAGAGAGAGAGAGAGAGAGAGGGGAATGGAGGTAGCGTGTCCTCATGATGAGGACCACCTTCAACAACTTCGATCTCCGCTCCGATTTGATCATCAATGCCTCCGCATCGATTCTCACCAACTTCCATCTCCGATCTCCGCTCCAGATCAAGACCACCCTCAACAGCGCCGGATCTCCGCACCGGATCAAGCTGATTGAACGAAGACGGCGGTCGTCCTCTCCGTCTCACGATCTCTCGCCCTCGCTACCGCTATCTTCTCCGTGGATCTTGTCCTTCTGCTATCTTTTCTGCGGATCATGTCCTCTGTGCTATTCTCCGTCAAGAGCGGTGATCGAGCGAGGAAAGTGGCATTGAAGATCGGGAAAGACGTGAGCGGTGAAGACCGGAGGCGTTGAAGAGCGGTGACGCATTCAAGAGCGATAAGGCGACTCGGCGCGACGAGGTGAGCAACTGGATAACAGTGGGCAATGGAATCATGGACACATCCTTCTCTTGTCGTCGCCGGCGACGGGAGAAGGGGCTAATTTTTTTTTTTTAAATAAACTCAACATCAGCGACCGATCCTATCCAGTCGCGGATGAGAATTTTCAACGACCGCTGGCGAGCGGTCGTTGAAACTTTGAAACTTTGACGACCGCTACAGTGCGGTCGTTGAGGCGTTGATCCTTCAATGACCGAACTTTAAATTCGGTCGTTGATAGTATCAATGACCACAATACACTGTCCGATTTTCTACCGCAGTCGTGAATAATTTCAACGACCGATTTTGTATTTTTTACGACCGATTTAGGCAGTTGTTGAAGATCATTTCTGTTGTAGTGTATACCTAGTTATATTAGGATAGTAATATCCATCACTTTCTATTACAATCATTCATATTTATTTACCCAAACTACTTAGATTAGGATCCATTCGTTTCTAACAATCTCTAATCTCTAATATAAATAAGCATGTATCTATTGCTGTATGAGTATTGATAAGTATAATTTTTATACCAAATTTAGTATAGATTATATATTAAATTTGTGGTTTCTAATTTTTATTTCAGATTGAAAAATAAATATTTTGTGGAGATTTGATTGACAAGCAAAAGCAAATGAAATTGACGGCTAGATGAAGAAGAAGAAAAAACAATCAATGGCCAGCATTAGAGGAGCTATATATTGATCGGTTGCTGTAGACTCGGCTGAAATAGAAGACCATATAAACCCAAAACAGCAAACACCCAAGCATCTAGGTCTAATACGAGTAACTAAAACGGACGGCGAAGATTGAATGCAACCCCAAAATAATAGACGCCGACTTAGCCAAGGAGGGAATATATATTCATTGTTTTGCGGGCGCAGGGGCAGGAAGTTTTTCTTTTGGAGTTTGCGGCTAGGGTAGAGACGGTGGAAGATCGGAGACTTACGAAGGAGAGAAACTACGCAGCAAGCATCGGATATCTCTACGGTTTTCTAGATTTTATGATAGATAATTTTTATCTTGTCATGAACTAATCTATTCATTGGGATTTTGATTAAACCTTATGCATATTTGATCTTTATTAGTTAATATATTTATTTATTTATGTGAAATTGGTGTTGCTTATAAAATTATATCTAGAATTTAATGATGCGACAGCGGAGTTAATATTTATATTAGTAGAATGAGTATATGTGTATAAACAGACATGTGGATGATATATTCGGATTTAGAAGATTCCCGTATTTCATGCATTATTAGCAATTATCTTCATAAAGACATTTAGGAGAAATTGTTAATAATTAGTTAACTACAATTCGACAGAGGCGTAGTTATATTTATAACTTGATTAATTATTCAGAGACATCTAGGATAATTAATTGAGTCTAGTTTTAATTTGCGACTCGACAGGGAAGTAGATTAATATAGGAATTGCAAAGCAACGGCGGAACAATTCACAATTGAATCTCCACAATTCCGATAAATAAATAATTATTCTGTTATTAATGACATTGAGATGATAATTATGCATAATGGTGAAATCAATTCCCAAGCCTTTGCAAATTTGATCCAAACTACGTTCTCCGATATTCTTCTAGTTGTTAAAAGTATTTGAAATTTGAATTGTCAAGCAAATTCGATCGCTTAAATAATTGTAAGGTTACCCCAAATTCGGTACTTAGCACTTCAATCCTCGAGGGAACGATATTTTTCTCACTTTTATTACTTGTGCGACCCGTATACTTGCGGTACGTTTTACACGCATCAAGTTTTTGGCGCCGTTGCCGGGGATTGTAACGTCGTTAATATCGAGTTTATCTAATCTTATAGTTAGTTTAAGCATTTTCTTTTACATTTTTTATTTTCTGTTTTCTTTATTTATTTCTGTTCTCTGTTTTTATTTTTCTTCTTTACTGTTTTTGTAAAAATTTTTTTTTTTTTTTTTTTTTCTGTTTTTTTTTTTTTCTTTTTTATTTTTTGTTTCTGTTTTTTTTTTTTTTTTTTTTTTTTTTTTTTTCTTTATTTTTTTATTTTTTTTTTTTTTTTTTTTTTTATTATTTACTTAATTTGTTTATGATATTGACTCGTTCGAAAATTTTAGGTGAACTTTTGTTGGATCCTGAAATTGATAGAACTTTTCACAGGTTATTGAGAGAGAATAGACGCACCCAGAAAACAGATACTAGAATCATGGCTGATGAGAACGAAAACGTTGTCAACGAACGAGCTTTGAGAGATTATGCTGCGCCTAGTATTGGGGGTATCGCTTCTGGAATCAGGCAACCTGCTATTCAAGCTAACAACTTTGAAATTAAGCCTGCATTGATTCAGATGGTGCAGTCAAACCAGTTTGGAGGCTCACCAATGGAAGATCCCAATGACCACATTACCAACTTTTTACAGATATGTGAAACATTCAAGAATAATGGTGCCTCTAGATGCAGTTAGATTGCGGCTATTCCCATTTTCACTCAGAGATAAATCAAGAAGCTGGTTGAATTCACTACCGCCAGGCTCGATAACCACTTGGGATCAGCTTGCTCAAAAGTTCCTGGCTCGATTCTTCCCTCCTGCAAGAACAGCAAAACTGCGTAATGATATTACATCCTTTGGACAATTCGACGGGGAATCACTATATGAGAGTTGGGAGCGGTATAAAGAACTTCTAAGGAGATGTCCACACCATGGGATACCACTATGGCTTCAGATTCAAACATTCTATAATGGTTTGGGAGCAAATTTGAGATCCATGGTAGATGCGGCATCTGGCGGAACACTGATGGCTAAGACACCGGATGAAGCATATGAGCTGATTGAAGAGATGGCATCCAACACATACAGCTGGCAATCAGATAGAGCCATACCACGTAGACAAGCTGCAGTTTATGAGATCGATACTGTTGCACAACTAACAGCGCAAGTAGCTGCCTTGACCACTCAGGTAAGCAAATTGACCTCAAGTAATACTTTTTCTACTAATCAGGTTGTTTGTGAGTGGTGTGCAGGTCCCCATTCTAGCAGCGAGTGTCAAGTAGGAAACCCTTTTGCGCAGTCTTCTAGCTCACTACCAGAACAGGCTAATCTTGTCAACAACTTCCAACAAAGGTTCAACCAGGGACCCTATTCCAACACATATAATCCTGGGTGGCGCAATCATCCAAACTTTTCTTGGAAAGATAACAACAATAATGTAGCGAGACCGCCTCCTGGATTCCAGCATCAGCAAGAAAAGAAACCAAGTATGGAAGAAATGATGACGAGCTTTATACAAAAGGCAGAGACAAGATTTCAGAACCAAGAGGCATCTATTCACAATTTGGAAGTTCAGATAAACCAGTTGGCTCAGATGATGACTTCTAGACCGCAGGGATCACTACCGAGCAATACTGAGAAAAATCCTAAGGAGCATGTAAAAGCAATTTCTCTTAGAAGTGGCAAGGTGATTGGAAGCTCATTGGAAAAAGACCCATTGTTGATAGTCGAAGAACCTGGGACTATAAAGGACAAAGAAAAGGAGAAGATTGAAGATAAGGATTTGCAAAAATCAGAAATCAGACCTTATGTGCCTCCAGTTCCATTTCCAGGGAGACTTAAACAAAAGAAATTAGATGCTCAATTTTCTAAATTTCTTGATATTTTTAAAAAGCTTCATATTAACATCCCTTTTGCAGATGCACTGGAGCAGATGCCGTCCTACGCTAAGTTCATGAAGGAGATTCTAGCAAAGAAGAGAAAATTAGGAGATCACGAAACAGTTATGCTCACAGAGGAATGCACAGCTATCATTCAAAATAAACTACCTCCTAAACTTAAGGATCCAGGGAGTTTCACTATACCATGTGTTATTGGAAATTCATTTTTTGATAAAGCTTTATGTGATTTAGGAGCTAGCATTAATTTAATGCCATTATCTATTTTCAGGAAGCTTGGAATTGGAGAGTGTAAGCACACAACTGTTTCCCTGCAGCTGGCTGATAGGAGCATAAAGTATCCTAAAGGGATAGTGGAAGATGTTCTGGTGAAGGTTGATCGTTTTATCTTTCCAGTAGATTTTGTAGTTTTGGATATGGAGGAGGACAGGGAGATTCCTTTAATCTTGGGTAGACCTTTCTTAGCGACAGGTAAAGCTCTTATTGATGTGGAGGAAGGTAAATTGACACTGAGAGTATTGGACGAGCAGGTAACATTTAATGTATTTCGTGCTCTCAAATATCCTGAGGTAAGAGAATCTTGTTTCTCTATTGATATACTAGATGATTTGATTGCTGATGCCTTTAATTCTGGATTAGAACCTGTTTTCTTTGAGGATATATCTGGTGATGTGATTGAAAATGCTGTTATGGGAGTTGAGCATGTAGATCGGTGTTCTAAGGTTTGGCTGAAACCACGATTTTATGAGGAGTTAGGGGCTAGTGACTGTACAGTAATACCTTCATTTATTAAGCCCCCTAAACTCGATCTTAAACCCTTACCTAATAATTTGAAATATGCGTTCTTGGAGTCAGAGGATAATTTGCCTGTGATTATTTCTTCTTCTTTGACAGGTGAAGAGGAGGAGAAACTTTTGGAGGTCCTTAGAAGGCATCGAGAAGCGATCGGATGGACCATTGCTGATTTGAAAGGGATCTCTCCAACTATTTGCACTCACAGGATCATGCTAGAAAAGGAATGCAAACCATTAGTTCAACCACAGAGAAGACTCAACCCAACGCTGAAAGAGGTAGTAAAAAAAGAGGTTCTGAAACTTTTGGATGCAGGTATAATCTATCCTATTTCTGACAGTAGTTGGGTTAGTCCTGTCCAAGTAGTTCCTAAGAAAGGTGGCATAACTGTTGTCACTAATGAGAATAATGAGTTAATACCTACTAGGACTGTCACTGGATGGCGAATGTGTATTGATTATAGAAAGTTGAATGATGCCACCAGGAAGGATCATTTTCCCTACCCTTTATAGATCAGATGTTAGAGCGTCTAGCAGGTCATGCATTTTATTGTTTTCTGGATGGTTATTCTGGTTATAACCAGATTTATATAGACCCGCTGGACCAGGAGAAAACTACTTTTACATGTCCTTATGGTACTTTTGCATTTCGTCGTATGCCTTTTGGTTTATGTAATGCACCAGCCACCTTTCAGCGATGCATGATGGCTATTTTTTCTGATATGGTTGAAAAGTTTATTGAGATTTTCATGGATGATTTTTCTGTATTTGGTATGACTTTTGATTCATGTTTAGAAAATTTGTCATTAGTTTTACAAAGATGTAAGGACACTAACCTAATTCTCAATTGGGAGAAGTGTCACTTTATGGTGCATGAGGGCATTGTACTTGGGCACAAGATTTCTACAAAAGGCATTGAAGTTGACAAAGCTAAAGTGGATGTGATTGCCAATCTTCCACCGCCTACAAATGTAAAGGGTATTAGGAGTTTCTTAGGACATGCTGGCTTCTACAGGAGATTCATCAGGGACTTCTCTAAGATCACTAAACCTCTTTGTAATTTATTGAATAGGGATACTCCTTTTGATTTCTCTTCTGACTGCTTGCAGGCTTTTAATCTTTTGAAGGAGAAATTGACGACTGCACCTGTGATTGTTGCACCAGATTGGGAGAAACCATTTGAAATTATGTGTGATGCAAGCGATACTGCAGTTGGAGCGGTTCTGGGGCAGAAATCAGGTAAATCATTTCAGGTAATATACTATGCTAGCAGATTACTGAATGATGCACAGAAAAATTATGCTACTACTGAAAAAGAGTTGTTGGCTGTCATTTTTGCTTGTGACAAATTTAGGTCTTATTTGATAGGATCTAAAGTGATTGTATATACAGATCATGCAGCTCTTAAGTATTTGCTTGCTAAGACAGATGCGAAACCAAGGTTGATTAGATGGATTCTCCTCTTGCAGGAGTTTGACCTTGAAATTAAAGATAAGAAAGGAACTGAAAATATGGTTGCTGATCACTTGTCTAGAATTACATATGTTGATACTAATGCATCCATAAATGAGGTTTTTCCTGATGAGCAATTATATGCTATTGATGCCTGTGATACACCTTGGTATGCTGATATTGTTAATTATTTGGTCAGTGGGATTTTACCATATGATATTTCTCATCACCAGAAAAAGAAATTTTTATCTGATATCAAATACTATTTCTGGGATGAGCCTTATCTTTTTAAATGTTGTCCTGACCAAATAATTAGAAGATGTGTTCCAGAATGTGAAATACCTAACATACTTGAGCATTGTCACGCACGTGAGGTAGGTGGTCATTTTGGTGCACAGAAAACTGCAGCTAAGATTTTACAATGTGGATTTTATTGGCCTAATCTGTTTAAGCATTGTCATACCTTTGTTATCTCTTGTGCTCAATGTCAACGAACTGGGAATATTTCAAAACGTCATGAGCTTCCTTTAAACAACATTTTGATAGTTGAGCTCTTTGATGTATGGGGAATAGATTTCATGGGTCCTTTTCCGTCCTCATTTTCTAATAGATACATTCTTGTAGCTGTGGATTATGTTTCAAAATGGGTTGAAGCTGTCGCTTTACCTACTAATGATGCTAGGAATGTTATCAGGTTTCTAAAGAAAAATATTTTCACCAGATTTGGAACACCTAGGGCAATAATTAGTGATGGTGGTTCACATTTTTGTAATAAGCAATTTGAGACACTTCTTGCTAAGTATGGTGTCAAACACAAAATTGCAACCCCTTACCATCCTCAAACGAGTGGACAAGTAGAGGTGTCTAATAGGGAACTCAAGCGCATTCTTGAAAAAACTGTCAATTCATCTAGGAAGGATTGGTCGCTTAAGTTAGACGATGCACTTTGGGCGTATAGGACTGCATTCAAAACACCAATAGGAATGTCACCCTACAGATTAGTTTTTGGGAAGTCATGTCATCTTCCGGTTGAGCTTGAGCACAAGGCATATTGGGCCATTAAATTCTTGAACTTTGATTTGAAAGTTGCAGGTGATAATAGATGTTTGCAACTGAATGAGATGGAGGAGTTCCGATATGGTGCTTATGAGAATGCCAAACTATATAAGGAGCGCACCAAACGCTGGCATGACAAGAACATACTTAAGCGAGAGTTCATAGAGGGTCAAAAAGTTTTATTATATAACTCTCGACTTAAGTTGTTTCCAGGTAAGTTGAGGTCAAGATGGTCTGGTCCCTTTACTATTACTAAAGTTTTTTCCTTTGGTGCAGTTGAATTGAAAGATGAGAAGACGAATGCCACTTTTAAAGTTAATGGTCAACTTTTGAAGCACTACTACAGTGGGGAAGACTTTATGTCTCAGAAGACCATAATAAATTTGGAAGAACCTGAGAGCAAGGCATAGTCGAGCTAATGACTATAAACAAGCGCTTCGTGGGAGGCAACCCACACATTTTTATTTTTGCACTCTTTTCGAGAAATTCATTATTTTTTTTTTATTATTATTTTTCAGTTAACTATGTATATTTTATTTTGCTTGTTAGGAAGAAGTGGTTGCTGCATATTTTAATGGATTTCAGAGGCTTACTGAAGAAGCCACTCATTGTCACCCAAGGGGAGTACTTATCCTTTTCTTGCATTATCTACATTTTATTACATTGAGGACAATGTCTATAATAAGTTTGGGGGTGCGATAGTTTTTTGTTGAAAATTTTACTGAAACCTCTCAAGTACAAATTTGTTTAATTGAGTGTGATGCATAATGGGCACATTTGTAGGAGAATGAATATTTGATTTTAAGTTGATGTGATACCAAGTTGTTAGATCTGGACATACTTGAACTGTTTGCTCTTGTGTGTATAGTCTTTCTTGGATGCTTAGTTAGTTTTTGTAGCAAGATATGGATGTTCAAGTGAAGCTATCACTTAGTAGCCTTTTACCTTAAAAAAAAAAAAAAAAAAAAAAAAAAAAAGAGACAGAGTGCCTATGCTCGTAGTCATAGGTTCAAATCCATTAACCAAGTGATCTGGTGGTAGAGTGCCTATGCTCTTAGTTATAGGATAAATCCAATTGCTATAAAGCAAGTGGTAGAGGACTGTGCTCTGAGTCACAGAAAAGAAAAAAACAAACCCACTAGCCGAAAGATTTAATGGTAGAGTGCTCATGCTCTTAGTCATGAGAAGAAAAAAAAAAAAAAAAAAATCGAAGTATTGGTATAAGGCTATTAGGGGATATGCAGATGTGTTATGTATTCATATATTGTTGAGAGGCTATTCTAGGTTGATGAAAAAGTATATAAACATAAGTTATGTTGATGGATCAAGTAGGGTTTAATTTAATTGCTTGGTCTTATTTCAATTTTAAGGACTTCATTCATACTTGACACCTGTGAACTATTTTGCATTACATTGATTCTCTAGTTGTGCTTGAAAATCTTGGAAGTTGATTTGGATATGATCTTTCTTTTGCTTGAGGGCAAGCAAATACTAAGTTTGGGGGTATTTGATAAGTATAATTTTTATACCAAATTTAGTATAGATTATATATTAAATTTGTGGTTTCTAATTTTATTTCAGGTTCAAAAATAAATACTTCGTGGAGATTTGATTGACAAGCAAAAGCAAATGAAATTGACGGCTAGATGAAGAAGAAGAAAAAAACAATCAATGGCCAGCATTAGAGGAGCTATATATTGATCGGTTGCTGTAGACTCGGCTGAAATAGAAGACCATATAAACCCAAAACAGCAAACACCCAAGCATCTAGGTCTAATACGAGTAACTAAAACGGACGGTGAAGATTGAATGCAACCCCAAAATAATAGACGCCGACTTAGCCAAGGAGGGAATATATATTCATTGTTTTGCGGGCGCAGGGAGCAGGAAGTTTTTCTTTTGGAGTTTGCGGCTAGGGTAGAGACGGTGGAAGATCGGAGACTACGAAGAAGAGAAACCACGCAGCAAGCATCGGATATCTCTACGGGTTTTCTAGATTTTATGATAGATAATTTTTATCTTGTCATGAACTAATCTATTCATTGGGATTTTGATTAAACCTTATGCATATTTTGATCTTTGTTAGTTAATAATATTTATTTGTTTATGTGAAATTGTGTTGCTTGCATAAAATTACATATCTAGATTTTTAATGATGCGACAGCGGAGTTAAAATTTATTATGCTAATAGGATGAGTAATATGTGTATAAACAGATATGTGGATGATATATTCGGATTCCAGAAGATTCACCGTATTTCATGCAATTATTAGCAATTATCTTCATAAAGACATTTAGGAGAAATTGTTAATAGTTAGTTAACTACAATTCGACAGAGTCGTAGTTATAATTGTAACTCGATTAACTTATTCATGGAGACATCTAGGATAATTAATTGAGTCTAGTTTTTAATTTGCAACTCGATAGGGAAGTAGATTAATAGCTAGGAAGTGCAACGCGACGGCGGAGCAATTCACAATTGAATCTCCACAATTCCGATAAATAAATAATTATTCTGTTATTAATGACATTGAGATGATAATTATGCATAATGGTGAAATCAATTCCCAAGCCTTTGCAAATTTGATCCAAACTACGTTCTCCGATATTCTTCTAGTTGTTAAAAGTATTTGAAATTTGAATTGTCAAGCAAATTCGATCGCTTAAATAATTGTAAGGTTACCCCAAATTCGGTACTTAGCACTTCAATCCTCGAGGGAACGATATTTTTCTCACTTTTATTACTTGTGCGACCCGTATACTTGCGGTACGTTTTACACGCATCAAGTATATATATATATATATATATATATATATATATAATGATATGATATATGAATATGAATATGTGCATAGTATAATATAAGTATGAATATATACATCAATATAAAAATATATTGGATGTATTACTTTATTTAGGGGCTCAGCACCGTGTCGTTTCCTCTTCATCGCCCCTATTATCAGGATAGAAATATCCATATAAACCATAATAATAAATTTATATCTTTGTTATTATTGGGAGAAGAAATATCCATCTCTCCCCAAAATTTTAGTTATTTAAGTTACGCATTTTATTTATTTACAATAAAATATTTGTTTCAAGTTTTATAATTGTTTTCACGAGGATATGGAGTAAGCAACATCCATCGCTTTATCCCATGACAAATATTTATTGTCGAATGTTATTTCGGAGGAAATATCCAACTCCTCTGAAATTTTATATTTTGGGTATATATATGTATTGTGTATTATATGATGATTATAAGATTAAAAATTAGATTTTATGCTAAAATATGTAATTAATTAATTTAAAAAAAAAAGATAAACGAACTGGGCCGCGCGCTCGCTGCCCAGTAAATAAATTAGACTAGGTCGCGTTCGCAGCCCAGTTAATTTAAGCGCCCCGCGCAGAAATAACTTAAGACGTGAACAGGCCGAAATTCGGCCTACTCGAGTCGGACACATGACTACGCGCCTGTCCTTTATCGTAGTTTCGAGGACGATCGCGACAGCGCGCGCGGTTACTATTTATGCGCCGCAGTCGCCGTCCGGCGACCACCTCCGGTCATCCCGACTTCATCCCTAAGGTTATTGACCCTCCCGAGTCCATTGGTGATGTCAAAAATCAGTTTTATTGACTGTATACACGTGTTTTTTAAGGTGCAAGTTCAGGTTATCATTTTATCTTTCTCGTTTCCAGCCGCCGCAGAGAGCCGTTGACCATCGCGTTTGTCCAGATACGTTCTATTATGTCTAAAGAACATAACTAGCCGTTAATGGTGGGACTTTTCGTTCTCGTTTGCGTTTGGTGCAAATATAGGGTTTTCGGTTATTTTCGGCTGCCGAGGGCGGCGCCGGTGATGAGACCCGTTATGGACCACTTAAATGTGTTCTTTGACTATAAAACTTGCTATAAGATCAGTAGAGAGTTTTGTAGGAGTTTACCACGAGATGGAGTGTTTCGACCGAACTTGCGGGCCGCGTCTCCGGCAACGGCGCAGCGAGATGGCCGGCGGGCGAGCTGAGGGAAATGATGAGGTGTCCGCACTAGTCTGGATAGTGGCCTCTCTCCCAATGTCTCTCTCTTCCTCTCTAGCTCGCCCTCTCTCTCTCTCTCTCCAGTTCACTTTCTCTCTCTAACTTTTTTCTCTCACTGTCTCTCTAAAAATCTCACTCTCTCCCTCTCCCATCTCCTCCTGGTATGGGGTGTTTTATAGAATTTTAGGGGGGTAAAATAGGTATTTTGGTATAAGGTTTAGGGCTATGATGTTTTTTTTTGCTTTAGGGTTAGGGCTAGGGTATGAGTGAGAGAGCTAGAGTCGGGTGGGTGAGGGGTGGCTGCAGGTACCCACCTCATTAATGCGTGAAAAACATACCGCAAGTATACCCATCGCACAAGTAATAAAGTGTGAGTTAAAAATATCGTTCCCACGAGGATTGCAGCGCTAAGTACCGAATTTGGTATAATCGTATAATTATCTAAGCGGTCGAATTTGAATATCGTTTTATCTTTAAATTAAAATTAGCAACTAAAATCTGAGATTTTTGGCGACTCAATCAATTAAAAAAGATGGGATTTTGATTTGACCAAATTGCAAGGAAATCATATTAATGCTATTAATATCGCCAAAATATAAGTTATCCAAATTACATGCGAATTTGTTAGCGACTACGCCTCTCTCGAGTTGTAATCTAATAATTGCTAATCTACTTCTTTCTCGAGTTATAAACTAACAATTCTTCTTAACCAATTTCCTAGATCTCTCTACGATAATAAATTAAGGTAAATTGTAATTACTTTTCTCTCGAATTGCAACTACCTAGTTATTAATAATCTCCCCTATATCTCTATATGATGAAATCATTAACAACCACATTAAATAATACGAATTCAATAGAATCATCACATAAACTCCACATCTCTATTTCTATTCATGCAACAATTCAAATATAATCCAACGATAAGTCTGAACTTCTCTCTCGAGGTGTTAGGGATCTAAAACTCAAAATCTTACTATCGATCACATAGCAAAATCACAAGCCCTAAACTAGATATACACATAATTAACGGATAAAGGATTTAAAACATTCTATCAATAGCAAAAATCAATCTTTAACACATGGTTATATCAAAATCCCTAAAATTATTTAGTTCATGATAATCCTAAAAAATATGATAACAAGATAAATCGTAGGATAAATGTAGAAGATATATTTGTCGTCTCGTCTCCGACTATTGATTGCACCGGCCACCACGTTCTATTTCTTCTCCTCGCCGAAGCTCTGATTTCACCTCAGTTCTCTCCGGCCGCCATACTCCACAATATATATATATATATATATATATATATATATATATATATATATATATATATATATATATATAATATATATATGCTATTCTCCACTCGACATGAGCCAGACGTAGCTCCTCTCAACCTTTTAACCATAGGATTAAATGATAAGAACCCTTGGATTAAATGCTAGACGTCACTAACGGAAGCATTTTTGCCTGTTAGTCTCCTCGACTTCTCCATGGACCCCACCACTTTATTTCTTTCCTTACTAGCTATCATTTCACTCTTCCTCTCAGCATATCGTCTCTGTGATCATTGCTCTGCCTCTGGCATTGCTTCTTCCTCGAAGCTGTCCCTCTCACCTTCCCCTTTCTGATCTGTGCTCCTCCTTGAGTTTGATTCTTCCTCGAAGCGGTCGATCGTGATTCATCTCCAAGCCTTCTGAGGTTTGAGGTAAATTTGTTTTTATACTGTAAACCTGTCTGCTGATGCGTTATGTGTTAATCACCTCTAGTATTTTGGGTTTCTAAATTTGTCTTCTTATGTTGTTTGATTTTACTAGCTCGGCTTTTAATATCCAAATGGATGTTTGCTATGAAACTTATCAAAATGAAGGGAAGGATATAGATAACATTCTTGAAGCTGAATCAGAAGATGATGAGTTAGTTGTTGATCAAACTGAAGATGGAGAAATGTCTGAAGATAATGAAAACTTATTAGATGCATGTAGGGAAACATCTAATGTGCCTTATGAAGGCATGGAATTTAAATCGCTCCAGGATGCAAGGGAATTTTATAATTCTTATGCTTACAGCAAAGGTTTTGGAATTCGAAGTGGTTGGAATTATCGCTCTGCTAAAGCAAAAACAATTACAAGACAAGTGTATGAATGTGTCTGTGCGGGTGTTCACAGGCCAAAAAAGAAGAAAGAACAAGCATCTGAAAATCTGGTAAAAGATGTTACTCCTCAGAAGGAAAAGTCAAGTATCCGAACAGGTTGTAAGGCACATATGAGAGTCGCTATGGAACAAGAGTACAAGTGGATTGTTACACGATTTCACCAGCAACACAATCATGATTTGGTTACGGATCATACAAAGCTTCGATATTTTAATTCTCACAAAAAAATGTCACATAGCCAGAAAGATTTTATTGAGATGTTAGACAATGAAAATATTCGTAGCGGCCAAATTATGTCTATTATGGCTACCCAACATGGAGATGTTCGCAATATGTTGTTCTCCAAGAAGGATCTTAGCAATAAACTCAATTTATTGCATAAATGAAGGGATCGATCTTTCCACTACTCTTACATATTTCAAGCAATTGCAAGCAGAGAATCCTATGTTCTTTTATGAGATTGAAAATGCAAAAGACATTGCCGGTAGCATATTTTGGGTAGATGGACGGTCAAGGATGGCATATGAGAAGTTTGGGGACGTTATCACTTTTGATACGACGTATATGACTAACAAATACAATATGCCATTTGCTATTTTTATTGGACTAAATCATCATCGACAATCAATACTATTTGGTTGTGCACTTATTGTTAATGAATCAACAGATACATTTATTTGGCTTTTTAGGACCTTTCTTAAAGCTATGTATAGGAAACATCCTAAAGCCATAATGACTGACCAAGATCCATCAATGAAAAAGGCAATCAAACAAGTATTTCAAGATGTTGTGCATAGATTTTGTCTTTGGCACATATTGAAGAAGGCAAGAGAACACTTGAGAGTATTGTACCACACTCGTGATGGTTTCCAGAGTGAGCTCCACTCTATCATTCATGGTAGTGTCACACTTGAAGATTTTGAAGAGAGGTGGGAGGCAATGAAGATTAAATATGGCTTGCAAGACAATGGACACCTAAATGCATTATTCAAAGTACGCCAATTATGGGTACCGGCGGTATTTAGAAATAAATTTTTTGCAGGGATGTGCTCCACACAACGAAGTGAAGGGATGAATAAGGTATTTAAAGATATTGTAGACTGTCGAACATCAATTTATCGTTTTGTTACTCAATATGAAAAAGTTGTGGATAGCCGTTATGTACTGGAAGAAGATCATAGATCGTTTCATTCGCCTCCAAAATTGTGGTCTGATTATCCTATAGAGCAGCATGCACGAGAAGTATACACAAGAACCATGTTTAGAGTATTTAAAGGACTATTAAAACGTTCAACAGGGTTCGCGTCAAAGGAAGTAGCACCGCATGAGAAATTTGTGGTGTCTGAAGCAAAAACAATAAATGGGAGTAGAGGAGTTTCATTTGTGGTGACGGTCAATATGTCCGACTCTAAATTTTCTTGTGAATGTAAGTTATGGGAATCTAAAGGGATGCTTTTTGCGCATTCATTTAAAGTTCTCACAGACCTTAACTTCCGCCAAATACCATCAGATTATATACTAATGAGGTGGACGAAAGATATGAGACATATGCAATATCCTAGTTGTGAGAAAGGTCATGATCAGACTCCTACCACAAAAGCTACAAGATTCAATTCCTTATGCAAGATAGCTGTTCAACTTGCCAATGAAGGGTGCTCTTATGAGAAAACTTTTATTTATGCAAAAGATGAAATTGTGAAGATTATCGATACAATTTTGAGCATGAAGCAGAAAATTCCGGAAAAAAGATAATGCTACTATGTTAAGAGATGTTCCCTCACTCCAGCAAAGCCAAGACATGTTTTCCTCCAACAACGATAGGGTAAAAGATCCTAAATCAGCTAATTGCAAAGGTCAGAGAAAGGTGCAACGTTTCATCAATCCACTAGAAAAGAATTCTAAAAAGCCACGAATTTGCCGAAGATGCCATGGCTCAGGGCATAACAGACGCACTTGTACAGTTGAAGTACACGACTTGAATGAAATATCTGCTCAAAGAGATGATGACTATGAAGAAACAACATGACTTTTTATGTAGGTAGAACTTTTTTGGAGAGGCTTCATGTGCTTGAATTTTTTTTTTTTTTTTTAAATGGAGTAGCTAAATTGATGTATGAAACATGAATGCTTTTGAAGCTAATTCTGCAGTATAATTTCAGCTCTTAACATTGCTGAATGCTTTTGAAGCTCATTTGTAAGGCTGATCTAATATTAGTGCATGTTAGCACTTTCTGATTACAAGCTTTTGGCTGTTGAGGTGTAATAAACCTTTTAGCATCTGGTTACTAAGCAAAAACAAATCATTATAGCAGTACAAACTTGATTTAACCTTCACGTATACCGGTCAAAAAAAAAAAAAAAACAAAAGAGGTTAAAATTCCTCAATCAACGTTCAATGCTTCCCAACTTATTCAATTAAAAGCTTAAAAATATGATCTAAATGTCTACAACTGCATTGTAAAGAACTGATATTCAAATTTCAACAAAGATTTACAGATTTCACAAAGATTTACAAATTTAAGAAATTTACGAAAGATTAAGAAAGAAAAATTTACAGCTTATAAACTAAAATTTTATAGATTGAACAAAGATTTACACATTTAACAAATATAAATTACAAATTGGATAGATCTGTAAAGATGATCTGCCTAAATAGGAATTCCGGCATCACGATCAACTTTGATAGCGACATCGGAGATGAATCACGATCGACCTCTTTGAGGAAGAATCAAACTCGAGGAGGAGCACAGATCGGACAGGGGAAGGTGAGAGGGACAGCTTCGAGGAAGAAGCAATGCCAGAGGCAAAGCAGCGATCACAGAGACGATATGCTGAGAGGAAGAGTGAAATGATAGCTAGTAAGGAAAGAAATAAAGTGGTGGGGTCCATGGAGAAGTTGAGGAGACTAACGGGCAAAAATGCTTCTGTTAGTGACGTTTAGCATTTAATCCAACGGTTCTTATCATTTAATTCTACGGTTAAAAAGTTGAGTGGAGCTATGCCTGACTCATGTCGAGTGGAGAGTAGTATTTCTACATATATATATATATATATATATAATATATATATATATATATATATATATATTCATTCTCTGCCCTCCGCCTCCACGATCTTGCTGTGTTTAGTTATATAACTCCAATCTCAGGCGTGGGTGCATCTCGTGTTTTTATCCCAACCGTTGATGTTGCTTTGCTGCTTGCTGCTTTGTGTTTGGTGTTTGGTTATATTAATCCAGCCGACTTATGGTATCTTCCCTTTGGATTTCATCCTTTAATTTCAGCCATCAATCTTCATTTGCTCATATCCCAGCCATTCATTAATTGATGTTGTGTGTTGTTCATCATCCAGCTAATGCTTGCTTATATGTGCATGTTTCCATTACATTGCTCAATCCGGCCGCATATAACCCTCTTTGCATATTTATCTCCAAATTATAATTTTTCACTTAAAATGAACATATCATCAATAGAATTATTGTATAATATAGGCTGAATTTGTATATAAAAAATTAAACTTATCACCCGTCATTTCACCTTTTTTTTTGTTTTTTGTAATTATTATTATTATATTGTTATATATGTGTATATGTATATAGGTTATATACGTATATACTTATGTATATGTATGTGTATACATCACATATGCGTACGTTTGCGTATATATAAACGTATGTATATGTTTCAGATGTTATCGTATATAAACGTATATATGTGTATTATCGTATGTGTATATGTGGATTATCGTATGGGCATATATCACCGTATGCTTGTATACCGTAAAATGTACCAAACTAGGTTTTAATTTGGTCAATGGCCTGATTAGATATAACTGAGCTTTATCATATTTTTCTGGGCCTTAATTTGGGTTATTTGGCTCAATTAGGCTTTATCGGGCTCAAATGGGGCTAATCGGACTCAATTGTACCTAATTGGACTAAATCATGTCTTTTTGGTCTAATTCGACCCAATTAAGCTAGGTCGTGCATAATTAGGCTTAATCTGGCCAATCGGGCTTGATTGGATCCAATTGGGCCTGAATGGGCCTTATATGGTAGTTAAGTCAAATTGTGCTTTATGGGTCCCGATTAACACATTACGATAGTGCATGCATGAGGGTGTATATATATATATATATATATATATATATATATATATATATATATATATATATATATATATATATATATATATATATGCATATCTATGTTACGTGTGTATATGTACACATGTATATGGTTATGAGTATATATATATATATATGTCCATATATATGTATATAATATGTTCGTGTATATATGACATTTGTATATGCATATATAAATGTATGCATATGTATATGTGTATTTATGTGATGGTTATCATTATATATATGCATGCCTATATGTGCGTATGCGCATGAGTTATCGTGGGCGGCTGGACAAAATAGGGTTTCGAAAGTTGCTCCTATTAGTCTAATCCATTGAAAAAGGATTAGGCAAAGATAAAAGAGATATCACATTTTGTCCGATGAGTTGAGGTGCGATGGACGTGTCCGGACTTGGCAGGGCCTGAGAAGCTACCCGGACTTGACATCCGTGGACCAGAAATGTAGCGACCCCATAGATCGTTTCTTAGAGTTATAAAGTAATGGATCCATGAACCATACTATAAAGTAGCTAGAAGGTAACGGTCACCTTAACCATTCCTTGAAGGTTATAAAGTGATGGCCCTCATGGACTATGTTGATAGGTGACTTAATGTTACGAATGTCATTGGATTATGTCATCGAGATTATGAAGCAATGGTCACCGTGGACCAGGTTTTGATATACGAGGAGAGGTCATGACCATCGTGGATTTGGGTTATGAAGCAAGGGTCTCCGTGGACCATGCCTTGACCTATGAGGTAAGATCATGAACATCGTGGATCATACCTTTGGATTATGAAGTAATGGCCGCCGTGGACCATACCTTAGGGTTATAAAGCAATAGTCGCCGTGAACGTTCTTTGGTGTTAGTAGATGTTCGTATGGGGTGTCGTAGGTGTCCGCGTGTGTTCATGGTGCTTGGAGGTGTTCATGAATGTTTGCGTGTTTTCATATTTTTTTTAGAATAAAAAATTGAGGATACTTTTGTCATTTCATATGACAAAGGGGCTCATTGTAGTGAAAACAAATTAGATTAGCACAAATATACCAAATTCACTTAGGGGGCACAAAAATACGAAATGCCCCTATTTCTTTTGGGGTTTGGTTTTTTATTGTGTTAGCCCGAAATTTCGTCCTTGGTGTTACACCTAAATTTATCACATTTTGAACAAATATATTAGTAATATTTTTTACTAAGTGTTTTGTTATCATCAAAATCATAATATAGTCAACAATCAGGTTCATAAGGGCTTCTAATGGCACTTACGTATTTTGGACCACAAACCTAAGTATGGTACACCTTATTGATATAGCATAGGGGTGAAAATGAGCTGTGTTCGAGCCAATCACCATTAAACTCAAACTCGACTTAATTGTTTTTGTCCGAACTCGAGCTTGAGCTCGATGAGCTTCAAAGGCTGAGTTCGGACTTGACTCAAAAAATTTTGAGCTAATAATGCTCGAGCTCAACTCGATTGTTCAAGTGAGCATAACGAGCCGAATAATACGATACTTACGTTCGGCCCGTTCAATTTACTCTAGCTCAAATGAGTACTCAAACTCGGTTCGAACTCGTAGGACTCGAACTCGAGCCAAGGTTAAATGAATTCAAGACGAGCTCGAGCGAGCTTAAATGAGTTCGAGCCGTGACCAGCTAGGCTCGTTTTCGCTTCTAAAATTGTAGCATAGTACAAATTCTCCTAAAACTATAAGGGATTCCTGAAAAAGTGATTTTTTTTAATCTTTTATTTTTGATTAAACTAGATTGCTACATCTCTCTCAAAGCTTCTATTAGGCCAATTAGGAAATAAGAAGTGTAGTATCGATTCCAATGAATTCACTATTGAAAATAGACTAATTTTCCAATATAAACCCGCTAAGTAGCTTTTCAACTTATGAGCAACAAAAAAAAAAAAAAAAAAAAAAAAAAAAAAAGGGAAGAAGAGAGAGCAACAACAGCTTGCACAATCTATACATGATCTAGAGAAGCGCAAAACCGAAGTGATATATTTGCTCCTTAATTCTTCAATTTTAGAAAACAAGAAGAGAAACAAGTGGTTTTTTTTTTTTTTTAATTCCTCTAATGAACATTATTAATTAGTGCCACGTCAGCAAGATTAGTGACGTGTCCGTCTAATTAATCGAATAAGGACATCGCGTTCCTAAATTTGAAGTAGAAGGGTATGAAAGGTTCCAAAATAAGTTGAAGGGTATGAGCGCCCAAAGATCTATAGTAAAGGGGCATTTACTAAATTTTGGCCTTTTATTTATTACAATACATATTACATATTACATGTAACTTTAACATATCCTATGTGTTAGCTATTTACTAACTCAAATAATAATTTTAAAATTTAACGTAAAATGTTAATTAACGCAATATCTAAAAAAGACATCCGGCAACACGCGAGCAAATTACTAATGTATACTAAGCAGGTTTTTATTGCTGATAGTATTATTACTACAAAGTATGAACAATTGGACACGTATGTCGATAACTGGTTTAATAGTTATTAGCGACAATTTTAATTTCGGCAAATACCATATCAGCCCCATATTTGAAAAGTTCGTCTGCTTCAGTTTCTAAAAATATATTTTTTCGTCGACGTGGTGGCGGGCGAGTTTTCAGAGACTGAAATTGCAAAAGTTGAAATATAGAACTGAAATGTCAAAAGGCTTTTCAATTTCACGGTGGATTTGGTATCTCGATAGGGGTGTCAAGCGATACCACTACTTGCCCAAGTTAGTATTATAAACTTCAAAAAAGGATAATTTTCAGTAAAGCTATTGTTATTTTTATATTATTTTAATTATATTGGCTTACATATAAGAGTTTTGAATAAATAGGTTATGTGTTCGAGGCCCGTGCCTCCACAAATCCTTTATTTTTTTTTTTTTTTTTTTTGGGCTAATTACTTTTTTTTTTTTTTTTTACCAGAAAAAGCCCACCTTTAGTAAGGTTCTTGTGCATCGCCAATACAATCAGGACAGCTAGCAAAACTTCAAACACATATATATCTCCGAGCGCAGACGTTCGGATTGAATCTGGGCAGTAGGTAAAGAATGACTTTTATAATCATAGTCAGCTCATTTTGTCGGACAGAAATTTTCTGTCCCACTCTATATCTATATTCTTTGTCCTTATATTATAAATAAATAGTAAAATATATTTTTTAAAAAAAATTTACGTAAAAATTATAAATTTTGATAAAAATATTTTTAATATTAAATATTTTTAAATTTTTTTTTCTAAATATTTATTTTAGTGCTCGAAAATTTTAATCAATTTTAAAAATTATTTTTTAATCTGTTAAAATTTAAAATTATATTATCTATTAAAAAATTTTTAAAATAAAAATTATAAAAATTTATTATCTATTCTATTTTGTTTGTACCAGCGGCAGCAACTAATCTTCGACGACAATGGCAACCACTCATTTTAATTCGATTCTTCCCTAACGAAAGGCCGCCACAAGATCCAGCAATCACTCTGCTCACCACGAAAAGATAAACTCCATCACACCAGAGATCCTCGATAGTTTCCAACTTCCCTCTAACATTAGCTCTGTGTATTGTTGTTAGCTCCTCCTTCGGGTGGAGAGAGAGAAAGAGAGATGGCGTCTATGGTCGTCAGAGCGGCCGCATTGACGACTCCTCGGCTTCCTCCTCCACCGCCGAAGCTCACTCCAAAATCTCATCATCCCCGGCTGCAGCGATCTGAGCAACTCTCACCGCCGCCTTTGTCGCCGGCTACACTATCTCTTCTCGCTGCCCCTGTCTTGTCTGCATCACTTGTCGTTCCAGAAGCACGCGCATTCTCTTTGCCCAAAGAAGAAGTCCTCTCATCGCTTACCAAGGTACAAACTACGCCAATTACTATTCTTTTTTTTTTTTCTAAGCTTTGAGAATGCCAATTTAATTGTGAATTGCAACTATTTGAAATATCAATAGCATTTTGCTAAATATATATAATTTTATAGTTGGTGCTGTATTTCAGTTTATTAATTTTTTCTGTGAAGGTTGAAGACACGATTGATCAGGTAGGAGGCATCGGATCACGTGTTCTTGACACAACACAGTCCGCATTCAAGGTTATAGGTGATACTCTGAAGCCGGGTGTGGATGCGGTGCTGCCTCTGCTTCGTGGAGCAGGTGAGGAAGCTCTAAAATTTGCTTCACCTGTGGTGTCAGGTGCTTCAAAGCAGGCAACTGAAGCACTCCAGAGTGCTGGAGTAGATCCTTCCCCTGTTGTATCTGCTGCTAAGGTTATTATCGCAATCTTAATAATTTTGGCTAGTTTATTACTTTAAAGTTCTATATTCTTGTGGGATTAATTTTTTATTCCCCCTTTCAAAATATATTAGGTTGTTTCCTACAGAGTGTTTATGTTTCAAACAACATATACTATGGATCAACAGTTGTTCTTCCTAATTAGTTCTTTCACTCTCTAATTTCCAGCAGGATGCTGGTTATGTGCTGAATTTTCTCTTCAGAACTGTGAAGTTTGACATTTTTATAACTATTATTTCCATAAATTGACCTGTAACAAACTTCTATCGATTGGCTAGAGCTATACCAACCAAAAAAATTTAATACAAGTGCAATGATTTCAGAATGCTTCTTTGCGAGCACTAACTTTCTCTTCAAGCACCAACTCAACCAAGAGTGGTTAGCCTATGCGGTTAAATGTTGTTCCCCCTTAGAAAACATTCGACGATTCTTGTAGAACTTCCATTAATTGAGCCTTCAATATTAATGTCTCCTTTTTTGCCTTCATTGAGGTTCATGTACTATGGATTACTCATTTTATCTAGAGTCTGACAGAAGGTCATAATGTTAGCAGACAGTCGCAGATGTAGTAAAACAAACTCCAAAAGTTATTGAAGAGGCCAAACCTATTGCTTCAGCAACAGTGGAAACAATTTCATCTTCTGATCCTTCTGTGGTCGTGGTAACAGCCGGCGGTTTATTTCTTGCATATCTTCTTCTTCCATCAGTATGGTCAGCCATATCTTTCAACCTTCGTGGTTATAAAGGTATTACTTTTCTCTTGTCGTCTACTATGCGTTTTGCTTGTTTAAAATAATCTTTTTACGTGTCAATTATAATTTGCTTTCAGTAATATGGCCGATGTGTCAAACTGAGTATACAAGTTTCAGGAAATAAAAAAAAAAATGGAAGGAAAGCACGTATAACTGAAAATCATCTTGTAGTCTCTTGTCATAAGGATTCAAGGAACTGGCTGTTCATCATGATTTTAGATTTTACATCATTTACTTTTAAAAAATGTCAGCCAAATCTATGGGCAACAGGGAATGCTTTTTCCTTTTAACCACAAATATTTGATCTTAAATTATGTTAGTAAAACGTTTGAAAAAGCTAATAAAAAGTTCAATGATATTAATGTTATATGGCTTTATGTAGTGTTGTTGTGATACACAAGTTATTGAAAGATCTATCCCATAAAACCCTAGACAACTTTCAAGAGTAGAGCCTCCCCCACCCTTGGGTCGAGCAGTGTGGCGTGTGCTTCGAAAAGCGCACGTCGTAGGTTCAAAACCCACAGGTGGCTTTGAAATAGGGAATAGACAATGTCAACGAGTTTTCAGCTGGGGTTGTTAATATGGTAGCTAGACAGGACGTTAGTACTCTACTCTTGCTCGTGGCGAACATCAGGCCAAGATTTTTCCTTCATGACCACCATCCCAGCCCAATGCGGGCTAATGTATCGTAGTTAGAAACTATTTCCCCAGTAACATTTGGAGTTGGTACACCTGGAAGGTTCCCTTGTTATCTCAAAAAAAAAAAAAAAAGATAAACAAAAACTTCAACAATAGAGCATGAGAGATGATCATTGAATAGGGTAGAAAATGATCAATCCTTACTACAAAAGTGAAAGCAAGCCAACTAGCAAAAGCAATCAAATATTTTTGAGAAAAGCAAATATTTCAAAGCAGCAAGTTAGACGGTACGAACAATCAAAGACAATTTTGATAAGTACATGAAGATGAGGAAATAGAAAACTGCTACTATTCCAATTTAAATTTTGATTTTCATTTAGGGCCCGTTTGGATAGGGGATAAGGGGTGGAATAAGGGGCTTATTTTATTAAAAAGTTGCCAAACACTCGATTCGGCTATTTCCACCCAGAGCACAGTACCAACAGAAGTTCCTGCCATTTTGTACTTTCTCATCACTGAAATTTGACGTGTTTGGAGCACAGTACCAAACCAGAAGTGAGTCATATATTGCTTCGTACTTACCAACTTTGGATGAATTCCCGAACTCACATCCATGATTTAGTGGAACATAAAGTGACAATATCTTACTCTTGGACGTCGTCAGGTCGATAGGAGTTATTAAGCATGAAGTTTGATTTGTCTCTGTTATATATGAGAAAAGTCAATTGTTGTACTACGAACCTTCTTAGCAAAATCCTTCATCAGTATTAATACAGGTTAAGTGAACCAGAAAATCCTTTGAACTTTTTGGAACTAGTTAATTGCGTACACACTAGGTGGTTGCACGAAGCAGGTTTGGGTGCGAGTGTGGGAGTGGGAGTGAGACTGCGAGCATCCAGAAAAAAAACCTTAGGCTATATATTATTTGAATATTTAATTAACCAAAAAAACGAAAGAAAGGCCACACGCTGAGAGCATGATTTGTGAAACATTGGGAATGTTTCGAGCAATATCCAAAACGCTCTTCTCTGCATACCTTTTTTAATATATTGAAGAACAAGCAACACATGACAAGATTTTTGGGTGGTCATGCACTTAAAGCAGGTGCGAGAACGGAGCAGGAGTAAGCAGAAGTGGGAGCAAAAGGGGATTCCCTAGGAAGGTTTGTAGGATTATAAGAAGATTCCTGCAACTATGCGTACACATAGTATCTAAGTGTGCAAGAACTTATCTACATCGGTAGCACTTATCTAAACATTTAGCACTTACTCTTACGCATTTAGTGGTAAGCATGTAGCAGTTTATTGTAATGAAGATCACTATAAATTTGAATCAAGTGGTAACAAAAAAGCAAAACAGTTTGAACAAGCGCTACACACGTAAAGCTCATGTTACAAACAATAGCGTAGAACTAACTAATACAAATTTAGAACTAAGTGCTACATAGCTAGTGCTAATATATAGGTGAACCAGATATAAAAGCTGAGAGGGTAAGTGGTATAAAACTTTGGAAAAGAATATGCCATGTCAATTAGATGGACACTATCCTGCCAAGCTTACATTAAGCATAGGCTGATTAGAAAATACCCCTTTTACATTTTCGATACAATTTGTGAGCATGATTATGTTTGTCCTCCATCAATGAAATAGCATCGGTTCACATAACATTTAGCAACATTTATGAATCTTTACGATGCAGTTGGCCTAGTGCTATCGTTAAGCACATATTTCATGTTTGAAAAGTTCAAGCACTATAGTTTTTCTTTGTATATATTTAAAACTTTTTATCTGATAGGTCCTATAAATTACTAGGCTGGTTCCAAGTTCTATCTAGCACAGTACTATCCTTTTCAATCACATTTGGTAACAGAATAATGTTAATTTTCAATTTAATAGAATCATTTGGCTCTTGACATATTCCAGGAGATCCGTAACTTGTTTATCGTTCTGTAGGCGATCTCAGCCCTGCACAAGCTCTAGATTTTATCACCACACAAAATCATCTCGTAATTGATATAAGATCGGAGAAGGATAAATCCAAAGCAGGAGTTCCCCGGCTCCCATCTAGTGCTAAAAACAAGATAATCTCTATTCCGTAAGATATTACTTCCAGATCTTATATTGCTTTCATTATGATCTTTCTATCTTGTATTCTATTTGAACTTTTTAATTGTGTTGTAGTCTAGAGGAAATTCCTAGCAAGATGAAAGGTCTCATAAGGAACACCAAGAAAGTAGAAGCAGAGATGATCGCTTTGAAAATTTCGTACTTGAAAAGAGTGAACGGAGGTTCCAACATCATCATTATGGACTCGTAAGTTCCATTAAACTCAATTGTCACTGCAATTTTTTGTTTCCAAGAAATGCCATTTTTCGAGGGACCTTAATAAAACTGATATGGTTACAACCACATGCAATGCATGCACTGTAATTTTGATTGCATCAGAAGTTTTGATGGTCCTGATGAATATCAATGCTCCTTTCTTTTGAATAAGTTCAAATCAACCATTTGTTTATATACCGTCCTTAAATAAATTGTTTTTTTTTATTACTAACTCAAGTCAAAGCACATAGGTTTAAGTATTTTTTAGAAAAATTTTGGATACGCAGAGATGATTTTGTAAATAAATTATTTTTTTATTACAAAATGGAAGCTTTAACTTGCTTTTATATTTTTAATTATTGATAAATTAGTAAAGTAGAAGCAGAGTTGATTTTGTAAAAATTTTACAAAACAAGAGCTAATTTGACAGTGTTTTGTAGAGTAGGGGTTTTTCTTTTTTCCGACAAAATTCCCTTTCTTTTTTTGGCTGCCTTTTTTATTTGAGTAGGTAGAGAGACCCATTGGACCATTACTTGTTACTGATTGAAACTCTTGTAAATTGTAGCTATTTTTTTGACACACATCATTTTAATTATTTAATCCTGGGATTTTTTCTTTTTTTGGATAACCATTAACCCTGGGAATTAATTAGCCGGAACTACAACGAGCAGGTATGGCGACGCTGCTAAAACTGTGGCGAGGACGCTCACAGGCCTTGGTTTCAAGAACTGCTGGGTAATGAGGGATGGATTCTCCGGCGGCAAAGGATGGCGACAGAGCCGATTAGGAACTGAGTCGTACAACTTGCCGTTTGTGGAAGTTCTATCGCCTTCTCGTGTTATCCCTGCAGTAAGTCGCTTTGCTACAGCCAGTTCATCCACAAAGCTTCTCCCCGGGAGTGTTGAAAATTGAAGCTTTGTTTTATTAATTGAAGAGAAAATTGCGTTAAACCTCCCATTTTTCATAGTTTGTGATTCAGTCCCCAGAAATGCATTTTCCACCAACGTAGAGGCGCACGTACACCGCCACGTGGTGCATTTATGCATTTCGGAAGGTTGAATCGCATGACTGCATATGATATAATATTCTTTTAATATAGTGAATCCAATAGTTTCTTTTGTAAAATCCTGCTTTTGTAAATTCGTTCTTTGGTATCTACATGATTATATAGTTTTGGGGTTTTTGTCGAAAAATGCGTTTGATTTGCAAATTTTCTCAAATAAGTCTCTATTAAATAACTTCAAACATCAGTCTAAAACACATATGTATTGATATTTTTAAAAAATGTAAATATTAAAAAAAAAAAAAAAAAGATTTTGGTGTAATAGTTTAAGAACTTAACGTGCAACTTGACTCACTTCATATGAGCCACCTCTCGAGGTGGGAACGATTGTCTCCGGCGCGGGCACAGACTTTGACTAACTTCATGTACAACTTGACTAACTTCATATAAGCGGCGTCTCGAGGTGGGCAAGATTGTCTCCGGCGCGGGCACGACTTTGGCAATATTGAAGGGCACATGATAGATATATGAAAAATGTAGTACCTGCTCCTTAATGTATGCTTGTAATAAGGCATGGTAGGTGTATAAACAACATCAAAGAGAATCACCAAAGTGAATATGCCATGACAACCTCATTTGTGACATGAATGTGTGGTACATTTATGCCATGACATGCTTCTCTATGGATTCAGTGTGCCGCCCGGCACCTTAATGCTTGATTTTGGGCAAATGCATATCAGCTTTCGGTTTTTTTCTGCTAATTCAAATTAATCTCTAGATTTTAGTTACTGGTTAAACTAAAAAAAATTATTCTCGATATTCGTGTCGGAGCTATTTTGAATATTGTATAAATAGTTTTTTGAAAAAAAAATTCAACATAAAAATTATTGATTTTGATGAGATTTATAATTTTTATGTTTAATTTTTTTTAAAAAAATACTTCCAAATAGATATTTTAAGTCTTCAAATTCTTAGTAGGTTTTAAAACAATCATTAATCCGCTGAACTTTGGAACCTCAAATCACTATTTAGAGATATTTTAAAAAAAAAAAAACATAAAATTATAGATCACATCAAAATTTATAACTTTTATGTCGAATATTTCAAATAATACTTTTAAATAAATATTTTAAGGTGTCAAAATTAACGGATAAAAAATAGGAATTTATTCGTTAGCTTTAAACATGGAGGAGCTTATATGGAGGTCTCCCTTGATTTATCCTATAGTCTAAGGAAGATTGTAGATTAACTTCATGAATAGTGGATAGGGAGTCCAGGTAAAAAAATGAAAGGAAAGGAAAAATTATTAGGATGAGCAGAAGAAAAATAAGTAAAATTGTAGGAACTACTGCTCCATTTGAATCTGTTTGGGTATCAGTGCACGGAGCGGTGCGTAAAATTCGGCGCAGATGATCCTCATCCCACACAAACTCCCGAGAGGATTCTACGCATTGACAGATGGGCAAATAACTTGAGCAACAAGAATTTTGTTCTTTGAAGAAACAAGAAAAGCTTAGTCAATTTTTGTATACTACTTAATAGAGCAGCTTTATGTTCCTCTTCCTCAACCCAACATTGTATCTTTACTTGACCCTCCTCCAGTTGTTTCGGTTCAAGCAATTATAAAGTTCAGGAGATTTCTGAATGCAGAGTTTGCAATCATCTTTGATGAATGGCTGCGACTTACGTGTCTGCTTCTCTGTTGTTCTCCTTTAAATTTTTGAAAAATGTAATTTTGGTCTCTGTGGGACTCCTCTAATATTAAAGCCATTTAGTTCAATGATTCTTATTATGCTTCATCTCTAAAATGGCTCAGTTATAAATCATTATTTCAGGAAAAAAAGGGACATCAAAGTATTTGCAAATATTCAGTTGTAATTTAATGAAAGAGGTAAAAAGAAAAAAGTTTTACAAAAAAAACCTGTAGGCGTCGCTATTTACGGTCTGTTCCTGATGAAAACAAAAAACGATCTTTTCCTGATTTTTGTCTGGTAACCATCCCTTTTTTTAGCTGCTGAAGTTCGCACTTCTAGTATCTCACCTTAGTACTTCTTAATCAGGGACTTCTTGTCAATACTCTGAAATTTGAAAGAAAAAATTGTTTACAGGTTATGTATACATATATAACCTACTTGAATTAAGGCAAATATTCTAAAGAAAAATAACGAGGCACCGGGAGGCTGTGTTTCCCAGGAGTGGCCCTTTCATGGGCAAGACTCTGCAATGGATGATGAGTCCATAAGTTGGCTAGGGTTCTTGTCAAACTTCATGGCGGAATATTCAATGTCCCTGAGATTTTTGTCTAGTCAGGTTTCTTTTCTGGATATATTTGTGTAAGATGTTCTAAGGGACGTGAGACGTGTGCGATTGTATATTTGTGGTTTGGGCTGGCTAGGATCCTCTTAATGTGGCACTGGCTTACGAGCTAACAAAAGTGCATACAGTCTCGTACTGTTTGCACAATGATGACATTATAGCATAGTTTTCGGTGTCGGTCGGCACAGCACGACCCGGCAGGACACGTGTCAAAAAATCTTATATTTAAATTTTTTAATTAATTTTTTTTTATTTTTATTTTTAAAAAAATAATATACGGCACGGTCGGCACGTGCCAGGATCTGAATTTACCGAAATTCGGCTCAGCTCGGCACAAAAACCAGCATAACAGTATCCGAACTGAAGTGAGCCGGCCAACTAAACAGTATGTACATGCCTAGCAGTAGCAGTTGAGCCAGCAGTCAGCAGCAAGCTAAGCTGCTGCTTCTATGTTTATAGAAATAAATCACCATTTTATCACATCAAATAATGAGAAAACTTTGAAGCTGTAAACCAAACATACTTAACTCATACTCACCTGCTGCCTCTGTGCATCTAAAATCCCCATTTTAGAAAAAAAAAAAAAAAAAAAAAAAAAAAAAAAAAAAAAAAAAAAAATTCAACAGATGCTGAGAAAACTCTGAACATATAACAGCTAAAGCAAGTAGCTTGCGACACTAAATTCACAACCAGCTCTCAAGGTTTTGATAGTAGGGAAACCTGGGAGACAAATAATGTGCCGTAAGAGAAAGATATCCACAAAGGCTTCTATAAAAACAGATATAACTTCCAGAAGAAAAACATTGACAGAAATCAGCAAGGAAAAGGAAAGCTTTACTTTTTTAGGAAGAAAGAATACTATACCAGATAAAATCCCCGAAGATCTGCTAAGTCAGCTGTCCTGATACCTCTCAAAGTAAAGCTTGAGCAAAACGTTAGGCATCCTTGTTGATTATCCATGAATTATTTCAGTAGATTTGTTAACTTTCTATGTTATGTTATTCAAACTCACAAAAACCAAGTGAGTGTTGCACTTCATCCTGCAAGTCAGCTGCTCTTTGTTTCTGCAGCATGATTAGAGTAACTTCGGACTTTAAATCTCTTTCTAATCATAACATCATCACTTATATTCTTCAGGTCACCAATAATCTCCACATGAACAAAAACCATTCTCGAAATGGTGGAAACGGTTTGTATCCCTCACAATGATCTTCCTTTCCATTACCTTAGAGACAAGCTTTATAGCGGAATGACAATCTCCACACATTCTAATGTTCTTCATAATTCGGATAGTTGCACCTTCTGCCATGTTTAGAAGTCCAAATGCAAGAGCAAGCTTCTCACTATGGTTCTGCAATTTCGCTTCTCTATCCTGCTCGTCCACAAACGAAAGCACATAATCAGTGTCTGGAATGTAGCCTGCATCTTTGATCTTCAAACTGATCTCCTCCCACATTTTGCATATCTCTTTAATCTGTGGGTGAGCATCATCATTCGCCACAAACATGTGGACCTTGTTCTCGATCTCCACCCAACTACAAGCAGGCTCTTTCTTCATTCCACTTTCATCATCTTTCTAACTTTAGCCGCATCACTCCATCTCCCAGCAGAAGCATATATGTTAGAAAGCAATATATGCGGCCCAGAATCATGTGGATCGAGTTCAAATACATGTTCAGCAGCAATCTGCCCGAGCTCTGAATTCTTGTGCATTCTGCAGGCTCCGAGCAAAGCACCCCAAACAGCGGCAGTTGGCTGAATCGGCATTTCGATTATGAATTGTCGAGCTCGATCAAGTAGCCCGGCCCGGCCAAGTAGATCAACAACAGTTACGTAATGTTCAATCTCAGGTTCCACCTTGTACGTCTTCATCAACTCAAAATAATGTTGGCCTTCGCTCAATAGACCCCCATGGCTACAAGCAGTTAGTACGCATAGAAATGAAATTTGATTAGGCCGCATCCCGAGTTTAAGCATCTCCTCAAACCTCGAAACTGCTTCCTTTGCAAGACCATGCTGACCGCACGCTTTAAGTATAGAATTCCATGAAACAACATCCCGCTTATCTAATCTGTCAAAGACTTTCCTCGCATCCTCAATGCTTCCTGCCTTAGCATACATATCAAGTAGTGTGTTCCCGACAAAGGCAATGAGTTTCTGCCCTGACTTTACCATGAGAGCGTGCACCCATTTCCCTTGCTCCAGAGCTCCAATACTAGCACAACCACTAAAAACACTAGAATATGTGAAATGAGTCGGTACAAAATCCTTCCTCTTCATCTCCCTCAACATTTTAAGTGCCATCTCGCCGTCTTCCTTCCGTGCATATCCAGCAATCAATGCGTTCCACGAAACTTCATTCTTAGATTCTAATCTCTCAAAAACCGCACAAGCATCATCCATTTTCCCACGGCGGGCATACATATCCAGCAATGAACTCCCAACGAAGACGTTCGAATCACACCCAAACTTAATGCAAATCGCATGGACCTGCTGCCCGAGTGAGTCGATATCAACTGCCCCACAAGCCTTCAACAAGCTAGCAAAAGTAAATTGATTGGGCATCAGACCGAGAGAAAGCATTCCAGGGAACAGCTCCAGTGCCTCTTTGGGCATGTCATTCTGCGAATACCCTGTCATCAACGCAGTAAAGGTAACCATATCTCTCTCAGGCATTTCGTCGAACACCTTGCGCGCGTCATCCAAACTACCGCACTTGCAGAACATATTTACTAGAGAGTTGTAGAAGAACTGGTCGGGCTCGAATTCGGAGTTTTTCAAATGGGTATAGAAAATTCGGGCTTCGTCGACCGCTTTGAGATTCGTGCAGCGCTTGATAATGCGGGAGTAGATAGCGGACGAGGGGTGGAGGCGGCCGGAGTCAATGAGATCGACAACGCGCAGCTGAGAAGTTGAGCTTCGTCGGAGAAGGTCCTTGTCATTGATTAGAAGAGAGACCTCGGAGTTATCGTCGGTGGAGTCAGAGTCACTAAAGGCGGCGGCGGAGGAGGCGGAAGTGGTGGATAGGAAGCGGCGGACGGCGGCGGTGGTTGGAAGAACATGCCGGGAAAGTTTCCTCATGGGCAGGATGACGGCGTAGTTGGCCCACCAAACTTAAAACTAAGTTAAGTTGGTCATTTAACGGCCTCTACTTACAAGAAGCTTTATGATTGTTTTTAGACCAAAGTCACTAAAACTAATATTTACATATAATTTTTTAAAAATATTTTAATTATAAAATTATTTTTAAAAATAAAATATGTAAATTCAGAATTAAAAATACTTTTAAAATTTCAAATAATATATAAAATAAATAAACTAATAATTATACAATATTGTTATAATTATTTTAAAATATCTTATATATTTTTATAAAATTCAAGTTATAAAATTATATATTATTTATTTTTTTCAAAACTTCTAAATATTGATAAATTTGATATAAGTTTCAAAATTTATGTCTAGAATATTATATAATTTTTTTCCACTCTACGCCAAATTTCCAAGTTTTAGATTAGTATGCGATCGCTTGGTTTCTCATAAAATGCATTGCGCCTATATATTTTACTTTAATATATGAAATGTGTTGATGAGAAGAAAGACTATGAGAGCCGCCACCTAAACTCTGCAGTACTCTTGCCTATCTTACAGGAGGCTAGTCCTAGAAATATATATATTTTTTGAGAGCTCAGATTATTTGTCTTATTTGGAAGTGAGACACTTCCATCATTAGTTTTATTACCTGCCTCTTGTAGAAAGATATTTTTATTATCAAGACTGCTTTGTCGCTCGAGGAGGGTCCACAATGTCGTACTCATCAGTGTGCTATTACAAATATACAACTGACGGTGTAGAAAGTCAAATCCAAAATTATAACGCTTCTTGAAGCCTCCCCTCATAGCTATATATTTAGTGTGTTTAAACATTTTAACCCTTCTTGAATTATAGGTGGACTTTTGTCTTATTACTTAATCCGATAAGATAATATATCTAATACAATCTAAACTACATATGCTATATTGAATATATGCTAAAGATATTTTTCATAGTTATATATTAATTAGATTATATCAGAATTATTAGAAGAACACACCAGAAGAACAGCTTTTGGGGTCTTTGTGACAATGTCGCCTCCTCTTTTATTTCTTTTTTTGTCTCTTTCTTTTTCTTTTTTATGTTTTTCTTTATTTTTTAGTTAACTCCTCTAATAAAAATAGGGCCAATACCATATTAGTCTCTAGATTTTTTCTACTCATTCAAATCAACCGCTAGATTTCCTAATTACTATTTATACTTACAAAAAAAATTTACTCTCATAATATTCGTACCAGAGTCATTTTGACCATTGTATAATTATTTTTTTTAAAAAATTTCAACATAAAATTATAAATTTTGATGAGGTCTACAATTTTTATATTTAATATTTTTTCAAAAAATACTTCCAAATATGTAAAGATCCAAAATCATTTGAAAAATAATATTAGCTTAAAAGCCCAGAAACGCCAAAAAAGTTTTTTATTCTAAGGATCAAATAGGGGAAAAAAAATATACTTTTTATAGAATTTACAACATTTAAAACAACGTTATGAGTTAGTACTTTCAAGCTACCTTACTATAAAACATTTTATATAGTACCCAAAGTATAATATACAGAAGAACCAAACGAAATATTTTATCTCCAACTGATCTGAATCCCGAGCTCTCTATGATCGTCTTCGGTCTTCACAACATATCTAAAGGGAAAAAATAATTTCATGAGTATATAAAATATACTCAGTGAGTGAGCCACCCACCATTTCCCCCACTTCCACGGGGCTAGATTGTGGTCACACACCAAACAATTCAACAAGCATATATGCATGAACAACTATAACAAGCACATTTCCATCACATGAACAACTATGAATATAAGCATGTTTGTAATGTAACATAAACTGCATAAAGTTAATCGATCACCCAACTACATCATTTATGCCAATGTCTTTCATTAAGTAGCGTGATCTAGACCAACCCGTCCCAGTCAGTCATTCGTGAATTATATTTTTATTTATTATTATTACGGACTCATGTGTAGTGTACATCTACGAGTCCCTGCCATGGGTTAACCGTGGCACCCCTAGTTACATGGCGTCCCATGCCATTCAGTCAAACTAACGTCCGTAACGTAGTGCCGAAAGAGGTTCTAGCACCGGGTCACTCACTACATGGGTCCCTCGGGTGGACCCGACGCCACCGGTCCGAAGAACAATCCAAAGTGCCCTTAACATCGCACCCACGTTTTACGGCTCTCTCGAGCCAACCCCAAACACGTGGGGCTGTGGCGTGCACATGTAGCACCAATCCATGGGAATCTGAAAGATCTCATCCGTACTGTTCAACATGCACCACCACGTGTCACAACCACTATACCATACCAGCCTAAGGCTGACCCCACACAACGGGGAGTGTGGGACACGTGTGGTCATGTGAACCAGTCACGGACCTCCTCCTCATGAGCACAAACAGATTCCACACACAAATTTATTAAGCATGCATTAAGCTTCTCATGATCTTATAAGTCAATAAAACATGTCCAACAACCCAATGTGACATGCAACTATAATAAGCATCATGAAGCTACTAGCATGACAAGCATCAACATACATAACAGGATACACAACAAGGTCATGAAAGTACTCATCAAGGTAGAATATCAAACACAGCATGATGTAAGTAAAGCATCCCACTATAAGCATAATCTGAGTAACACACTCATATGCACATTATAAGGGACAACATCATAACTAGCATGTAGATCATCATCTAAACCACATGATAACACAAACAATAAATCACATCATGCTAATATTTCATATACAATCAGGCTAATACATCATAGCATGATCGTACTAGTAAACAAATAAAACCGCCGGGGCACTCGCCTTCGCCCTAACCTTACCATATTAGGGTCGGTCGATCGGCGCGGATACGTCGAAGTTCTACCGAAATTGGCTTTGCCAACATGTTCACAACGTTGAGACGATGCTGAAAAGCGGTCGAGTTCGCTGGAGACTTCACCAGAATCGGCCGGACGACAGTGACGACGAATCGACGACAAACGGAGAAGGTGACGGCAGCTAGCTACATTATCACATCTAGGGGGTCGGCGGCGACACGGTGGCAGCTACACACGACGATGGCGGGTCACCCATGATGACGGCGAGCAACGATGATGGCCAACCGCACAACGCACGCGAGCTTGGGTTTCGGCCGAGAGAGAGAGATCGCGCGCGAGAGATAGCGAGCCAGAGAGGAGAGAGAGAACGGCGCGACGGTGCCCGCGCCAGCGACGATCCGTGCGGTCAACGACGATCGCGGGAGAGCGGGAGACGCGAGAGAGAGAAGCGAGGGGCTAGGGCGTGACGGGGCTCGAGCTTAATCAAGCTCACCCGCGCGCCCGAGTCAATTGGGCTCGGTTGGACCTAGAGCTGGCAAAAGACTACCCAGTACCCGCGGGTCCGCGGGTACCCACCCAAATGGGTGGGTACGGGTAGAAATTCTAATGTTAAAAGCTGGATGCGGGAATAGCCCACTCGTACCCGCAACATACAGGTAAAACGGGCAGGTGTCCGCGGGTCTGCGGATACCCGCATCCAATAGATATAACTGCAGTGCTGAGCGTGTAGGGTTTTTTTTCCCCTTTAAAACAGACACCCAGAACCCTTTCTCTTCTTAAGTGCCGGCGCCGCGCCCAAACTTTGCAACATCTCACGGCAGCACTCAGCTGCTCAGCAGAACACAAGCACCGCACCTAAATCCCATCTCTTTTCCTTCTCATGGCTCCGATTTTGTGTCAACACTCTATCTCCTTCGAGTTTTATATTTGATTGTTATTGTTTTTTTTATTGTGATGATCTTATTGTGTTGTTTATTCATTGCTCTACCTTGTTATTTGCTAGATCTATTTGGTATTTTGGATTACTGAGAATGTTGCTTTATGGGTTTTTTTTTTTTTAATGCTTAAACATCTATATGAGTATTTTCCCTGATCTTGTTTTTAGGAGTTATATATGTAGTGGAATTAATCTCTTTTGTAGTTATTTATTGAATTTTCTATATATAAGTTGGTCTGAGTGAATCTTCTATAGATCTAGGCAAAATTGATAGGGGATATCGGATTTCCATTATCTGCTGATTTAGGATGCTTTCCTATATATACCTGTAGTGATTGATTTGTAAATTTTTATTACTTTGACTTGTTTCAGATTAATTTCTTCTTAGATATGTGGTTTTGAATGTCCCAATTGCTTTCTGAATGTTGTGTTCATATCAGTGCTGATATATAAGTAATTTTTCATGCCTACGTTATTATTTTTAAGTGTGCAAAAATTATATGTGTTGAGCCTTTTGACCGTTCTTGTACATTTTGGCTAATGTGAAATTTATATTAATGCAGTCATGGCTGAGTCAAATTCCGAAAGCGTTCAAGAGACTATCAATGACAATAATGAGAAAGTGCCGCCTTCATATGGGGGAAGATCTACTAGAAGGAAGTGGATGTTAACGAAGGACATAACGATGATTCTACCTTACTTATCAAAAAGTCTCGTGAAAGTTACAGAGGTATGGAATTATTTTGTAAATTTTACTGAAGATGGTCGAACAAGGGCTAAATGTCAACAGTGTGGTACAAGCTACGCCGTTGGTAGTAGTTCACATAGGACTACGAACCTCAAAAGACATTTGACTGTATGCCCAAAAAGAAACACTGATGTATGTCAATTGCATTTAGCTCATGATATTAAGTTGCTAGTTAAAAAAATTAAGCCAGAGATCTATCGATAGAAGATGGCTATAGCTATAATAAATGATTTATCCTTTTTCAATTGTTGAAGATGAGGGATTGAGAGACGTACTTACATATTTGAATGATGACGTGAAGTTATATACTATGAACACTGTTAAAGTGGATTACTAAAAGTTATATAAGAAAGAGAAGGACAAATTACAATCCACTCTAAGTAAAGTTTCTAGTAGAATATTCTTAACTTCTGATTGTTGGACCTCTTGCATTACAGAAAGCTATATTTGTTTGACGGTGCACTATGTAAACAAAAATTGGAAGTTACATGCGAAGATTCTAAGCATGCGCTACTTTTCTCCTCCACATACCGGAGCTCTTATGACAAAAATGGTATTTAATTTGTTAAAAGAATGGAGAATTGAGAGAAAGATTTTTTTCGCTTATATTGGATAATACATCTAATTGTGACAAGATGGAGGAGGTGTTGCGCGAACAAATGGATAGACAAAATTTATTGTTGTGTAAAGGTTTATTTTTTCATGTGCGATGCTCTGCTCATATATTGAATATAATTGTACAACAAGAGCTTAAGACTACAAGTGGTGTATTAAACAAAATTCGAGAAAGTGTTTAAGTATTTTAAGGGAAGTGAAGGTAGATTGCTCAAGTTTAAAGAACTTTGTAAGCAAATTGATATATCGACTTCTGCATGTTTGTGGATTGATGTGCCTACTCGATGGAATTCAACATTTTTTATGCTTGAAAGAGCACTACACTACCGTCGTGTGTTCTTGTTTGGTGGTTATGATGTAGCTTATACACTTTGCCAGACCATGATGAATGTGTTGGGTTTTCGGGGTCGAAAAAACACATCAGATGCGCAAACTTTGAAAACATAGTCCCCATGTATCCGATTACAGGACACATTGGTATGATATTAATAATCGAAATCCATACATTACATATAAAATAAGCATGATATAATCAAATTAATCTAATTAATTTTATCACGATCCTATCATGCTTCTAACGCGGTACGAGTTTATCGAAATACCTTGGCGGGTCGAACACGCCATTTAACGATTCTCGGATGCTGATCAATTGAGTAGCGAAAATACCCGGCCTCTTAATGCTAGTCCATGCTGAGACGCTCGCAAAACCGAAATCCGATTTTAATCAAATTAAAACCGAATTGGGCCTTGATCTATTATGGGATCTCCGGCCCGTTTAAGAAGAACATTGTTCTTCTTCTTCCTGCTTAAGCCGCATCCACTGCCTCCGTTGCAATCCAATCACGGCTGCCGAACCACGCCAACGTAGCCTCTGATCCACGACCGAACACCGTCTCCGGCGTCTCCTTATCTTCGCCGAGATAGACGTAGTGGTGGTCGGGGATCTTGCCGCTTGGTTGTGTGTAACTTTTGCACCACGGGAGGTGGACATCGTGAAAAAGGTCCGGAGCTTGACGTTGTCACGCGCCGGCTCCGAGATGATGGTGTGTCGCCGTCCGAAGGCGGAGCTGCAAGCCGAATCTTCACTGCTTCTCTTGGTGTTGAGGCTCGCTGGATAACTTTCGTCGTCTCTCTTCGCCGGCGTCGCAAGTCGGAGGAGGAAGGGGGTGGAGGTGAGATCCTCGTGCGCGCGGAGAAGGACCGAACACCGAACACCTTGCTAGCGGTGGTAGGGTACTTCTCGTCATTCGCGGCGCCAAATTTCTTCCTCTCTTGCCGTCGGCTGCAACTATACATCTATATATATAGTTTTCATGCATTGCATGAAAAAACCACTTCTTTGCTATTTTGCAAAATCATCCCCATGAATTTTGCAAACACTTAGTCCAACATATTGGACATTGGCAAATGCAGCCCCTCAAGATCAAATTTTCAGTTTTTCGCGATCGCATCTCATTTGCGTGTGACCCATTAGGTTCAGTACCACGCCGGCAGTGAATAAATAGTTAATTCAACTAATTAACAAATAATTAATTCAACATTCAACAATTAATTATATTTATTCACAGATCATGGTTAACGTCTAGCAACATGCCATGACCACCCGTGTGGTATGAATATTAATATTCATCACTTGAAACCTTTATGTGAATAGTTTTCATTCCCTATAATCCTTCTGTTCCTTTCTAACATCCCGAATGAGCTTAGAGTATGGATATCTGTCAAACTCTAATATTGCTCAATCATATGTATCTGTCTTAATAGATTTGCTCGCCTGTGACATCAAAAACATTTCTTAATTCATATCGTACCTCGGCTAAGGATTTTCTAAGCTAGTTCTATTCAAAGACACATAGGATGTTCTCATCCTTGTAGGAGGTGACAGATTCTCTATTAGTTATCATCTATCTTCATGTGCTACTATTTATACCCAGATGGTTCCCTTGTACAGCTGAGCTATACTTGGAAACACACTAAAGCATAAATCGTATACACATAAGATATTATGATAATCTCAATTCTAAAGATCAAGGTATAACTATCACATTGAAGAATTACCATTGACAAACTTCATTGGTATTCTTCGAGTATGTCAGTTAAGTAAACTCATTCATCTAATGAGCACCTACAAACTTGCTTCAGTGTCGACTACACACGTAGTAATGAGATCACTACTCTCATCGTATGAGCAAGCAAGCTGTGTATTAGTCTTTCCGGTGACATTGAGCCCCTACTTAATGCACCTATGACTAAGAACATTATGGACTTAGGTTTATAAGACATTATGTCTCATTATCATGATCAACTATCATGATCTTAATTCTATTGCCTTCATCCATGGGGTTTATCACATACATTCATAAAATATATAAACATGACGATGCGATAAAAAAACAAATAACCATAATCAAGTAAACTAAAAGAGTTTATTAAAAAATATATTCACCAAAATATCTAATATTATTGGCTTTTAGGGCATTTATCCTTTCATAATGGACTAGAGCTGAGAAAATATCCACGCTTTTAAAACTATTTGCTGAAATTACAACTCTTTTTTCGGGTTCCAAATATCCAACTGCAAATTTGTATTTAAAAAATATATGAAAGATACAATTACGCCTCATTGAAGAAAGTAAAAGTGATGATGTGGTAGTTAGAGGTATTATCTAATCTATGAAGGAAAAATTCCAAAAGTATTAGGATTCATACAATATCATATTAGCTGTTGTTGTTGTTCTTGATTCTCGATACAAATTATCTCTTGTTGAGTTTTGTTATAGAAAAGTTGATTGCTTCACTATGAAGAGAAAGTAAATTTTGTTAAAAAAATATCAAAATGCTTTTTTCAAAAATATGCGAAACATGTGTGTTGATGACCTTCCTTCGGAGAGAAAAATGGTTGGAGTCGCCACCTAGATATTTAATGGAAACCTAAAAAATCGGGATAACACACATTGAAATTCTGGGGCTCGTTCATCGTTTACGTGCGGGGAAGACGGAAACTCCAACAGCGCCGTCTCAAAAGAGGGTACTCTATTAGTGATTATATATAATTTTGGATTTATTTTTGCACGAATTTTGTTATGTATATATATATATATATATATATATATATATATATATTATATATATATATATATATATATCATTTTTATTTACCAAATACGTAAAACGAGAATAAGTGTACACCTATTTCTCATTTTAGTATTTGATAAGTACATTTAACTAATAGAATTTACGTTATTGGACCAGCATACGCCGATCTTATGTTCATACTTTCTATTATTTAAATAGGATTTGTCTTCCTCCAATACGTATAGTAGGTGTGAAAGTAGTATACACCACTTCTTTACAGCTACTATGCGTATGTGAATTTCTCGTTCATATAAACTAAAAAAATGAGACAGCGATATACACTACTGTTCTAATCATTAATTTATATGACCAAGTGAGACTAATATCAAATAACAATATATTTACAGACATTATTTAATAAATAAATAAATAAATATACTATTTGTGTGTTGTGTGTGCTTAGCGTCAGAGAGTGCATGTTGTTGTGGTGAAAAGATTATTTTATTAGTGTTGGGCTTAGCGCGTTTCTGTTTCCTCTTCATCGCCCAAAAAGTTAGTTTTTTTTTTTTGAAAATAATTAGAAATATAAATATACACCTCTAATTTCTAATAATAAATTGAGTTATAAGTATACACTGATAACTCACTTTTATTAAAAAAATAATTTTTTTGGTGAGATTTGGGTTTAAAATATCACGTCAAGCTTAAAAGAATGAATAATTGGAAGTGTACACCTCCAAATATGCATTTGGATTATAAATATACACCTATAATCCATAAAAAATGATTTAAAATGAATTTAAACGAATTTGGGCCTTAATTGGGCTAGACCGGACCGAGTTGGTCCGGTCCAAACCGAAATTGCCGAGCCAGACGCGCGCGGGGCTTAGCCCCGCTCGATCGGGTGCACTCGGATGCGACTAGACTCGAATCTGGCCCGATTCTGGGCGCGTCGGTTTAAACCGACGTGCGATCGCGCGCTCGGACTCGAGTCTGGGCGCGTCGATTCGACGCGCAACGCGTGGTTTTAATGAAACGGGCAAGCGGATTCGGGTGCGGATCCGATCCAAACATCTCTTCAACCCGCGCGACGGCCTGCATTTGCATGTTTCGGAGTTTTAAAACCGCGGCCGGCGGCGGTCGTTCGACCTCTGCCGAAGGCCGTCCGTAGGTCACTTCGGGGGTTTTCGACGACCCCCGACGCGTTGGAGATGTCAAAATTAGATTATAAGCTTCATTTAATGAGTTTTCGTGGGTGTGATTCGGTCGTTTTTCGCGGTGATCATTCGCCGTCGGGAGGGTCGTTCCTAAGGTTATCAAGGGTCCTGAATTTAGTGGTGATGTCTAAATTTGATTCGACGTGTGTGCATAGAAATATTCGTGGGTTGAATTTCGGGAATTATTTTATTTTTTATTCCGACGCAGTGACTCGCCGGCGGCGAAGCCAAGGCAGCGTTCTGTGTTCTAACACATGAGGAGAAGATTTTGAGATAGTTATCTCGAGATTTGGACGTGGATTGAGTTGTTGAGATTTTGGAGGTTTTAGGATGCGTCGGCTGGAGCTTGGCGCAGCGACGTAGGTTCCAGCTGGCGGCTGCGTTGTTGTTATAGGAGTCTGGAGATGTCGTTGTGGACGCTTGAGCCGGCGGAGGTGTGGGCGGACGGGAATTTGCCGGTGATCCTCTCTCTCTTACCGATCTCTCTCTCTCTTGCCTCTCTCTCTCTCTCTCTCTCTCTCTCTCGGTCTCTCTCTCTCTAGCCAGCTTCCCTCCAAAAAAATATCCCCCTATATATAAGTGATCAACCACCGATAACTTGTCCTTCTATTTTGGATCTCAACCACACCCACTTGCATATATTACAAGAAAATTTTCATGTTTGCTATTTTGCAACAATGACCTCTCAATATTTTGCAAACACAAGTCCATCATTGTGATCATTGACATAATTAGACCCTCTACATGCAAGATTTTGATTTTTACCATTAAACGCTTTTTGTATGACTTGTATGAATACTCACTTTGATTTAAATGTATCCAATTAAATTAAATTGAATCGATTGAGTTTTATCGAATTAATTGGGATTTATTGGGCTTAATCGGAGCTTTTAAGCTTAATTAAGTATAATTGAATCAAAGAGACTTAATTGGATTCAAACAAGTCAAGGCGAATTTTAGGTGTGCCATACGAGTTCAATTGCTGCGTTTTGATTAACTGTAAACAATCCGGACAAAATGGGGTGTCGACAATATGTCTTTCCAAACTACAACTACCTCAGTTATGAACAATTCTACATGCAGCGATTTGATTGAACCAGAGCTCTATGTAAGTGCTATATATTTACTTTTATATTTTATATCTCATTTTTTGTATTTGTTAGTTGAACTTTTATTTCTCATTTTTGCAGGGATATGATGATTATGACAATGAGCTTAATAACTCTAAGTCGGAGTTGGATCTTTACTTGGAAGAGTGTAAACACAAACAGGTCGATATGGACATTTTAGAATATTGGAAAAGTAATTCTGCTCGGTATCATATTATTTCCGTAATGGTACGTGATGTTATGAGTATTCCGATTACAACAGTAGCATCCGAGTCAACATTAACTATTGGAGGCAAAGTTCTTACAAGCCTTCGTAGCTCGCTTAGTCCAGAAAATGTAGAATGTCTTATATGTACTTGCAATTAGTTAAATGGTTTTGAAGTAAATGGTAATATTTTTTTCCTTTTTTTTTCATCTTGTGTAGTTGACATCTATATTAGTTCGATGAAATCCTTGCTAATACAAAATATTTGATTTTGTAAACGTTGAAGATACTCTTGAGGATGATGATGCTCTTGTAATTCCGATAGAAAAGCAGGTATTGGTGACCTCATCAAGAGCACAAGGGAGTCAACTAACATTACTGAGATATAGACTGTTATATATATATATTGAGTGATATCTCTGTATTGGTGACTATTGTTTCAGCTTTATCCTAACTTGGGTTGTTTTTGCATTGAGTTACTTGTTTTAGTTTGAGTATTTATACTGAATTTCTATTTTAGGCTATTTTAGGTATATCTTGACAAAACTTTTTAGTTGTATGTCTTGTTTAATCTAAATTGGACTATTTTTTTTTTAAGCTTGTATTGGCTGATTTTTGGGTTGTATATTAATGTCTGTTAGGAATAATTTGGACTGTTTTAAGACTTATATACAGTTGGGAATACTTGTCTGTTGTTGGGCTATATTTGGGATGGGTACCCATGGACCCACCCGAAAACCCGTGGGCGGGTACGGGTGCCGAAATTATAACCCGTATAGCTATTCATACCCGTTGATCCGTACGCATACTACTCGTAACCTGCTGACCCGCGGGCTGGTCGGATCGACCCGGCCCGTTTGCCAGGTCTAGCTGGACCAAGCCAATTTGGGCCCAAAATGCAGAAATTTAATTCAAATCAAATCCAAATCAATCCAAATGCAATTCAAGCACTTGATTAAGCTCGAAATACATCGGATAATATCTAAAAAAAATCAGGAACCTCAAAAAATAGATATTTTAAAGCTTCAAAAGTTTTAATGGATTTCAAAATTAATCCATTAACCCGATAACTTCAGAGCCTCAAAACACCTATTTAAAAGTATTTTTTAAAATAATATTAACATAAAAGTTGTAGATCTCATCAAACCTACAAATTTTATATTGGATATTTTTTTCAAATTATATTTCTAAATAAGTATTTTAGGATATCAAAATTAACCAGTAGAAATGAGGAGTTTATTCCTTAACTTTAAATATGGAATGGGCTTATAGGGAAGTCTCCCATAAAAATACTCAAAGCGCTAGATTTTTTTTTTTTTTTTTTTTTTTTTTTTTTTTGTGAAAATTCTGTCCGTAAACTTTGGTAACGATAACCGAAGTTTTCTTTGCAATTTTGTGATATTACATTATTTGAAGTATTTCCATCAAAACCTAATTTTGCATCTTTTGTCCATCTCTTCAATATATATTTGTCAGGAATTCTTTTGTAATTTTGTAAAGATAAAACTTTCAATGCATGTGCACACAAAATTCCAACAAATTTAAATTTCTTGCAACAACATTCAACTTCTAGTTCTGCTGTGCTGAATCTTATTGTATGATGGCGAAATCTTCTAGGTGGAAGGACTTTGTAAACTGTCAAAGAGCTACTGTCATTTACATCTTGTATCATGCAATCCCATGCAAGCCACAACTCACGCTGAAACATATTAAATATGGCTGGAGTATAAACACTAGCTGCATGGTTTAGAATTTCAATATGATATGGCAACGTTGGTCTCGAATGAATTGCTTTAAAATCAGCTTGAAACTCTTCAAATCGCCTATCTTCAACAAGCCTTTGAAAATGATCGAAAAATCGTCGAAGATCATAATTATATTTAATATATCCTTTTATTTGTTTGTTCATGCTCTCACTTCGTTGAGTCGTGGACATATCAGCACAAAACGTTTGTCTTCCATAAGAGATATGCTGTTCATCAGGCCCCTGACGGCCCTGATGCAATCTGGGCCGTCCGAGGCCCCTCGGGATGTGTATATCAGGACCGTCAGGGCCCCTGATGAATGGCTTTTTCCCTTCCATAAACCAATGCATATTCTCACGCAATCTAAATTGCTTATGTAACCATTCGTTAGTTTGAAGGTTGTATGTTTCAAGCATCTTATCCCATGCTTCTAAAAACTCTTCCTCTTCATCATAATCATAAATACAATTACTAAAGTCCTTCACAAACATGCGAAAATTCTAAAAGACATTGCTAAGATGCTTTGCTGCGTTCTAATACATATGCCACACACATAGTCGATGATGTGTCGCAGGCCATGCCTTTGACAATGCTTTATCCATTGCTGAATCTTCATCAGTAAGAATAGTTTTTGGCTTCTTTCCCGACATAATTTTTTCAAATAGCCACATGAAGGAGTCATAAGTCTCATCATACAATAAAGCTGCACCAAATAGAATGTTTTGTTTGTGGTGATTGACACCTACAAATAATGCTAATGGCCTACCATCTTTATATTTTCTATAGATAGTATCAAAAGAAATAACATCTCCAAAATAAATATAATCTTGTTTCATTTTTGAGTCTGCCCACAAAATATTTGTGATGAGATCATACATGTCCACTTGAATAGAGTATGAAAAGTTAGGATCCTTCGATTGCATGTTTTCTAAATACTCGAGCACACCACCAGTATCTCGAGAAGTTTTATAATGCTCCGGGCATAAGTTTCGAAACTTACACCACATCTATTAAAACTTATATTTAGAGATATTTTTTGAAAAAAATTTCAACTACAAAGTTGTTCAGAAAAATAAAATATATAACTTTGTTGTTCAAGTTATTTTCATAAAATATCATAATATATGCCAAAAATAATTATCAAAATATGGTAATGTAAAATCAATTTATTTGTCTATAGTTTTTTATCGATTTATTTGACATGGTATTTATTTATTTTTTTTTGAAAATAATTTACACTATAAAAATATAATTTATTTTTCTGAACAACTTTGTAGTTGAAATTTTTTTCAAAAAATATCTTTAAATATAAGTTTTAATGAATGTGGTGTAAGTTTCGAAACTTATACCCGGAGCATTATAAAATTTTCCCCAGTATCTCCCATTTTCATTTGTAAAGAACGTCGCTTCCTTAGATAATTATTATAATCTACTCGGAGAAAACCGAGATTGTCTATTCCACCAGCCCTATCAGCCATTAATGCTATACTAGCTTTGGATGCAACTCCAACCTTATCAGCTCTGTCAGCTTCATCAGCTTGAGTGGGTGTAATTTTTCGTTGAGACCTCAAAAAAATTCGTTTATTCGGAGAAGCTAATTTGTGTGAATGTTCTACGACAAATTTCGTAATATGCAATTTTCCAGTATTCTGATTGCTAATCTTCATTTCTGCTAAACAACCACATTTAGTTTCTGCTCTATGACATGTGACATAAACATCTCTTTTGTCCTTCCCACATTGACCTTGACATGAACAACAATAACGTCTATCATACCAGTTACCATTTGTATCTTTATGTCCTTTACTTCTACGTATGCTAAATCCCATCTCTCGAGCATACATATTATAAAATTGGTAAGCTTCTTCTTCTGTTTCAAATTCCATACCGAGCTTAGGTACTTTTTCCTCGGCAATACTAGTGTGAATCCCCTTATTTATTATAGGAGTACCTTCATTATCGTCAAATGACTTATCTCGGCATGGATCATCAAAATTTAGTTTGCGACGTGATGAATAAGCTATTTCATCCTCCAATTCCATCTTAAATAGAAATATGGAAAAAATAGTATTACTGCACATGAAAAATAGCAACATAATAAAAATTAACAACTAGTTTTATCTCATTAACTTTTTTTGAAAAGATTGATGTTTATCAAAGTATCCATTTATTAAAAAAAAGGTGAATTTTTCAACCACTAAAATCGACTTAATAGGACCAGAAAAGGTCCAGATCAGCGGCAGCCTACTCATGGAGCAAAAAAGATTAAATTAAAGTCCTTGGAGAAGAAAAATCGTAAATTAATACCAAATGAAAGAGATCGTACCTTCACTGCCAATCTAGAAGTAAACATTTCTAAACCCTATCAGATGAGACAGGCGGCAGAAAGGACGAGACATGTGATGATAGCGATGGATCTGTAAATAAGATAAAAGTTAAAAGGTAAATACCAAATCAGTCCCTCCAGGGTCGGCCGATTCAGCCCCTGAAAATGTATTTTCAGAGGCTGATTTGGTAGAAATAAAAAAAACGGAGGCTGATTTGGTATTTTTCCAAGTTAAACGGAAAGGAATAAATAGAAAAACTGACAAAAAATAATGAGAGTTAACAGAAAATTTTATTTAATACGTGTCAATCAACTATTGGCTGGGAGAGAGAGAAGGGGACAGGCAATGGGGCAGAGGATTACAGTCCCTGTCTTATGTGCCCTGGGCCCAAAAAAAAACAAAAAAAAAGAAGAAAAAACAACGCTAGATTTTGAGAACCAACATTTTGCGGTCATCTTTACATTTATCGCCTTAGTTTTACCGGTCATCTTTGCAGAAGGTTTGGCGAAATTTATAAACAGAAAATAAGCAACCTATGTTACTGGCTGTATATTACCTTCCTTCCGCTCGGGTGTCTTCTTTTCCTTCAGTTTATTCGCATAATCATCGTGGAATTCCTCGAGCGAGCAGCTGGTGAGCTTTCTTTAATTTTTCAGATTGATCTTACGGCATGATTTTGTCAATCGATATTCTCCATTTTTCTATATTATTTTTGAATTTAGTTGTCAATTGGCAAGAGAATCAGTTTTATTTTTCAGTAGTTGGTAGTGTCCTGCAGTTTGGAATATAGATCACATATGTACATTTTATAGGTTTGATGTCAATATACACATTAATATGTTTATCTGACAATTGGTTTGGTGAATTAGTTGTGCTGTCACTCTAAAAAAAAAATGCAAAATGAAAAAAAGAAAAAAAAATGCTAATATTATAGAATGAACAAGGGCTTATACCATATCAGCCTCCCAAGGTTTCAAAAGTACCAGATCAGTCCCCCATTTCAAAAACCTACCAAATCAGTCCCTCAAACACTGTTTGAACTTTTTTCGGACAAAAATACTCCTATACTCATTAACAGTTCGGACATCAAAAATATTTATCTAAAAGTATTTTTTGGAAAAAATTTGAACATGAAAGTTGTAGAGCTCGTCGAGATTTACAACTTTTATGTTGAACATTTTTCCAAAAAATACTTTGAAATAGGTGTTTTTGAGGTCCGAAGTGTAACCAGCTCGACCTAAAATCGCTGAAACAGTTTGGACACCGAAAACACCTATCTAGAAGCATTTTTTGAAAAAATTTTGAACATAAAAGTTGTAGATCATGTTCAAAATTTTACCAAAAAATACTTCTAAACAGAAAGGCTGATCTGTCCAAAGAATTCAAAATGGGGGGCTGATACATCATTATCCCAATGAACAATCTGGTCGAAGTTCTCTATCTGATATGATTACAAAATGGACCATCTAACTCATTTTAAGATTATTGCTAAAGCTCCGACTTGTAGCTTTTGGCAAAGATGCAAGCAGGTTCCTGTCATTTTTCAATATTATCTTTCAGTTTGAGTATTATAATTTCTTATGTTAGCTTCAAGTTTGATCTCCTTTTTGAGCCATAGCCTCAATTGGTTGAATGTGAAATTAATGTACAGTTCTGATATGCTTGACTGATGCTTTATATTTGTTTCGGATTAGTGGACAATTCGATCATTTATATTTTCGTATTATTGATGATATTTTTTCGTTAACTATAAACATTTTATGTTTCTAAAAGTCTAGACCCATACCAATGCCAGAACACTTTGGCAGCGGTTGACAATCAAAAGAATGCAATAGATAATTATGATGAAAATCACCTTTTAATTTAACAAATTTGGTGTTTTATTAATGTAAGATCTGCTCTTTTTGTATGAGGGCATTTATCCATGTTTGGTTCTATAACTTTGCTTCCCCGATGTATTTTCCTTTTTATGTCCTTTACAATGTACCCTATTTGCCTTTCAGTTATCTGTCGTAGTGTGGCTTAGTAGTGCCTCCTAGGTTGCGGCTCTACCATTATTGTATTAGGGTCTTGCGAAGTCATCTTTTTTATTTTGGGTCCTTATTTCTTGAGAAGTCTTCTTTTGTGTTTTTTGATGAACTATATATAGAATTTGAGGAAAACAGACAAGATTGAGTTTTTGTAATAGATTGATGCCTTTGTTTTTTGTATAAGTTACGATAATTTGAATTAAAAGCAGAAAAACATTTGTTAAAAATTTAGAAGATATTTTCCGCCTTTACTTCTATTCATTTGATATCATTTGCGGTTTATTGATTCATTCGAAGGATAAGTGACAAGCTCAGCTCAGGCTATCAATGCTACCATGGTCAACTTGATCGCTAAGGACCTCGGCGTAAGAAGTTTGAGGAAAATGTTGGAGTCGTTTAAGTGTAGAGAAGATGTTGAGGAAATTATGTTGTTACTTGACATAAGAATTTCGAGGCATTCTACATTTGCACTAAGTTTTCTTTGTCTTAAAACTCCGGGGTACAGGGTAGCTGAGTGCAAGGTGTTAGGGAAATCTAAATTATATTACACAAATACACCGTGTATTTAATTTCTGCGGTCGAACCTTATATTTTTTTCGAGTCCATTTATTTAGTTTCTTTATACAATGAAAAAGATTTTTACGGTGAATTACTAGGTAGCACTATATAATTTGTAACCTCTACATCTTCTTATTTTCCTTAGTACATTTTTCTTCCTCATCTATATCCATTCCTGTCCAAGCGCTACCAGCTCATGTTCAAATCTGTTTCATACAAAATTAAGTTTTGCAATTTGTTCTGTAGCCTTTCTTATTTTGAGATCAGTTTTGGTGTTTCTGTAGTTGAAATAAGCTTGAGGATGGTCTCATATTTTGTGAAAAATGGCTGACATATGCATTCTTGGCCATTTTTATATCATTTGCTCATGTCAGACATGAATTCTGCTCCCTCATCCCATTGTTCTGAAATAGTGAGGAATAAATATTAACTCGTTGATGGTTTTTTTGACGGATGTGAAGATGTTCATGTTGCAGATATTCAAGCGAAGAGCTTAACAAGTTATGAGTCTTCCTCTTCTTAGTTTAATGCTGATATTTCACCTGCAAAGGAAGAAATGCATGATTTTGTATCATCTCTAGACAGCAACTGTGGTAATGAATCAAATTCACATCAAAAATAAATTTTGAAGTTCTAACTCTGTCTAAGGCGTATACTTCTTCTGGTATCAGTGATCACGATGGAGTTAAGCAAGCATACAAATTTTCTTCTGGCAAGATGATTAGTGAACTACCAGAAACTATAGACTTTCTCAATCATGGTGCTTATCGTGTAGTCAAAGGCATCCGCATCGATGAAAGTGCCCTTGAGAAAATACTAGAAGCTGACAATAGAAATAAAGGCAATCCGTTCAGCTATAATCCTTTTACAGAAAATGGAAGTAATATGAAATTAGAAGTGCCACATGGTGATGTGAAAGATTCAACATGATCTTCATAGCATCTCTGATTGTTTGAACTTCTTTATCTTTTTTTCAGTCATATTTATTGACTTTTTTATATTTGTTTCAGGGGAATATGGAAAACGAAGAATCTGCAGATGCAAGACCTGCATCCAATTCTATTGCTTCTTCTATGCGGGAGCTGGGGGGAACTACTGCCGGAAAAGTAAGTGATGGAAAACTGAAAGCTCGTAGCGGAATGATCAGTGACAATCTTGAATGTGAAGACAGTGCAGGAATCTCAATCCAAAAGTATTAGATGAAGTGACCAATGAGGACCAAACAGCATCTTCATCTAGAATTTCATTTGCACATCAGAGTCTTGAAGATTCTAAGTCTGGAAGAATAACATTTTCAGGGCATGTCGCGTATTCTGGCAGTATTTCTCTTTGGTCTGATAGTAGCACCACAAGCGCGAGATCTTTTGCTTTTCCGATGTAAGTATGGACCTTGTAAATCACGACGTTTGTTTCTAATTCCACTTCTGTTATGTAATTTTGCAACAATTTGGGGTTATTTACAAACCTGATCTAGAACTATGTCTTTCAAACAAACTAGAGTTAATTAATTTGAAATGGTGCTTGATGTAGCATCAGATCTAGCTTGCCACGTGGCAGCGCGCGTCATGGATCGTCCACTGCGTACTGCACAGAGATCGAGGTTTAGGACCTCGATGCAATCCATGGTCCTAGATGTACATAGCCAAGGTTGCTGAACAGTCAGCTAATCATGGAGAAGGACCGGTTAAAAGTAAACCACAAGGTGACATGTGGTGAGCTGTGGACGCGCTGACCGGGTTACATGGATTCAGCACTAGATCCGATTTTATCTACTTTTCTTAACGGCGTGAGCATCGCCTATAAATACCCTACATGGTCGCTTTTTGCAAGGGACATTACTTTTATTGTTTTGAGAAAACTCGAGATAACTAGTCCGAGAATCGAGGCATCGTGTGAGCTCAGACCTTAGCCACTGAAAGATCGTGAGAGAGTGTTATATCTCGGCCTTTTCGTACTCTTAGTGCATTTCTCTTGACGGTCGCGTACGATTAGTGATTTTACCTCTGCCGAAACCGAGGGCTTTCCACGTGCGTCTCCTTAGCCATCTTTTTTTTCGAACACTTAATATATCGGTTGAGTACGAGCTCGATTAGTGCTCACCTTTGTGCTCTCTTCGCCGAATTACTAAAATATCTTTAGAAATCTCGAATATAGGCTGTTCACCCTTTTGGTAAATGTGAATGTTCAGGTCAGTTAAGCTCACATTTCAAACTTTTACACATCTTCTGGTTTGGGGTTAAGGGGTAATGGAGGGAGATGTAATTTCCGAACATCCATCTTTCCAGTTTGTTTTTTATTAGATAATAGAAAGGAAATATTTATTGGAGCAAATCAAGTGGCAATGCATTCTGTCATTTTAGCAATTTGGAGAAAAAAGAAAAAAGAAAAAGAAAACTGAAGATCCTTTGCTGTTGTTGGATTAGCTAACTTTGTCATTGTGTCGTCGCAATTCTCATAATTCTTTGATGCTCTTTTTTTTGTAAAGCTATGTTGGAAGTATGATTGGAATTTTAATATTTTTGTCTTTAGCCTTTATTCGTTTATTAATGTATGATATGTACTTTTGAGAACAGCAACAACTTCATATTAGTAGTTCAATATGCACACAATATCTTAGAAAATTATGTTGCTTGCTTTATATAGCTGTATTTATTATGTCAAAGTGAGTAATAAAGTTTCTGGGTGGTGCAGTCTTCACTCCGAGTGGAATAGTAGTCCGGTTAAGATGGCGAACGCAGATCGAAGGCGTTTAAGGAAGCATCGCGGGTGGAGGATGACGCTCATGTGCTGTAGATTCTGAAAATTCATCTCTCTCTCTCTCTCTCTCTCTCTCTCTCTCTCTCTCTTTTTCATATTATTATATATATCGTAATTTCTTTTTTTTTGTTTTATTTAGAAATTCTTTTCCCCCCTGTATTACTTGTCTTTGTTGTGCTGCAGGTACTGAGAGTTGTATCTTGAAAATATCCTTAAATATAAGTAGAGTAGCAAGTAATTCTATTTTCATGGAGTTGCGCTTTTTTTATGTGTGAAGGTCTTCCTCAGTGTTGAATCTAACTTCACATGTAAAGTTCTCATTGTCTTTGCAATTACACTTTTTTGGTTTGAAAAAAGTTTTTATTTTTTTTATTTTTAAAAGATAACGAGCGAAGTCGATGTTACTGAAAATACTATTTTCTAATCACGATTTATCAATCCGTATTAGATTGGAATTACGATCGAAAAAGTAAAATTTTGATATGATGTGCGTTCAGAGCCAGACGTGGAGTGTTCTGTTTAACTACTACATTAGCAATTATAGCAATTCTGGCATATCTACATCTATCAGAATAATTTTTTAGAAAAGTTTTTTATATAAAAATTATAGAGTATATTAAAAAAATATTTTATTTGTATTTAGAAGTTTTTGCAACCACTTTTATGTAAGTATATTTTGGACTTATTTCCAAGTTTTTCATAAAAAATGGATTTATTCATAAATTCTTACATAAACGAGTTTTCCGAGATAACCCCTAATTATAACCAAAGATAAAAGCAATGGGATCCGTAGGCAGGCCTGGTCATGGGAGCGCTCTGAGCGCTCAGACTGGCCCGGCCCTGCCCTAAACTATCCGGGCACCTGGCTCGGTTCGCGGCACGTAGAGCCTTGGCATGAGGCAGGTCGAGTCGAGCCAGCCAGTCCGGCCTGATGCAAGCACGGTTAGCATGATTAAGAAAAAAAGGTGTGGAGCATGTCCGAATTCCAATTGGATCATTTACGTGGGCACAAGCTGAAAGGATCGAGAAAACACGTAATGGACTAATTCATAATGTTTGGACCGAAAACGCACTACAAACAAGTCGGCCCACCTAATCAAATTCGGCCACATCGTGACTCTACAAACCCTCAAGTATTTCAGCCATATATTTACCATATAAAGCGGGACACACATTTACAAGTTTGTTACATGATATTAAAGAAATTCCAAGATTTTAAGATATTCAAGACATTCCGAGATCTCAAAATATCCCAAAATATCAAGATATTCTAAGATTTCAAGATATCCCAAGATATTTCAAGATCTCAAGATAATATTTGATATACTTCTAAATACTCCAATTAACCCGGCCACCTCTTGGAAAAATCTTAAGTCGGCTAGATTTTTATCTTAGAATTTATTTTACCAAGGTTTTCTCTCTATTTTAGTCCAAATCATATTTTTGAAAATTTTAGGTGATTTAGATAGACTTTTATTTTATTTTATTATTAGGATTTTGGTCATTATAACTAGTATAAATACCCCTTCGTGAACATCAATGAACACAACTTGGTGAGTTTTTTTTTTTTTTTTTTTTTTTGTGAGGTTTTAGAATTTTTTTAGATTTTTAAATAACGATAAGACTTATCGGAGAGATTCATGACGTCCTTCCTCAGACTTATCAATTGTTCTCCCGTAATTGATTATGACGTCTAAATGCATTGAGGTTCTTGCATGTCTATAGCTAATCGGTCGAGGTGCTTGGCATAATCTAAGATTTTTGTTTTCTTATAGTCAACGGATAGCAGATCAAATCCCTATCGAAAAATTATCCATAGTAGTATAGGTATAAAAATTAGCCTAATTCTAGTAGTCTTTGAAATCCTTTTAACAATCATATCGAAGAAAATTCACTATAACTGAGTCGGAGTAAGTCAGAATCATAACACTTGGAGACAAAATGAAGTATTACAAATCCCGAATTACATCATGGCCCGACCTACGAGCAAATCAAGCCAAAAATGGTAAAAAGCGTGGGCCGGTCCACGCTGCCCCAAGCTTATAGTAATCAAATTATGCTAACAAAGAACATATATATATATATATATATATATATATATATATATATGTATATAACAAAGAACAAATTATATATATATATATATATATATATATATATATATATATATATATATATATATATATATAACAAAGAACATATATAACAAAGAACAAATTATGCACTTCTTCAATTGATTCTTCAAGAAAAAATCATGCTAGCTTAGTTTTCCTCCTCAAAACTTATTTTGTCAATGGATCATCCGCGATCGGAACGCTGACTAGTATTTTAGGAAAACGATCCATATGACATGCCATTGATTATTTTATTGGATAAGGCGATTGCTTCCAACACGTCTGTAAGTATAGCCACATACCTTGACAACTTTTAAAAATATTTTTAAAAGACTAAAAAATTTTTATCTCACATTATAATAGTAGGGATTCGAACTCATAATTAATAATTCATGATACCCACTCCACCAATCGAGCTATCCGTCGGCTGCATTAGAGTTATAATTTTGATTTGTGATGGTAATAGAAGTGGAATGGCAAACATTGTCTTTACATAATATTCCTAAGAAACCATAGTAAAATCACTTATACGTGACAGGCAGCCAAGGGCAAGTTCATTTGAAAGCCCATGTACATATATTTACCCTTGTATTTTTAAGAATATGCTAAGAGCACTATGATTTATCATAGTTATCAGAGTTTTTTTAGATATTATTTGTATTTAAAATGTATAAGTCAGCTGCAAATGACATGTAGTAAAAGAAAATACATAGTATACGAGATTCTTAATAAGAGTACAAGAACACACATTACAAGAATCCTCTCTGTACAAGCAGTCTTACAAAATAAAAAATAAAAATATTTTTTGAAAAACTTTCAATATAATATTAAAATCTATAATTTTTATGTTGAAAGTTTTTCAAAAAAAAAAAGTACGTTTGTATGCATTTCGGGTGTGGGTGCAGGAAGTTGGGCGCAGGGAATCTGATCCTGCCTCAGTTGCAATGACTACGGAGATGAAGTCTCACATGCACAGCTTTCTGTCCACGTCTATTCGATCGGAGATCTGCCCAAAGATGTAGGTGGGATAAGTATCACATGCACAACTTTGCGATTTTCCATTGGACACCCGGTTGTTTCGTTCTATCCTGATACATCAGAAAAGAGGAATGTAAATGTGATCCTATGCTAGAGCTTTCGTAATAATCAGAATCACATCTTATGTATTTGAATTGTGGCCAACTGTCTTGCAAAGAAATTACGAAAACTATCATCTTATTATGTTTTTTTTTTTTTTTTTTGGTAGAGCATGAAAAATTTTATAAGGGTCTAATCCTGTTGAATAAGCTATCTATACTATGTTCGTCAGTCTTCGTCTAGATTTTTCTCATTTTCTTGACAAAATGGGACCGAATTTGTTACCAAATAGTTTGGGCTCTCCATGCTGTTAATATTATTTGGAAGGATAGATCTTTACATTTTATCCGAAATTATAGGTTTATCTTAAAAGTTTATTTTTAAAAAAAATAAATAAAAATAACATGGGATTTTGATTATATCAGCGCAAGTAGCAAAACTACAAAGTCTTGACATGACGCATGATCCAGGATTAGTTGTTTTGGTTAATTAATAGACCTTTCATTTTAAAGATGGAGACTAGCGAGATCATGTAGCCCATGACAGGGCCCCTCCAACAACTAATTATCCACCAATATTATTCGAATAATAATATTTATTTATTCGAATAATAATAATATTTAGTAGTTCGATTGTCCTCAATCCGGTGATCTTACGCACCAACCATCGATCCTTCCATTCAATCACGCACTCGAACCACCCATTAAAAGCCGTGGAAAGCAAAATGAATAATTGTCAACCGAAAAAAATAAAATTTAAAATCTTTTTTTTTAAGAATTGTTCAACGTGTCGATTCAATTTATTTATATTCAAAATTGTTGGTGAACATTCATGCTATCAACTACCTCGGACGGTGGAGTGGCGATTGATTGACACTTGTCCTTTAAAACAACGGATAATTGCTCTGCAGTCCCTCCATATTATTTCAACATCACTTAAATTCTCTCAAAAAAATTTTTTACATTTTAGTCACTTTGACACCTTCCGATGAGTTTTTAACACCTTCCGATGAGTTTTTTACACCTCCGACATATATCCAACACCTTACATTTTGACACATTTTAGTAATTTTTTGACACCCTCTTGTTATTTTTTAACACCTCCTGATAAAAAATAACACATTGATACCTTTCTGATAACTTTTAACACCTTCTTGATAACTTTTGACACCCTCTGCGGAAGGACTTAACTGCAATTAAAACTTAGCTCAGGACCTAAGTGCAATAGAACTTGCAATTTTGGACCCAAACACAACTCTCCCTTAAAACAAATAGGATAAGAAAATATTACTTATCCCTAATAAACTATCCAATAAACTACACATAGTCAATCTTAACCATACATCCTTCGCAATCCGTACAATTTTTTTGTGATCAGTAAAAAATATCAAAATTATAAATATATTCATCGTGATGTATGATCCTGCTTGTACCATATTAGAATGTGTAATTTCTTGTGTGATTTTTTAGCAGTGCATAAAAAGCCCATTTCAGCCCCTCTCTCTCTCTCAACTTTAAATAAAAAAAATTCTTTTTTTGTCATTATTATTATTGAGCTTAATTTCTATTCTACATCTCGACTAAAAATAAAATGACAATATACTCTATATTTTTTATAATTATTTTTTAAAAAAAAACTTTTCAAAATATTATTTTGCGCTACAAAATCTTTACTGTTAGAATTTTTTGAACCTCTTACTTTTATAAAATATTCTTTTGAAAGGATTTGATACGAAAGTTGTAAATTTTACCAATATATACAAAGAGATGCGATTTCAAAATTATTACAGATTAAAAAAACAACTTAAGAGCCTCAAAATATATATTAAAAAATTTTTAATATAAAAATTTTCGAACATATGAATATTTTTTTTAATAAGTAAGTAAATTGATTAACCAAACTGAAAATGCAAGAGTTTAAAACCAACATGTGGTTTTTACTACAGGACAACTATCATAAATAAGAGAGAAATTACAAAATAAAACTCAGTGCTTCAAGCTAAATACATGCTTCAGTCAATCTATTTCAAGTAACCTTCCATCTTCTTTATCATACACATGATCCAGATCAATGATGCGGCTTTATATCTTTCCCTAACATTTCTGGGTTATCAAAAGCGTCTCAAATCTGCATAAACATTAACAAACCAGCAGTACCACATTTCCTTGATAAAGCATATGAATATCTTTGTTTTTCTCATATTCAAATTCTTTTGAAAAAGTATGTGTTTTGGACTAATACGTGAATGGACAATACCACATCTATATGTTCGTGTTTTGGGTATGCCAAATACTAGTTAGTGACACCGTGGTTTAGATAACTTAGAGTCATTGCCATTTATTATTATTTTATAACTATTATAATTATAATTGTTATTGTTATTGTTGTGGGTGCATATATATTATTATGCATGAGCTCGGTTCGTTCTTGATTTATTTATTTGTTTTGTGAACTTTTGTGCTTGTATAATTCGGGTGGTGTTTCTTTATCCCGAGAGTCCTACGAAAATAGTCATATCCGTGCATGGTTGCGCGCGTTTGTATATATAGGACAGAAATGGTGAGACGGTTTTGATCTTCATAGGAATGACTATAAGACATGTTGCAATGTCAGTTTTCTTATAATTTTATTCGCCCCTATGATATAGTGCAATAGGGGTTGATCGGCAGTCTCTAAAATATATCGAAGTCCGTCGGCTAAACATTGTACAAACGGCACCGAACTACTGATTGCACTAGTATTTACAGAATTGTCTAACTTTATCAATGCCGTCTGCAGTAAGTACTATAAGCGGCGAACTTTAATTTTTTTATTTTTATTTTTAAGAATAGCAAAGGGAATGTGTAGTTGCTTTTTTTTTGAGACAACTATTGCTTGAATTAAAAAGAAAACGAAAAGGTACTTCTACGGAACAATTACAATTGTTCAAATCGTCTACAATTGTAATTTCTCTCAACCACTTGCAGTTGTAATTGTTCTGATCTATCCACTTTAAAATTCAAATTAGAATTTCAAGTGAAACTTTTTTGAATCCGGCGCGTTACGATTTATGCGCCCGTATGTCAAGTGTCATCTTTTGACTATATATTGTTCAAGAGTTGCATAAGCAGACTATGTTGTAGTATTCAACTAGCCAATTTTGTTCAAAGTATAACATTATATGGGTAATCTTGTATAAACCAAAGTTTTTCTTTTAGACATCTAATATAACGATATATAATCATTTAATATTATGTAACCAGTTGGTTGCTATAAAGGATTCAAAAATTGTAATTCTTATTTCAATAATATTTCGTTATTAGTCTATAATTGATTTTAAATTGGCAACAATTTGGAAAGATACTTGTTAGAATATAAGAGAAGAGGTGGTCCATTTAGTAAAATTTATAACGTATCACAGTAAAAAAAAAAGCGCGATGCCAGTAGTACTAGCCGCATCTAGGGCTGAGCATTACCCGAATCTATCCGAAAAACCGAACCGAACCGACCCGAACAAAGCCAAAATTTTGGGTTTAGTTCGGGTCGGGTTCGGTTCGGGTTGGCATTTTAATAGTTCGGGTCTATATAATTTGGTTCGGGTTCGGTGGTCAAATTTCGGGTCGGTTCGGATTGGACCTGAATTATCCTCATAAGTTATGTATTAATTAGCTTTCGTTGCTTTTTATGTGCTAATTCTTCCTTTTTAAACAAAATATTCATATTATAACTATTCGGGTCGATCCGAACCGACCCGATCCGACCCGAACCGATCCGAATTTGAATTGGTGTTAAATAAAAGTAATTTGTGATGTTATTCGGGTCAACCCGAACCAATACGAACTGACCCGAATTTTAGTCGGTTCGGGTTGAAAGAAATTCGGGTCGGTTCGGGTCTGAAAGTATTCGGTTCGGGTCGGCCTTATGAATTTCAGTTCGGGTCGGTTGGGTCGAATTGACCCAAATGCTCAGCCCTAGCCGCATCCTAAAAAATCTACCAATCTACATAATTAAAAAAATAATTTCGGAGTATTTTTTGAGAGAAATTTTCAACACAAAAGTTATAAATTATGATAATATGTATAATTTTTATGTTAATTTGTTTTTTTAAATAAATAAAGATTTTGGACAGCGAATCTTTAATTTCTTAGAATTTGTCCAAATACAATATTAAGCGATGCGTTTATTAAATAAATAGAATTGATTTATCTCAAACAGTTATTAGCATAATTTATCTTTACTTAGTCTTTTACTATTTTCAAATCCTACAACTATTACACATACTAATTGCTTGATTGAGCATTCAGATCAATCCGAAGTGTGGTGCTCCGCAATCTGGAGGCTACAAATACTGAACCAATAATTCAAGCATACGATGGACTTAGAAAATACATGTGTATGATTGTGGAAGATAGAATGTTTTGGGCCGAAGTTTCAGACTTTCCGGCACATAGCAGACATCTGCCAGGAAGACAGTTCTCGCCACTATAGTTTGCTATAGATTCAAATACACATAGTTGTTTAAATAATATTTTGCTCAAATTTTTGAAAATGCCACATACCTTATATTTGTGCCTATAACTCTCTTATAAAAAGTTAAAATCAGAATTTAAAACCATTTAAAAAGGTTTTATCAAACTCTTTCCAGAGCAAAACATCGGTCGAATGGTCGACATTATTGATCGATTGAAAACTTTGTAATCGTATTACTACCAATTTTACTAGCAAGATCGGTCGACGGGAAAATCACTTTCGAGCAACGAACGCCGTGAAATCTATATTCTCAGCTTAAAACTGAAATTTATCCAAGTATCCAAAATGATGATAAAACATCTACATGGAACCCCACGCAGGTACACACCTGCGCTCTAGCGCTGTATACGTGCACGAACTCCAAAAATTGACTTTGATCACAAAATCTCCACGGACGACTCTGTAACGTATTTTTTCAAAAAAAAAAAAAAAAAATCACCAAAATAACCAACTTTTCATTTGTAAAATATGGATTCCAAACATATATGTCTATTACACTATAGACATTTCCACAACTACATAGAAAATGTGAGTTGGTACTTCTTTTATATCAATTTGCACGGTATGTGTTCAACCACATATATTATACTATATACTAAAACAATTCCGGGTTGCTACCGTGTTTACTGTTCAGTAAACAGTAAACACTGTACCTTTTCCTTCTTTTTTTTTTAAATGAGTATTTTTTGAGAAAATTTCTAATATAAAAGTTATAAATTTAGATGAGATCTAAAACTTTTATGCTGCAAGTTTTTTAAAACATACTTTTTAATAGATATTTTGTGACTCCAAAATGTCAAGGATTAATTTGAAATGAATTTTAAACTGTTTTTAAAATCGTTAATAATTGGAATCCAAGATGCCAAAACAATTAGAAACTTTGAATATAAAAGTTGGAGATTTAGATGAGATCTATAATTTTTGTATTAAAAGTTTTTTCAAAAAAATATTTTTAATAAATATTTTGGAGTTTCTAACTGTAACGGATTTTAAATTATGGATGCTAGGTGAATCTTGTCTTACTAATTTTGTAAAGAACATATCACATATCACATTTCAGTTTTATTTTTTTTCTTTTTTAAAATTTAATACCGTTTGATAGGTGTGGTTCTTTAATTTCAATATAAGGTCATATAACTATAAATATCGTATTTGAACATTTGTTTTTTCTAGTGATAATTTTTTGTCTAATAGACATTTTTTTTGAAGTCTTTTCTATAAATTATAAAGTTACACTAATTCATATCAGTAAAAATATCATTTTTTAATTTTTTAAATTTAATTTTTGATTCAAAATTTTCAACTTAATATCATTTCTTCAGAAAATTTCTGAATATTAATATAATTTTTAATTTAATATCATTATTAACTATATAAATATAAAAAAATGTCAATGACTGCGACAACGCGCAGGTGCAAAAAGCTTGGTGGTCGTACATTTGCCGATGATCAATTAAGAGATTAATGTCTCATTTAGTGATGATTTTTTATCTAATTGACACTTTTTTTTATTTCTCAAGTCTTTTCTAAGAAATTACAAAATTACACTAATCCATATTAGTCAAAATACAAAAGTTACTTTTAAATTTTTTCGATTTAATCTTTTATCAAAATTTTCAATTTAATATCATTTTTCAAAAAAATTTCAAAATATTAATATACAATTTTTAATTTAATAGTATTTTTTACTATATAAATATACAAAAAAATTTCAATGGCCGCGGCAGCGCGCGGGGCGCAAAAAGCTTGTCTTATCTAGGTGTATATATATGGCTATAAGTGTCATTTTACATTAGCCCTAAAATTATACCTTAAAAAATATAGCCCCCTCTCGCTAGTTGTCTAGGCAATCCCAGCTGGTACCTTCCCACGACCATCTGGATCTGAAAAATAGAAAAATGAAATAGTGTGAGTCAATATACTTAGTGAGCGGCACAATGATCATTGGCAGCATCAACCTAGGCCAATGCTCATCGTGACACAACCTGCTTCATATCAATATATATAACACATAGAATGATTGCAATACAACTTAACATGCTAAACCCAAACATATAAAAGCAAACATACTATAATCAGCTAATCGATCACCCGTTCCAATCAATTATACCACTGATCTATGGAATTAAGTTAGCATGAGATCACTAAGAACCAACGCAACCAAGATACTCCTCATGTTTGGTTCAGGTACCCGAACGACCCAAACAAAGGTAACTCTGTCCAATATCTAGGTCATGGTACTCAGCCGCTATAGTGCACAATCCCGCAGCACCAATGACCCTACAGCATGGGCGATTCCGTATCGTCCCACGAGAACTACTCCGCGACTACGCACCTCTGGATGGTGTGACTCTGAGCCTCGCACTTTGTAGTAATACACCCCAGCCAGCAGGGTGGTCTACTATATCCATTGGTATCTATCGAGATAACATATTTTAAAATTAAGTACTCCAGTTGTAATCTGTTCACCATACCATTCCTCATCGACGACTTGTCGACAACCTGGGGATTGATGAAACACGATATACTCGTGCGAATAAGTATAACACATAATCCATGGTAAACATACCAATTATGCTGCCAAAGTCAACATGCTAGTTAGCACACAATAAGTATAATATATATATACTTCTCAAGCAAATTAAACCACACATAACTAATGTAAACAGCTCACTTGTAGGTCCTAACCTTACTGCCTACGCATCAAACTTCTATGAAATCTAAAGAAATTTATATCTATGCATAGACAATCATCCGATGAGTCCAAATCTAAGTGAAATTGAGTTTCAAAGCTTCCCAACAAAAAGGAAACAATTTGAAAACTCTACTGAACCAAACAAATAGCTCATAACGTAGCGTGAAAGAAAATAAAGTTGCACCACCGTTTAACTCGTATATATAAACTTTCTGCGAGATTTTTGGAGAGTGTAAGTGAGAGAGAGGAAGTAGCCTCTGCTGGAGAGAGAGGGAGAGGGAGAGAAGGTAAGCAGTCTTTGTAGAGAAGAGAGGGGGAGAGGACATGCTAACTCTTAAGGGTATAGGCCTCTATGAAGGCCTAAACAATTTTGGGTATCTGATCCGACACGAAATTTTATTTTATTTTCCAAACAGAAGTGAAATATAGTAACTTGAATTCATACAATATCAACCTGAACATGACCAGAATGAACCCAAAATTTTGCCCTCTTAAGAGTCAATTTGGGTTAGTTCGGGTAATTATTCAGCCTATAATCAAGTGCTAGCAGTACTTCAAACGATCAATTCGTTCTCTAATACAAACATACGGACTTCGTAAGTTGACAATATAGGAGTCTTAACATATCAATCTATGTTTTTAAACTTATTTCAATGCAGCCTCCGACTTTTAACCAAGTCATTATTGACCAGTAATGCAGAAGAAGAGGCCGATTTGGAATAAATTTTAACGGCTGATTGTATCCAATTTCCCCAAAAAAAAACGAATTGATGTGGATGCTAGGAAGCACGGACACGCCGAAATTTCATCCCTGTAGTGTCCGTACAACGTCCAATACGGACATTCTGCAGACATGCCAGAAAGTTTCTGAAAAATAAAAATAAAGAAGAAGTTTCGGACACGTTAGACATGAGCATCCAACAGGTATGTCCGTATTTATGTTGCTTTTTTTATTATCTTAAGAAATTTTTTTGTTTGTTTTTGTGAGATAAGTGAAATATTATATCGTATTAATGTTAAATAATTATATATAATAGGATGGCTATGTCTATCTGAAATCTTCACAAGAATTGCTCCAAGACGTATTGCAGTGCCACTTTTTTTTAATGCTTTATTCACCCCCACCAGATAGTGCAACAGGTGTTGATCGATAGCCTTTAGGATACAATAAAGTATGTTCGGCGGTGTTTTGCACTTAACGACACCGAATCACTGAACACACCAGCATATGACATGATTATCTAACTCTAAGAATATCTTCTGCAACAGATACTATTAGAGATGATTTTTTTTTATTCTGAAAATACAAGAAGGATTATACTATGTTCTTGTAGTATATTGTACTTTGTATATTTTTCGGGCAACCAATTTCTCTATTATATAGAGTACATGGAGTACGAAATAGCACTTGTACCAAGCATTTATAACTGTTCAAAATATTTGACAATTGTAACTTCTCATAACTGTTTGTAGTTACCAAAATATAATCCGTAAAATATTCGGTAAGAACATTATGCAAAGTATACGCGGGAAAACGCTTTCCCCTTTGAGGGAACACCTCTTAACACTATGTTCTTCCAGCGGCCCAAGTGCCAAGTGCTAATTTTTTATCATTAAATATTCAAGATCGCATAAGTGAGTTATATGCTAGTCCATTTTGCCCATTTTATAAGCCTTATAGGAAAGACGATACAAAAGAAAATTTTGCTATTTATTTAGTTAATATCGGACTAATAAGGCTACTTTATAATAGCTTTTGTATATATACGTTTGTCTCACATAGGCTTGGGTATCCATAAGCTTTATAATATATTTTGAAAATTCATATTTCAACAATTAATAGTACTATATAATAAGTAATATAACATAGTGACATACTAAAATATTAAATTTTTTATTTTTATTGGTGTAATTAGACTCTTGCTGTTAAATTTGACTCAAAAAATAAAATATTATATTACATATAGACTTTATTATTGATTGTTATTAATTTTGAAATATTCTAAACTTAATATAAATTAGTTTTTATTATCTATATTATTTATTGCAGTGTCCTAGCCATACATGTGTCCTACTTTTTTGTAAAATTTTCGCGTTCCAAGTCTGTGTCGTGTCGTGTGCCTATATTAATGTTCGTATCCGTACTTACTAAAGTAGATGCCATGTAATATGCTAAAAAGGAACCTAGTAGGGATTTTATGGTAGATCCCTCCCTATGCAAACAGGGACGGACCCAGCATAGAACCAGGGGTGTCAAGCGACACCCCTGCTTTTCGGCGGAGGTAGTATATATATTTATTATATATATAATATTAATATTATTTTATATAATGAATAAATAAAACAAAAGATGCACCTAACTGTATTTACTCTTTGGCGCGATGGCTAAAGTGGCAGCCTACCACACGCGCGACGCTGGTTCGAAACCCATATGCGTCGATCAAACCTTTTCCTTTTTTTTTTTTGTACTTACCTCATCCCGTCAACGACTCAACAGGGTAACTTTTCTTTTTTTTTAACTTACCCATCCCGCGCACCACCCCCCCTTCCAAGTCCTAATTTCTCCTCTCCCGCCGGCCGCCGCCCCCAAGGGCCCCGCCCACGACGTCCTGCGCAGCGCTGCAGTCTCACTCCGGCGAAGCCGCGCGCAATCTCCCGCATCTGGCTCCCGTGCAGACAACGCTCGCAGCTCGCAATCTCGCGCATCCGGCTCGCCGACCTTGGCTCTCCGCCTCTCCGCCACCACCACTGGGTCTACCAAACGCCAAGTACTGACTCCCGAGTCCGAGTTTTAAGGTTTGATTGTTTGCAGGTATGATTACTTTCGTGTTTAATTAGTTATTAATTTGATGAATTTGTTGTTTCGAAGTTGATTTAGATTTAATTGATTGAGTAGTATTTGATTCAATTTTTTATCGTTAATTGCAGTAATAAAATTAAGAATATTAAGATATTTCATAAAAATTGGTGGTGTGAATCCTCTCAGTCAAATGCTTCGGCTTCGACAGATTCCCCGTCGGATAAATCACTATCAACATGAGAAAGTCAAAACAATTTATAACTTCTGCAAGTGATAATCAAATATCGGATTTGTTAACTGGTGGTAATGTTTGTGCTCTAGTGAAGAATGAGAATGATTCAAGCTTTTTCAAAGCAGACGCGGGAGAAAGAAAGCATATTTTGGAGTTTGCTCCGGAGAAAGAAAGTTTTCGACACCCCTGCTCAAAATTTCTGGGTCCGTCACTGTATGCAAAGGAAGACTTTAATTTCTGGTGCTCAAGTTTGATTTTTTTTTTTTTTTTTAATTTTGTTTGTGACTGCCGAATTTCGCATCTATCCTATATTTCAACAAAAAATGAAGCTATACAGCAGTCTTTTCCAACTCCTGATATCAAACTTATAATCTATTCTTCATAAGAGATAGATCATGATTGCTGGATTTAATTTTGATAATTAATTGTGCTAACTCTGGTCGATTGGTTCTAAATCCTTAAAAGCTCTTTGGAGCATCCTGGCAACCGCTGACCTGTGCATGAAATTATTTAATTGGTTTGATCCCAACTTACTTTATCCAAGAAGAACTATCTTAAGTCAACCAATAATCTCTCTATCTGATCCAATCTCAATCTTTTTACTCGAATAATTTTTTAAAAAAAAATAAAATAAAATAATCTTATTTGTAATCCCGGCCTAGTAACAACAAAAACAGCCGCCTTAATCCAAACAATAGTCTGATTGTATTTTTCCATGCCTTGGGAGTGATTTACAGATCTCGAGGCACATATTGTATTTTTTCATGCCTTGGGAGTGATTTATAGATCTCGAGGCACAAAAAAAAATTTGTTCGGACTATTTTATCAAGTCCAATAATATTTTTAAATAAATAAGAGGGACTTACATATCAGCCCCCTCTTGGAGCACGTATTATAAATAAATTATTCGTTTATGATCCATTATTTTTTACTTTCTAAAATAATATAAAAATATTTTTAGAAAATTTTTGGATATAAAAGTTACATATCGCATCAAAAGTCTATTTTTTATATTTAATAATTTTTTTTAAAAAATATTTCTAAATAAAAATTTGATCTATAATTTTAACGAATTATCCATTAAAACTTTAGATTCTCAAATATTTACTTACAATTATTTATTAAAGAATTTTTAATTACAAAAGCTGTAAATTATATCGAACTATATTTTTATATATTTTATTTTTTTAAAAGATATTTATATAATTGTCAAAATATTTTTTATATTCGAGATAAGAGTTAAATTGTAAAATATTTGAAATAAATGGCTGATTTATAAAATTAATGAATACTAAGAGATGATACTATAATTATCCCAACAAATAAACCCGTTCATGTTCCGAACTCATCGCTCTGACGCGTTTCTCTGACAGTCTCCTGGAAGAGAATCTACATTGTGCGCGATTTGTTTCGGGGGCTGATTTGTTTTTTTTTTTTTTACAAATCAGCCCCTGAAAACGCGTTTCGGGGGGCTGATTTGCGAACCTCCGAAATAGGGGGGACTGATACGCAATTATCTCATTTTTTTCACCCTCTGCAGAGCACAACTTGGGCTGTTTCGGCCCTGTATTTTTCTCATTTCCAAATCAGCCCCTCCTCATTTAACTTGTTTTTTTGTTTTGACCGTCATATTAATATTTTTTGAAAAAATTTTAACATAAAAATTATAAATTTTTTACAATTTTTGTGTTCAATATTTTTTCAAAAAATACTTCTAAATATATATTTTAGAACTTTAAAATTTTAACGGGTTATCGGATCAGATCCATAAATCCGTTAACATTTCGGATCATCAAAACATCTACATAGAAGTATTTTTTGAAAAATGTTGAACATTAAAGTTGTAGACCTCATCAAAATCTATAATTTTTATTTTAAATTTTTTTTCAAAAATTACTGATACGATGGTCGAAATGAAAGAGTACGAAAAATGAGAGTGAGGCTGATTTGGAATGCAACAAAATACAGAGGCTGGTGGGGTATAGGTTTCAAAAGCAAAGGCTGGGGATACATTATCCCTAATATAAAGAATTTAGTTAAATAATAAATTGAAAATTCTTGTGAAGCATGAGTTTGCTATTCATTAATTTATTTACTATAATGATCGTATAAAAAATGAACAATTACTCATAAAATTTTTTACAAAACTTCAAATAAAAAAACTACAAAAAATGTGAATCTTTATAACTAAGGAAATTTCAGTTGTGAATTTTTATTCCCGCTAATTCAATGATAATGAGTAAACATATTAATTTCTATTTTATTTATTGAAGTAAATATTGAAAGATATTATCCATTTCACTTCTGTTTCATGTTAATTCAATTCTATTACTTATTCTCTCCAACCAAATATTACACATAAGATAAGGGATAGCTACAGATTTTGTTCCATCATTTGCCATTATATATGCCATAGTGATAGTTCGGAGTTTGATAGATTTTAGGAATAAGACTACGATGAACGGAAAATAATAACAAACACACAGAATTTACGTGGTTCGGCCAAAATGCCTACGGCCATAGGGATAGAAAACGCTCTTTGTTACTATATCAGAGACGAGATAGCTGAGTACAGGATCTGTCTTTTTAGGGCTAAATTATAAATATATTTACATATTTGAATCCGCCGTCCTAAATTCTAAATACTTTGATTCTAATTAGATAATCGCATCCTCCAAATACGGAGTGCTGAGTCACCGTATTAAGTCGCCATTATCGGTCTGATATCATTACGTTCTTGATTAAATCGCGACTCTATCACATAGGAACGGATCTACCTCTTCGTTACCCACAATATGTTTTAACAAGCTATTTATCCGCAAATTGCATACAAAAACAATATCGTCCGATAATAAATTCAGTACGAGCGGAGTCGATAAAATATATACAGTTATATTACATAGATATTGTTTAATAAGATTATTGAAGGTGCTGAAAATCAATGATAATGGTACCGTTAGTTATCTTGATATTTTGTTTTGATTTAATATCAATGTGAACAGTACATTTTTACAAGAGATAATTGCGTATCAACTCTTAATTTGAAGCATCTTATAAATCAACTATTCGTCTCAAATTCATTGCAAATCAACTATTGTTTTGAAAATTTATGTCACAAATATTTTAACTATTAGATAAGTATTTTTTTTAGAAAAAATTTAAATATAAAAAAAATAGATTTCGATATTATCTACAATTTTTATTCAAAATTTTTAAAAATTAATTCTAAATATATATTTTGAGACTTTAAAAAATTAGTAAATCTAAAAATTAATCCGCTAATATTTTAAAACTTTGAATTATTTATTTAAAAAAAAATAAATATAATAAAATAAATTTTAATTAATCCATAACTTTTAAATTTATATTATTTAAAAAATTATTTTTAAATAAGTAGTTTATGATGTCGAATATAACAGATTTTAAATGGAATAACGATATGCTAAGTCTCTTTTTACAATACACAAAGGTTAGGTTACTATCGTATTTTCCATAGATAAGGCTAGAATTGTCTTTGACTAAAACAACACTCCCCCCAAAATCAGAATGTCCGCACGCCGCCCGCGGCCATCAATCTCGGTTCTAGCCCTCCGGAGCCCCAATCGGCGATCTCTCGATTCCTGACTTCGTCTTCTCTGCTGGTGCTTCTTCTAAATGTCACGCCCAACAACGATGGATTTCATCTAACAATCTCACAATTTCCAAAGATCCTTCGCTGATCCATCGATTCAAAGCCATTCTCAAGCTATCTTTGCTCGCAATTTGTCCCGACGTTGAGAGTAAATGTTTAGAGTTTGAAATCTCTACTACCTTGATTTCATGGAAGTTGGAGACTTGGATTCGGGAAGAAGCCTGATGGAGATGCCAATGGAAGTAGATGCGAGGAGGAAGATTGGACTACAGAACTTGAAATTCCAAAAAACTCCCCAAATTGATTATCTGTTGAATTTAAAACTTATATATTTGTGTAATTATCAAAATACTGTTTATTCGACGTTCTGACATTTTCTCGTACAACTTAATCGTAACCCTGTAAATATATTGAATTAAGGATAATTGCATAATCAGCCTTCCAAAATTTTATTTTTATATTTCAGCCTTCAAAAACATATTTTAACGTTTTATATTTGTATATTTTTATAGGCTAAAATACGTGACTGTTAATTTTAAGAAGACTGATATGCATTTATCTTTTGAATTACCGGCTCAGTTCTATGTAAGGTTGATAAAGTCATAACTTCAAATTTGGAAATTAATCACAAAGACCAATGTATTTTAAGTATATATTATCATTTATTTATTCAAGTCAATTTTCGGTCGCGTAATAGAGGATTGCATGTAAATAATCACAAATAACTTATAATGTATATAGGAATTTTTAAAATACAATATCTTTTTGAAGAGTACTGATTAAATCTTAATTTTTATTAAATTTATGTTACATACAAACATATTTTGGTTATTAACATTTTATTTCATTTTTGCATAGTAATTCTTTTTATTGAATTTTTTTCTAAAAAAATTCTTTTATAGTAATCATATAAATTTCAAAAAAGGGATTAATTTATAAAGTACTTAAAATTATGGACTAATTTGCATAATATTTAAAAACTAGAGGGCAATTTGCTATTTCCTCACAAAATATTTATTTAAACCGAAGTATAGATTTTTCTGTAATATTAGCCCCTGTCAGTTTGTTAAGAAAAGAATATTTAATTAGACTGTGATATACATTATTAAATTATAGGAATTTTGTGATCGATTCAAAAATAGGATTTTATGTGTTATAAAAATATTTAAAATTAATTTTCTTGTTATTAAATTAATTTATCATTAACAGCGTGTTTTAACATTTTCGTATTTTGTGGAAATAAATTTTCGAGCAGTAAGTGGGTGGAAGTACATGTTGAAATAGAGGAGGATAACTGATTTTATTTTTTATAAATTAAATGTAATAATACTTAAACAACTATTTAAAAATTAATTTTTGATCAGATTTGTACCGTGCACAATCAACATTTACTAAGAGAATTGAACATCCCTATTAATATGCTTTTTTTGTTAGGTGGAGTATAATGAAAATATTAAACAATATACGACTCTTTATTTTGAGTTACGACAAAAAAGTCCATATTTTTTAAAAATAGTACATATCACCTTGCTTTAAAAAAAAAAAAAAAAGAGTTCAAGACAACTAATTTAATTTTTTAGATGGCTAATATAGTGTTGTCTGTATTTGTGTAATAGTATTCAGAATGAAGTCTTCCAATAGCTCTAAAAAAGTGTCGCAAGCAACCTAACAAGTGTTCCTGATGAATTAAAAATATGTTTAAAAAATTAATTTGATATTTACATTTGAGAGTTGATCATAATTTTTTTTAAAACAAATCCTCATTTATTTTTTTATTATATAAACTAAGAAAACAAATACCAAATAAAAAAAAAAGGTCATGTGAAACTTTCCTCCTATCTTCACTCCTAACCACTTGTCACATCTCATTCTTCAATTTTCAAACCATTTGATTTTGTCTACCATATGTCTTGAATTTTGCTTTTTCAAGCTATATAATCCTATAAAAATAGCCTATTTTGGGATTATGAATGTATATATCTTGCTTTCTCGGACTCCGTCTTGATGAATCTTATTTGAATGTTATTGTTGTTGCTTAGTTATGTACATAGATGATTCTTAGTTATGTATTACTTAATACTGTCACTTAAGCATCTCTTAACATATAATAAAAGTTAAATAAACGTTAGGGGAATGAAAAAATATTGAATATCACGGTGTCGTTTAGCATAACCACATGTGTTGTGAAAGAGATCGAGGACTCCATCTTGTAATAGATATTAAAAAAAATGTCATTCTTCCTGAATTACTTCCGATGCTCCAACTAAGATGTAAGGATATGGAAGAATATATATATATATATATATATATATATATATATATATATATATATATAAAAGATTTTGCCATTTGCTATATAAAATCTTTCATAATAAATTTATGTCAAAAAAAGCTAAATAATAAGTAGAGCAACTGACTAGAGTGCTAATACTACAACTTTTGTATTATAAAACAAGATACTTGAGTTAGAATCGTGCGTGCGGCACTAAAAAAATGCATTTATTTTTATTGTACTTTGTGAAATATAACCCGCACATAGACTCATCAGTATATAGAAGTTGCGAGTTTTCGGTCAGCAGAACATCGATCGATACCACTCTCTTATTTTGCCACCTATATTTGTCTACTAAATGGGATAGTTTGGAGTTGGATATTCCCATTATAATTTCAAAAGAAATGAAAAGGAAAAAAAAAACAAGGAAAAAAAAAAAAAGAGCAACTAATATGAGGGTAATGAACATACCTATACTAATTGATTATATTGATAGTGACCATGGGTACATGTAGGTTTTAGGAGAACGGTCGCTTGCTTCAATTTCACAAATTTATCACGCGATCAAACGGTCTCAATCGAGTGATGAACTGTTGAGGCCTTTAAGACTTAAAAGTGAACACAAGCAAGTCAGGGTAAACATAACGATTTTTATGTGGAAACATCCGATGCAGTTGACGAAAAAAAAAAAAAAGAAGTCCATACGGACAACCGAAAAATTTTATTATTAGAAAAATAGAAGGTAGGGTTACATCTCTCTCACAATTGCCTCACCCTCCCTCCTTTTTTTTTTTTTTTTTTCTAAGAGGGACAATTGAGTGTTTATACATGAGATAAGTTGGATACGTAGTCATAACAAACATTCACGAAATTTCCTTCCAAATCGGTGAAATATGCAGTTATTTGACGAGATCTGTGGAAAGATCACCATTTTGACTTTTTCATTATCTTGTCCGGCTTAGCTAACCTCAGTTTGGCCACGCGCAGTTGTTAACTTTTTCATTTTTAAAATGTGGAGTCGTTCTTGAAGCGGTGTCTGATACCCATTTTAGTCAGGCTGCCTATCTATATGGCTAGAATATATAAGCTACTTCTATCGAGACATCCGACCGTCGTAGGGCAACCGTTGTCTTTTTATTTTTCTTACTCTTACAATATTTTTATTTTTTATGCTAAATTGAGCCTACGTAGCTAATAATGTGTCGACTCATCTGGCCTCGGCTTGTCTAAGGTCTCTTTTCAAATCAGCGTTCGGTGTTTTTATTTTGCGAACATGTGATACGAGGCCGTGTTATATAATTATAAATATTACTTTAACAAATTATGATATAAAGATGTTGTAGTAGTATTAATATCCAAACTTCAGCAACCGACGGGCAGATGCATGTTTGAATTTATTTGGTAATTTAATTAAATATAAATATTCGGCATTATCCCTACCGAATAAAAGATAATAATAATAACGTTACTGTATCGGAATGGGTCCGGACGGTTAAATTCGGAATGTACGCAGGCTGTCATGCATTGTGAAGGCGTGTATTGTATTGTACATAATGAGGCCACCGACGCCTTCCTCGCTCTCTCTCCTCTTTTGTCTCCACAATGTCCATTCCTCTCTTTTTCAGGGATATTAGTAGAATAAACACAAATTAGAGAAATCACAGGCAAGGATTTCCATTCCCGTCTCTGATCTCTCCTCAATCTTCTCCATTTGCGCGGATTTTTCCCGCTTCTGTCTGCTTTTGATACCATCATCATAATCATCCCGTTGCCATAGAGGTGATGATCCGAAGTTGGTTTTTCTTTATCGAGTTTCCGAGATCAGATTGGTAATGTGGGTTGTCCTGTCTAGATAGACGAGATAGATTGCCTCTACAGATTGAAGAATAATCCAAATCGTGGCTGTTCATACAGTTTATCCCCTCAAGATTTGTTTTGATTCGGTTTTTATCTGTAGATTTAGACTTGGTGATGCTGCATTGATCCGGAGATCGGACATTCAAGCAAATTTGGCAGATTTTGTTTTTTTGCTTATTTGGAGTAGATATTTTTTTGGGGAAAGAAAGGAAGGATAAATTTGTCGTCTTGGAGATGGTGGAAGTAGTGTGAGTGTTGCGCATCTGGATCTTCGCGATAGTTTTATGGGTTACAGAGCGTCGTCGTGGCTACATAGGATGTGCCGGGTGGAGAAGCTGCCGTTGAAATCAGATTATGGAGGGGCGGACGGTGAAACGAAGTCGTTGGGCATTCTGGAAAAGGCGAAGGGGGCGGCGGCAGCGAGGACATCGACACGTGTCAAGATGTGGATGGTCCGCGGCACCACTACCCTACTTCTCTGGACTTGCGTCGTTCAGCTCACCTCGCTTGGCGAGATGTGGGGGCCGCGAGTGCTCAATGGATGGCCCTCCTGTTTCACGCCGGTCTCCAACTCGCCGCCGCTCCCAGTCGTCGCCGACGTGGTTGCCTATCCCCCCAAAAGTGAGCTATATTATATTGGATTTGATTTTGCTTGATTTTTTTAAATATTTTGTTTGATTATGGTTGTAGATCATTGCTAAAGTCTAGTGATTTTAATCTGTAATCTATATTTGCTTGGTTGCGCTCTTTGTTTGTGCTCCTAGGAATTTTCAACATTATCTGTCTATTCTTCTAGGATTTATCTCGTCCTTGTTTCTAAACCAAGCTGTTGACAGATGGTTCCAGCTTGATGTAGACGAGTGGTTTGACAAAGGCACGTTTTAAAGTCATTTTCAGGAATAATTCTCTCTGAACGAAGGCATGGTTGTGTTCAGAAGTCTTTCCTGTGTTTTCGAGGAAAACCTCATCTTTGATTATGGCACACCATGACTAAATGTTCAATGAATGGATCAAACTTGTTTATTATTTTAAGAAATAAATATGCTGTTAGATATCTATAATGTATCAAGTTAGGTGTTATAGCGACGTCTACCTTTGATCCACGGTTGGTTGTATTGTTTCTGCTTCAGTTGGTTAATTGAAAGGTACGTGGCCAATGATAGAAAGTTTCGGGTCTTTTATTGCTTCAGATATCGGGAATTCTTCAGTTGACTTTGTATGAAGTCTAATCCATTGACCTATATCGAAAGAAGAAAAAGAAATGTTAGATTTGAGGATATTCTTCATTGTTAGGCAATTTTCAAAGGTTTTCATGTTACTCCATTATGTTATTTTTACAATTGCACTGTATAACCGTAAATGATGTCTCTAGTAGTTGAGCTGTTTTGCCTATGTCGATTCAGAGTTCAAATGTTTCTACGGGTATAATACTTATTTAGATTAATTTCTTATCCTTTCATTCCTTTCTTTTGCTAGGAATATATAGAAATAACGGCTATTTAATGGTATCTTGCAATGGCGGGCTGAACCAGATGAGATCAGCTGTAAGCATTTAATTTCTATTGTTTTTACCTTGCATAAATAGCTTCTTGCAAGTTGCCATCTTCATATCCACTTACAGGTAACAAACTTTTAAATATAAAAGCACATTTTGTTGCAGATATGTGATATGGTTGCAATTGCAAGCCATTTGAATGTCACACTGATCGTGCCCGAGCTTGATAAAACCTCCTTTTGGAATGATCCAAGGTATGCTGTTATCTTCTTCACTTTTCTGAAATTTGGAAGTGTTCAGCTTGACAATAAACCTTTTTTTTTTTTTTCTTGATGTTTCAGTGAATTTGATGAGATATTTGATGTGGATCACTTTATTAGTTCACTGAGAGACAAGGTGCGGATATTGAAGAAACTACCTCCAAGACTCAAACAAAGGCTTGATCTTGGAAGGATTTATTCGATGCCACCCGTCAGTTGGTCTGATATATCATACTATGAAGATCAGGTCAGCAAGCCTTGTCATTAATGTCATATGTTGACATTATAACAGAGAATTAACAGTCTGTTTCTGTTGGAATCAGATACTTCCTTTGATACAAAAGCACAAAATTGTTCATTTAAATAGAACGGATGCGCGACTTGCAAATAATGGCTTGCCTATAGAGATTCAGAAGTTGCGGTGCCGCGTTAATTATGGGGCTCTAAGATTCACACCTCAAATAGAAGAGTTGGGAAGAAGAGTAATCCAAATCCTCCGACAGAGTGGTCCTTTTCTGGTTCTCCATCTCCGATATGAAATGGATATGCTAGCTTTCTCCGGATGTACACATGGTTGCACTGATGAAGAAGCCGAGGAACTGACAAGAATGAGGTGTTTGTTTTCACTTTGCTTTCCCTTTTCATTTATTTTTAAACAAGGTTTTCTGTGCTGCACCGAGCCGAGTTTCGGTAAACTCAGATCCCGACACGTGTCGACCGTGCCGATAGTACCATGCTGACCGTGTCGATTTATATTTATTTGTTATTTTTTTAAAATAAAAATAAAATTAAAAAAATTAATTTAAATATAAGATTTTTTGATACGTGCCGTGCCGACAACTGCCGGAACAGGCACGTGCCGTGTTGACAACTGCCGGAACATGCACGTGCCGCCTGGCACCTAAAACCATATTTTTAAATGAAAATAATATGATATTGGTTTCTGACCAAATTGACATGCGCCTTTCTTGCATTTAGATATGCTTATCCCTGGTGGAAAGAAAAAGTTATTGACTCAGATTTGAAGAGGAAAGATGGTCTGTGCCCTCTGACACCAGAAGAAACTGCACTTATCCTGAGAGCATTAGATATCGACTCAAACATTCCTATCTACATCGCGGCAGGAGAAATCTATGGTGGTAAAAGAAGAATGGCAAGCTTGTCTAAAGCATTTCCTAATGTGGTTAGATTACTTGTATCAATTATTTAATTTATTTATTACTTTATTTTTTATTTTTTTACTGAATTAAGTGGTCTGGGCTTGCAGGTAAGAAAGGAGACTTTGTTGGAACCTTCAGACCTCGGGTTCTTTCAGAACCACTCGTCTCAGATGGCGGCGGTGGATTACTTAGTTGCCTTGGAAAGTGACATCTTTGTTCCGACATATGACGGCAATATGGCTCGAGTTGTCGAAGGGCACCGTAGGTGAGGTTCTTGTGCATCACTTGTTTCTCCAAGCTTCAGTTGTGTTTTTATTTTTATCTCTGTGTTCCCCTCATCTTTTGCTAAAATTCGTAAATTTAGTAAATACCTATTTACTATGCATTTTTGGACACTCATGCCCCTGTACTTATTTTCGTGACTTTCATTCTCCTTTACTATTAATTTGGGAACGCAATACCCCTGAAGAGGATTTAGGTGTTAATTACGCTGATGTAACACCAATTAAGTATTATTTTCTATTATTTAATTATTTTTTAAAATAAATAGGAGTATTTTTGTAATTTTTTAATTATTAAATCAATTTTTTAATTTGCCACATCAGCGTAATTAACACCTAAATCCTCTTCAGGGTATCGCGTTCTCAAATTAATAGTAAAGGGGCATGAAAGTCACGAAAATAAGTATAGGGGTATAAATGCCCAAAGATGCATAGTAGAATGGTATTTACTAAATTTTGGCCTTTATAATATGTTGTAATGATTATCAGTTTCCCGAGGTGCCATTCTATCAATATATTCGATCCTACAATTTAGTCTAATAAAAATTCAGCGCCCTAACTTGGAAACTTTCGTCGTGTCAATTCAGATATTTGGGCTTCAAAAAGACCATATTGTTGGACAGGAAGCTTTTAGTTGAGCTCATAGACCAATACGGCAATGGAAGCATTAGTTGGGATAAGTTCTCCTTTGCCGTGAAGGCGGCCCATGCAAATAGAATGGGAATGCCCGGAAGGCGAACAGTGATTCCGGATCGGCCGAAAGAAGAAGATTATTTTTATGCTAATCCCGAGGAGTGCCTGCAATCGCCTGATCAGCAGCGATGGACTTCATGAGGCTCTTGTTAATTAAATTCTTTCATAGAACCCGACACTTAAACCCTCAGATAAAATTATCTTTCGACGATCATACAGCATGCATACGGTGAGATGATATGATAGAGGGGGGTATTAGAGGCAGCTGGTTCATATACATATTATGAAGAGAGATTGTTGATATTCTTTCGAATAAAATGGACCCTTGTATCGAAAACTAGAGGGGATAGAAGGTAGACGATTCTGCCATCGTGGATCACCGGCTGCATCCCGGCGTACGACTACAGCAAATGGAGCCGAGCCGGTATTTATCCATACGACACCTGGGAAATTGTATGTCTTGTGCCCTTCTCCTACTAATTCTTTTTGTAGAATCTCTCCCAACTAGAATTATATGAAAAATCTGCAATATTTGTCCCAAATCCTTTTCATACTTTAATGTAGATGTTTATTGCATTACGATTCATGTTATGAAAGGAGAGCTGAAGAAAGATTAAGTTTGAATGTGTTTGTGTTCTATGCCGTCGGATCAGATGCCTATGGCTGTGATCTTATTGGACTGGTTGTTGTATGCTGGAGGAATCGTTCTACGCACACAAGATAAAATTCGCCAAAAATAGTAATTATCGCTCCTACTATCGGTCTTATTTATCGCTCTATTCAACTTTTATAGTGTTGTTTTAACCAAGGTTTACCGTGCCGTTTCGAGTTTCGGTAAACTTAGATATCGAGACGTGCCGTGCCGACTATGCCGACCGTGTCGAATCGTACAATTATATAAAAAAAAATATAAGATTTATTATATAAATAGTAATAAAAATTAAATAACAAGAAGTCTCATTCATTTGTTAAAATTCAACGCACATATTATAAATTATTACCACTTAAGTGTTGGTGTGATTGATATGTAAATTTACCCAGTGCGTTGTTTGAAAATAATATACCAACATATTTCATGAATAAATATGATGATGTTCATTACAAAAAATATATATATATATATATATATAATATATAAAAGAAACGAAATGTGCCGGCCGTGCCGACCGAAACGATCAGCACGGGTCAAGACGGACACACCGTGCCGACCGAAACGGTCGGCACAGGACGAGACGGACGAAACGGTTGTTTTCGGTCGGCACGCATCGTGCCAACCGATACGTCAAACCATGGTTTTAACTGAAATTTACGTTGTTTTAGTTTAACTTTGTAATTTTTTAGGTTGAACTTCAACATTCAACGCTTGAATTTGACGTTGCTTTTATTGAAGTGGAGCAATAATAAGAGCGAAAGTGGGAGTAATCCCTTTTTTTTTTTGGGGAAATACCAAATCAGCCCCCCCTTTTCAATTCCCATACCATATCAGCCCCTCCTCTCCAAAACAGCCCAAATCAGTCTCCCATTCACTGTTTATCCTTTTTTTTGGACAAAACTGTCCTTTTGTTGCCGACATCGAGATCACCTATTTAGAAGTATTTTTTGAAAAAATGTTGAACATGAAAGTTGTAGATGTCGGCGAGATCTACAACTTTCATGTTCAACATTTTTTCAAACAATGCTTCTAGGTAGGTGTTTTCGATGTCCGAACTATTTGTAGCAATTTCGGGTCGGGTCGGGTCGACCCGTTATGCTTCCGACCTCAAAAACATAACTTTTGAAGTATTTTTTTGAAAAATTTTCAACATGAAAGTTGTAGTTCTTTCCGAGATCTATAACTTTCATGTTCAAAGTTTTTTCCGAGACCGCTTCTAAATGGATGATATCGGTGTCTGAAGTGTTAACGGGTATAGGGGCAATTTCGTCCAAAAAAACTCCAAACAGTAACCAGAGGCTGATCCGACCTAAATTTGAAATGGAGGGCTGATTTGGGATGTTTCAACACTTGAAGGGCTGATATGGTAGTATCTTTTTTTTTTTGTCTGCTGAACTGGGAATACTTTGCATATATGCTCTCAACTTTTTTAGTGCATTAAAAAAATGGAGTATAAGTGAAGATTAACGGTTAATCTGATTATTAAAATGATCAATGATGAATTTGTAGTCAACGTTAATTTATATAACTATATTAGTATATTTAATGGTAATTATAAAATGCTTAACGGTTAAAATAGGCGAGGACGAAGCAGTTCTTTTTTTTTTTTTTTTTAAATCCATTTAACAAAAAGTTAATTTTTGCCGACAGCCACGCCTTCATTTTATAAAATTGATGAAACGGTTATAAAGAGCATATCTAAAATTTGAACTTATATGGCCATCGAAAAAAATCAGAATTATCATATTATATTTTAATAAATAAAAAATAAAATTTGAAATTTTATCAATTTTATTGAAATTAATAAATTAAGTCATTCAACTTTAACAAAAAAGGAAATTTTCAATTAATAAAAAAGATATTTGTGTTCTTTTATCTTTTTTTTCATTAGTTTTATTAATTTTGACACACCATTAAATATGCTTCTAATATATTTTTAAGACATAATACTGTTTTTTACTACCTACCACAATTTCTGACGGTTCGTCGGAGGGGCGACTCTGAAAAACAGCATTATTCTTTACTTTATTTGTAATGGCTTCTCTGTAAATTGTTACAACCTTAAGAGTGCTATCTAATAGCAACAGCTACTTTTCGGATTCGGAACCGCTGCGCCCTCCGCCGTGCGCCTGTCTGCTGCTCTCACCGTCCTCACCGTCACGCGGAGCATCTATCTCGAGATACTATTTAAAATTTTGAACTGTAAAATCTATCACGCGGAGCATCTCTATCGACTTATTTGATCTATTTTTAAATATTTTTTCGAAAAATTTTAAACCGTAAAATTATAGATTTTAATATAATTTATAATTTTATAGTTAAATATTTTTTCAAAAAAATATCAAATATTATGTCAAAATAATAATCAAAATTTTATTTAAGATTTTTGACATATTATTAATATTTTTAAAAATTGTTCAACTATAAAATTGCAGATCATATTAAAATCTACACGTAGTTTAAAATTTTTCGTAACAAATCTAAAAATAGATCAAATTAGCCGTAAGTTTTTTTATAATGTCTCGTTTATACAAAACTTACGACAATTTATTTAATATATTTTAAATTTTTATATGAGAAATTTTGAACTACAAAATTGTACATTTTAATATCATCTATAATTTTCTAATTGTATATTTTTCAAAAAAAATATAAAATAATATGTCAAAGTATTAATTAAAATTTTGATTATTATTTGACATAATATTTAATATATTTTTTAAAAATATATAATTAGAAAATTAAAATTATATTAAAATTTATAATTTTATAGTTTAAAATTTTTTATAAAAAAAATTAAAAATAGATTAAATAAACTAACGAAAGCTTTAAATAGTATATCTAGATGGGTGCAGGTAGTATATAAACTGACGAAAATTTCTTGTAAATAGCATATCTAGATTGGTGCTGTATGTGATGGACGGTGAGGATGGAGAGAGTAGCGGACGGGCGCAGACGATCCGCGTCCCTACTTTTCTTTGGCCCGAGTTTTATCCTTGCAAGTCCCACGACTCCCACTCTGGGAAAGCTTGACAAATCAAGCAAAACCAGAGAAAGATGACAACAGCTGTGGCTTCTCTGGTCCTGCTACGATCATTCCCCACTCTCTGCCACCAAAATATGCCTCTGCTTCTCCTACGACCCCCTTCTCTCCGCCGTGGTTCCAGCGTTGTAGCCTTGGCTGGCAAACGAGGCTCGAGCGATTCCGGCGCCGACCCACCGGACCGTCTGATCTCCGCAGCGTGCTACCTCTACCCGTTCCTCGACGGCGTACAGTACGGCCGTTACGTCGTCACCCAGTTCCCCATCTTCGGCATGGCGCTGCAGCCATTAATTCCGGCCATCAAGCTCTTCAAAGGCTTCCCGCTCAACGGTTTTCTAGTCTTCCTGACTCTATACTTCGCCGTCGTTCGTAATCCCGGCAGTTTCAGCCGTTACGTCCGTTTCAACACGATGCAGGCCATCGTGCTCGACGTGTTGCTCATCTTCCCAGATCTCATCGAGCGCACGATTCCGGGCGCCGGATCTGAGGTTGCCCAAAACTTCGTAATGAGCATCGACAGTACTGTTTTTCTCTACCTGCTTGTTTGTATGATATACGGCTCTACGTCATGCCTCTTGGGTCGAGTACCGAGGCTACCACTTGTCGCTGACGCCGCCGACCGCCAAGTCATGTGATATCTGATGTGAGTACTGCTGTCTTTCTCCTCCAACCTCCATTTTTTGTTGCTTAGATTGAAACACCTTTTTTTTTTACAGGAACCGCTTTTTTTTTTTTTTTTACTGACCTCATATATTCTAGGTTTCTTTCATTATATATGCATCTAAATTAGGCAATCTCCTAATGTTACATGGTTTGTTGATATTAGGATTCATTCAGGATAGTATTGCTTATGAACTGTTACGAATAGAGCTTCTTTACAAGTGCTTCAGTTTGAGGAAAAAGAGATAAAGCTAAATGGCTCCTTCATTGTAAAAACTATAGCATAACCATATAGCCTTGCCATACGAGATGATGCATCTGTTGTGCTGCTGAAATTGCACCGAGCAAACATAGAGGTCGTTGTTCCTTGAAGCTCGTAAGGTCCATCATGAATAAAACTTGGATCAACAAGGAATGGTTTAGTAAGCATGAGATTCATGTGTTCCCAAGGGAGCCGAAAGCTTCATGTGGACGAGGAAGGACCATTCTTCATTCTTCTGTGATTGTTGGGCATTTTGGCAAGGAGAAAAGGGATTCGAATCCCCTAGCCTACTTTTCTGGCCCCTTCTTTGTCTCTCTCAGTAGATGATTGACACGTATTAATCACACTCAAAAAAAAACTTTCTATAACTCACCCATTTTTGGCGTTTGCTTTTCTGTTAAACTTCTTCCCTCATCTTTTTTCTATTGCTTATGTCATTCTTATATTCCGTCATCTTTTTGTGTCAGACTCCACACCTCTCTCTTTTTCTCCCTCACTCTCAGTGTCAGCTTTTCCATTTTGATTTTCATTCCTCCGAGATTTCATGGAAGAAGATGATAGGGAGCAGTGGCTTGCCGGATGGGTGGTGAGCATAGCGTTGGTGGCACACGAGCTGATCTTCCTTAGCGTCTTTGTCTCTGGAAGTGTGTTTCTTGGCGGAATCTTGTACGCCCATCGGCTTTTGAATCCGGCGGTTTTAAGAGCGACTTAGAGATACTCGAAGAGGAGATGGGAGTTTAAGAGTACAAGCTCACGTTGCTGGTCAATATCAGGATCTCGTCGGCAACAGTGTGTGTTATGGGGTTGTTGTCGACCTGCGAGGAAGATGCGGTGGCGAAAGAGCTGCGCGAGTGAGCTTCACCAAGCTACTAGACTTCGCCACTAGCTTCGTCGCTTTCGTAATGGTCGCGAGGAGGGATCCGACAGCGTTGTCTTCTTCGCTGCCACCGCTACCGCTACTGCGAAGCCTTGGCGAAGCACGAAATAAGAACGAATGCAAGCGCCAAACTTTTTATGCTTTGTATGATTACCATAAAGATGACAATGACATAAGCAACAGAAAAAAGTTTAGGAAAGACGGAGAGGTTTAACATAGAAACAAATAGCAAGAAAATGGGTTAAGAGGAAGTTATTTTAGAGTGTGATTGACACATGTAAATGATTCATTGAGAGGGTCAAAAAAGTGGGGCATGGGATTTGAATACGGAGAACACTATTGAATCTCAAAGATACGTCTATTGGCAAAGAATGCAAATTGATGTTGCTTGTTTCACTCAAGGATGTTACCGTGTACCACCTCAAAGTCTCCCAATTGCAAGCATGGTTTATATGTTCTACTCCTCGTGCCTTCTAGACCATGGGGAAGCATATCTATGCATTTCTTAGTAGGCTTCCAAAGATTAAGGGTTTTATTACATCTTCGTGGTAGTTAGTCATTTTCCAAGATGATTTATTTAATTCCATGCAAGAAGAATCTAAGTGGGGATGATGCTGGCGACTTGCATTTCACTCGTGTTTGGAAAATTTGTGGTCTTCTATCTTTCAATCACTTCTGACCGCGACAACTTGATTCCTTTCCCAATTTGGAGGAGTTTTTAGGGAATGATGGACACTTGATTGAAGCGTAGTACTTCTTTCCTCCCAAACGGATAGGTAAACTTGGTGGTCAGTCGTACCATCATGCACTTGTTGAGGGCTTTCAATACTAGGAAGCCAACTACATGGGAAGAGTCATTCCGTTTGCTTTTTACAGTTTGGTTCTACGTTGAAATCACCTTTTGAGGAGGTTTTGGGTTATCTCCCATCAAGTCTGTGGGATTTGAAATTTGTAACTTGTGGGGAGTCCCTGTCGGCCAAGGAGGAGGCCGAGCACTTTAAGGCATTAAAGTTCTTGGAGTTTATTTAAAAAAACTCACAAGATTGTGGAAGAGTAATTTAGGAAGTCCCAAACTAAGTATAAAGAGGACATTAAACTCATAGGGTGCCATACAACTTGAAAGTAGGGGACTTGTTATGGTTGTAGTTAAAAAATTAAAGGCTCAAAGGTGAAGGCTAAAAGATAGTTTGGAAACAAAAAATATCCCACACATGACAAGTTTGAGTTTAAGTTGGAAAGAGAAAAAAAAATTCCCAAACAAAGTTCAAGTAGGTGAAGGCTAAAAGATAGTTAGGAAACAAAAAATATCCCACACATGACAGGTTTTAGTTAAAAGTTGGAAAGAGAAAAAAATTCCACAACAAAGTTCAAGTATTTGGTCCATGTTGTTGGATAATAGGAAAGTAGACGAAGATGTTAGCCATCATATCCAGCAGAATAGTACAAGTAAGAAATCGCCATGTGCAATAAAAAGTTTCTCATAAAACTAAAGGATAAGTATTACTATACCTCTATAAAACCGGCTATGTTGTACGGCATAGAATGTTGGTCGGTTAAACATTAGAATATTCAGCGGATGAGGGTGGCCGAGATGAAGTTGCTGCATGGATATGTGATCGCTCTATCAAATATAGAATTTGTATGAAGTTATGATACAAAGACCCAGGGTGGCATCTAATTAAGAAAGAAAGATGGACAAGCGGTTACAATGGTTTGGTCTTCCTAGACGAAGACCAATAATTGTTCCTGTTAGACTATGTTAAGAGTTAACTAACAAGTCGAAAAGAAAAAGAGTTAGGCCAAAAAAGAGTTGAAAAGAAACCAACCAACAATACCTTACCTATTTATAGCTTGGTGAAGACTTTAGCTAAGTGGAGTTGCAGAACTCATGTTAATGACACCATTGTTTAGTTGAATTTAGATTTTAGTTTCGTCCGTATAATTGTAGTTGTATGCCCTTTTTCTCTTTCCTTGTTTTCACTCTATAGTTCTACTCCTTTATTGCCTACTTGTATGCATCTTTTTTGCTTATTTGGCCGTGCTCGGTTTAGATTATTGCTTTGCAGACTTTGTGCTTGTGTTCTCGTATATTTGGGTGTTGGCTCTTCATGCCAGGGTTCTATTGAAACAGTCTCTTTGGGAATATGGCTACGTACATCCTACCCTCAACAGACCACCGCTCGAGCGTGACTTATTATTAGGCGGTCGTTGTAGTTGTTGTGGTTGTGACGATGTGTGTTTTAAACCAAGTAGTTGGATTTTTGTACTTCCTGCACTCCTGTTTTTTTTCCCATAGGGGTAATATAAAGAATAATAGAGGAGAAAAGGTAAGAGTCTTCACCCACCAAATCTTATCTCTTTCTCCTGGAGCAACTACTTCCCTTTCACCAACTAGATTTTCTGGCGACTATTGTGGCCAAACCCAGCAGCCGTTTCAACGATCTTGGGTTCATTTGAAAGCTCTTTTCAAGATCTTTCAGATCAAAGCTCCCAAGTGAATCTCAAATTGTCTTGACGCACTTAGCATCCATGGCTCTTGGAAGCTTCATGTCAAAGACTTATATCAGAAACAGAAACAAGGCCTCCACATTCTCTTGTTTGGTAAAAATCTTCATATCAGTTTTACTTGGATAAGAAGGGCTTTGCTATGCACCCCCAAGAAATCACATAAGAACTCAACATGCTGACGTGGCACAATCAAGACCACACATTACGATGGATATATCTGTAATTTTGATATTTTTTACAGATAACGAAGAAATTGTGCGGATTACGAGGCATGTGTGTGGTGGAGATTGTTTGTGTGTGGTTTGTTGGGGGTGAGTAGTTTTTTCCGGATAAGAAATTTCGGTGAAATATAGGCACAAGTTATGGCAACTCAAATTAATGATTATGAACAGACTGTGAACTTAATAGAATATACACAATGCGAACTTGATGCAATATACTTGAATTAATTTTATCATTTAACGTAGTTAAGAAAAACCTTTCTTGTGGCTATGGTTGAATATCTGTCGCAGTCATATAAGCACATAGCTCTTACTTTTATGTATTTAAAATATCGCATCAGTTGAGCTATATGAATAAGTAATTCCGTATAGGTGGAGTATATTGAACTAAATTGCTCTTATCCTTTCGAACTTTTAGTTTATTTGTAGTGCTTTTGCTACATAGTGCAATTGAGACAGCAGTAATAACATTTTCTTGCGTATACTTTCATTTTTATTCAGTTAAATTTTGATTGTTAGGCTATATTTTGTTTGAGTTTTCCTTTTAAAATTAATGTGAATTATAATGAAGAGAACTGTTCAAGAAGTACATGCTTCAACTCTGTAAACTAACGATTACTTATGCTAGCACTGATCTGATTATTGTTGTGAAAATATACTAGAGCTGCCGCTTGTTCATTGATCAATAGCAAGCCTTTGACTTTGTATTACTTGGCAGAGGACTGAAGAAGGTTATCATGTTGAACGACGAGGTTTTGACTTTGTACTGCTTGGCGGAGGACTGAAGAAGGTGATCATGTTTTTAGCACTTACTTCTTTAACTCTGTATAGCTTTCCAAAGAAGGCTAAAGATCATAATTCTTTAGCATTTATTTTGTTATTTATCTTTTGAAGAAATTATATGACACTTCTTAAAGAATCTTAAAGGTTTATTACATATTATATGTTGTGGTCTGTTTTTTTTTTTTTTTTTTTTTACATGAAAAGATGCTTTACTGGGCTTTAAATCATTCATTTTTTTCTATTGCCCTTACTCTCATGTAGTATCTATGCTTGAGAAGGCAATGTTTGACTTGCAAGTAGGAATCGGGTGAAAGATTTAATGCTTCTCTTATTTATTCTAACTTGTTCTTCGCCGTGCTCTTTTTTAGTATATAATCCTTCTTTATTGCATGCATTTTATCATCGCGTGCTTGCGCATGTGGTTTGAATTCATCATTTTGTGGAATTGTTAGTTTGTGTGCTTGAGTGTTGGTTGCTCAGGCTGAGGGTCTTCTAGAAAGTCTCTTTTTGGATATGGCTGCACTTCGTATCTTTTTTTAGATCCTTTTCAAACAAGTTTTTTTTTTTTGCTGGGCTGTTGTATTTGTTGTGCAAGTAAATTAACTTCCATTTGAGCAACTTTGGTTGCTATTTCATTAGCATATATAATGTTGAAGAGGTACATCCTTAAGGTATGTTTGAATAACCATTAAAAGTAACTTCTGATCCAAGCAACTATGAAATTTGATCCGGTGCAGTCGATTGCACTATATTACGGTGCAGTCGGCTGCATCAAAGTCCTATATGGAGATATTTAAAAAAAAAAAAAAAAACCTGAAAGTTATAGATTTGATGAGATTTACAACCTTAATATTCAAAATTTTTTTAAAAAAATATAATAGATATATTGGGACTTCGAAATTTTAACAGGTTTGAAAATAATTTTAAACCAGTTAAGACTTAGAAGTACTTAGAAGTATTTTTTGAAAGAAATTTAAATATCAAATTATAGATTTTATCAAAATCTATTACTTTTATTTAGAATTTGTTTTTCAAAAGTCACTTCCATGTATGACTTTAGTACGGTATGGTGATAGCACGGGATCACCGCTCTGCAACCATCAGTGTTTTAGTGGCTATCAGACTTGTGACATCAACAATATAGGGGATCATAATCTTGTTTTGGGACAATAGTAGGACTTCTCAGTTGGTGAATGATTAACGTCATTATGGATATTTATCTCTACATATCTGCTGTGCCTATAGGTTTGTTTTTGTTGAAAATTAGGACTTCTTGGTTAGTGAAGGATTAACGTCATTATGGGTACTTATCCCTACATATCTACTGAGTTTTGGTATAGCTTTTTTTTTTTTTAATTAAAAAAAGGATAGTTGCATTGCCTCCCTCCTCCAGAAAAACCATTAATTCTCTTTTTTGTCATCATTTATCAGCCATTAATAGTATAACTACCCTGATCTCATACTATGTAGCATAGATGATAAAGGGTCAACGGGTACAAAATCAATATGCATGCGGCACAAACATTAAATGGCCCTATGGGTAAAAACGGCAGTCATGGGTACCCCATCTAATTCTTTCGTAGCTCTTTCCATTTCTCCACTCGTCTCTTTATCTTTATCTCGCCATCTCCCTCTCTTAACTCTATCCGTCTTCTCTGTGGCGGCCCTTGACCCGGGATCGCCACGCGTATGGACTCCAAACCACACCCATGTCGCAGAAGCTTAAAAAATAATATACGGTTCCAAAATTTTCGAAATACATCAGGTATTTCAATCTCTATAATATATATAAAGTAAAGGTAATCTTCGAAATTATGCCATGTGGCATTTGTTGTGCTTTCCGTTATTTGCCACGTGTCAAGCTATGTGCAGCTATTATCAACTTTTACCGTTCAATTCAACTCCATAGATTATTCAGGAGCTTTAAGTTATTGTCGAAACTGCTACTAGCTTTATTTTTTCAGCCAAAGGACAACCCACGTTCAATTCATCTCATTAAAAAAACTAAATGAATTGATTTAAACAAGCATTCATTCCAAGATTAATCTTTTCAACTCATCTTTCTATTAATACTTCTACTATCTGTTCATCTTCCGTCCCTCGAACTGCCACTTCTTCAAACCACTCAGTCTTCCAAATCTGTAGATCTTTTTAGGCTTCCACAACTGTTCAGAACTCAGTATCCCAACATCCCATTAATGCTTAGTACTTCAACGTCAATAAATTCTTCAACTCTTAAGTCTATCGTTCTAAGTCCTCACTCCCAACTATCTTCCGCCGGCCTCTCTGCCTTAAGCCCTGTCATCTCTGTCGCCGGCGCGAGGTCGCTGCCTCAGCTTCGTGGTGCCACGGTTTCCTCTATTACACATGTTGGCACGTTGCTTGCTTTCCCACGAATTTTGTAACGTGGGCCCTCCATAATTCCACCAAAGTTTTCTCATTTCTGATCCCTCTGTTTTCTGTAAGCACCCCAAAACTCATCATATTCATAAAATTTATTTCAGGAGAAAAAACAAATCAACACACATATCCTCCATTCTCGGTACAAATATTATACTTAGGACTTAAATTCATCAAATTCTTTCTGAATTTTGATTGTTTTAATTATTTTGATTTGTATTGTTGTTTGTTGGTGCAGGTTCTCCTAAAAATAGAAGTGGGCCAGCAAATCCACACATTCAAAGAGATTTACAACTTGTATGCATAAGTAGAACTGCTACAAGCATTTTTTTTTTTTTTTAATTAGTGAAATTTATAAAAATCATAACTTGTATGTTCGCAGTATATTCTTAATATTTTCGATTTTAAACTTGATGGAGCATCTCCAGGAAAAAACAAAAGAAATGAAAACTCCATCTCTGGACATAGTGGGATGGCTGGCCATAGGGATAATGCAATATAACAACACTAACCCAAAGAAAAAAAATAGGGTTATTCAGTATCAATCCATAATTCAATGCTGCAACAATTCAACATTAATCTCATAGCACTATCTTAAATACAGTTTAAACTGCCACGTATCAAAAATTTATTCAGATCATTTTCAAATATTATGTATGTCCTTTTATTTTATATATTCTATTTACTGAAAGAATAGATAGAATGATAATTATTTCTTTTCGTCTACTTCAATCAAAATTCAAAATTATAGTTTATGACTGTAACTTATAATTTATAAGTTATGATTATTGTTTCTTTTTAGATATTTTTAAATATTTAACTTTTATACATTTATAACAAAAACTTGCATAGTGTTATTTCTTAAAAACATAGTTTCTTACCTATTGAGTAGTTAATTACTTTAATTTTTTAAATTTTGAATTACAAATAAAATTTAAATTCTTCAGTCCCGTGCTAGCACGGGTTAAATACTAGTTTAAATTATAAATAACACTTAAGTCGTGCTTTAGATAACGACATGTGGCGAACTCCTGCGAGAGAGATGGATCCCACCATATTGGCCGACTCAGCTTACTAAAAACTCTAATGCATCACCCTCCCTAATTGATGTCTAAGAATCCTTAACAATGTAAGATCAAAAACCTAAAAGTACTTTTAAAACACCATTTTGAAAACCTTTCGCAAATTCCAGTTCAATTTGTATTTTTCTAAAATATTTGGAAGTACCACATATATTAGATATGTATATTTTATTCATAAAAATTCTAAAATCAAAATAAAAACTATTTAAATTGGTTTTGAAAATCTCATCACAGGGCTTTTATCTGTCAATTGGAAATAAGTATCAATCGACCGTTAGTTCATCCAAGAACTCAAATACATAATTCAAGAGGACCGGTCGACTGCAAGATTGGATCGGTCGGCTGAAAATGTCAGGTCAAGCATAAACAGATTTGAATAAGTAACAAAACTCAAATACTCAAATCCCACAATTCTTAACAAAAATAAATTCCAACCATGCACACACTTGTAACAACACTAGATATTTATGCGAGGACATTCAAATAGGATTTAAACCTCCAGAATCATCGCATACATAATTTTAAACTTTTGCCGAAAATACGGAAAAGAACACCTCAATGAGCTAAACTTTGCGATTTCATTCAAACCATGAATTCCAAATAAACATATGCACATGTTAGGTCAAATACACATACTATGACTCCTACAACAAACTTGGATTTCAAAGTCAATGCTTATGCAATAATACACCATTATGCTTAATACCAAAATGAACACAAAGGCTCAACTTTCATTCAAATTTTTAAATACCACCCTTGGTACAACTAGAAACAAGCTTGAGAAAGTTGATATATAAATGCAAACCATACATGTGAGTTAGTATTTTCTTTACCCATTTACTTTACACTATATGCTTAACAACACTAGTTACATGTACAAAGGGCTAATAGTGTTACCAACCTACACTTAACCCCAAAACCCACCTTAACAAAAGTAAGGTCCCAAACTCACCAACGATAGTTAAGCACCCTTGGCCGGTGCTTTCCCACAATCTCTTCGGTCTGAGAAAAAGGGTAAACAAAAAAGTAAGTCGTAATGACTTAGTGAGCGGCACGGAGCCGTTCTTCAGCCAATACTTAGCGTGGCACATCTCAATAGATAACAACACGGTACATGCATTTGCATGAAGCATGCTTATCAACATGAATGGACATGTCTCCCAAAACTCTATGATTTGGGGGAAGTCCAATTTTAGGCCGCAATTTCAGCAAGATTATCTGAGAATCTGTAGCTTTTTTCCGGAGCTTGTATAACTACGACATTATTTCTATTTTCTAAATTGAATTAGTTGTGATATTGTTGCATATTTTGCAAAGCGACTACTTCTTTCTTAGAGAAATTTAGAAAATGATTGTGAACCGTTGTTCTTGGTGTATGAAGATTCTAGCTGGTTGATGTTGTTAAGTTTGTTGCTATTTAGTTATGTGCTAGAAAACACGGACACGAATACGAGAGATATGAGATTGATATGGCATACGATAATATTCAAAAAATAGGATATATGTACAGTTTGGACACACCAATAAAAAATATAAATACTAAAAAATTACTTATATTAAGTATTTGAATATACAAAAATATAATAATATTTAATAACTAAATCCATACACAATATAATATTTTAAATTATCAAGATAAATTTAAACCATCAAAGTATAATTTAATCAATAAAATTATAAGAAAAACATAATATTTAGCACATCTTATATTATATTACTTATCGTTACGTACTGCTAGTATTATATAATATTTTATTTTTTTTCATAATATAGTTCAGACAGGATAATAAAAAATAATTTATATTAAGTTTTCAATATATGAAAATATAATAATATTTAACAATAAAGTGCATGTATAATATAATACTTCACATCCTTAAAATAAATTTAAACAGTAAAAATCTAATTTAATCAATAAAATATAAAAACATATTATTTGAGCATATCATTGTATTATATTACTTATCGCTATATATCGCTAGTTTTATATATTATTTCACTTATTTTAAAAAAAATTTCTTTAAAATGTAAAATAAATATAAATACGGACACTTATGTCACACATCTGTCTGGTGTATGACACACGTATACGAATTTTCTTTTACTTTTATTTTTCAGACACGTCTCTCGTGTATACGATATATGTCCGGGCATATCCACGGAGCATCGGTGTTGGACATTACACATACATTGCACAGGGCAAACTTTCTATGTATCCATGCTTTCTAGGTTATATGATGCTGCTGTTGTAATGGCCCAACTTTAAGACGAGTTCTGCCTGAATTAAATCTCTCCTCGCTTGATCTTAGCTCGCATGACCCGTCCAAAACCCATGGGCGGGTATGTATAGACCAACCCGTCGATTTGTACTTGTTATCCCACGACCAGATCTGACCCGACAACGGTGGCACCAAGAAATTTGCCGAACCCATTAATGCGTATTCTTAAAATAAAAAAATAAAATTTTGATACCATTTATTAGACAAATTTTCAATATTAAAGTTATAGATGTGATTTACAAATTTCATTTGAAATTTTTTTTAAAATATTTCTAAATAGATGTATTTGGTCTCAACGTTTAATGAATTTGTAATTGATTTTAAAATTCACTTAACTATGTTATACATTGAACCAAAAATAAGTATTTAGAAGTATTTTTATAGATTTACAATATTAAAAATATAGATTTTTTCTAAATTTATAATTTTTGTATTGAATTTTTTTATAAAAAAAATCCCAAGTTTTTATTTTATTTTTTAATTATATATTTTTAGTGAATTTTTTATATATATTATTAAAAATACTCCCAAATCTACAAAGACCTGTGCTGGATCTCACCAACGTTGGATCTCCAAGGTATAATGTATTTGTAACGGATTTTAAAATTTTTTAAATTCGCTTCAAATTCGTTAAATTTTGACATCCAAAATAACTATTTAGTAGTATTTTGAAAAAAAAACTTTCAATATAAAAAAAGTAAATTTCTTCAAAATTTATAACTTTTTATCAAATTTTTTTTAAAAAAAAAAGTACTCCCAAATTTTTTTTTTTTTAAAGAGCAGGAAACTCAGGAAGCTTCCATGAACAGCCCTTTAGACCTTGACCTTACATCGGACCCTTTAGAAGGCTCTGATACAACATGACAATGTGAGTACCGCAGATGTATTTCCATACAGATACGAAGGATGTAATATATTTCACATATTACAACATTCCTATAACCTGTTCATGCCTCTATTTATGGCCTCTGTGCAACAATTTATGATGTTAATTGCTAATTGTCGAAATTCAAGCATTCTCTTTTCTTTTCCTTTTTTTAAAAGAAAATTTTTTTTTTGCATAGATACTTATCTATGACAGAACCCCAAATCATAGATACTTATCTATGATTTACGCGTAAATCATACATAAATCATGATTTACGCATACAATTTTTTACAGATTTAAGCACAGAACACGTGAGAAACATATTTTTCCTACTTGTGAAAACACAATTTTTTACAGATTTGAGCACAGATTCCCGCACCTGTAAACGCGTTTCACAGGTGCAAAAAACGTATTTTCTGCGTGTTCCGTGCTTTGGTGCGTCCACCGAAGTAATTTCGTTGGAGAATACTGCCACATTTTTAACTCGTTAGCTGTCGAAAAGTAAACCGCCCTCAGTCTTATATTGAAAATCTGATGGAAGAGCCATTGACTATAACCCTTTTTTTTCCCGAATTATATAGGTGTCTATCTTGATTAGCTTCTTTGAGCTAATTCCAAAAATATCTTCACTTAATATAATTGTATCTTCATGTATTGTTAAAATACAAACTAGCTGATCAGTCGAGCTTGCTAAACACTTATACAATACTAGCTAAAAGATTTGTCAGCTATTTGATCAACTCCTATCAATTCTCTTCTTTATGAGATAAGAAGACAAAAATATTCTGAGTGTACCAACATCCGATGTAACTGAAAATACCATTTTTTACCCACGACCCATCACCCTATGCTAGATAAAGACCGCAATCAGAAAGTAAAAATTCGACCTGATATGCATCCCAAATTAGGTGTAGAATACTGACGACCTACCTAACTACTACATTAGCAATCTCAAATAAAAACTCGCTAGAATTGCCCAACTTTATTTCAGTTCCCCAATTCAAGACCACCTATACATTCGAACCTGCAACATATGCTTCATGAAGCACACGCCACATAGCTCATTCGAACCTGCAGCATATGCTTCATAAAGCACACGCCACATAGCTCGATCTACAGGCGGAGGGCAACTCCTATCAATTGTCAACTCGGTCATCAGCTCAAGAAAAATGATCTATTGGTTATTGATAGAAACCTCGGATCTTAAAATCTTAGCAGTAACGCGCACGAATCCATTCATCGAAATGGACCAGGCTGCCCCTGACTTAACTAACACTATACACTGAACAAAATAAACCAAGCAAACCGTTAACACGAATACGAACTAGCCACTGTATAAATGAACGAGCTGTGCTTAGTAATTGAAGTTTCCTTGGCACAAAATGCAAATTAACCAAAGCTTCACCACAACTGATAGATTTACTATAAGGATTTCAAATAATATAAGGATATACGGCAGATTCTGTATCAATCTCGAGGTGACATAATTCAGATAAAACTAATAACTTGCAAAATGATATTATACCGGACACCCTGTTCAACTCGCAGCATGTCCTCTAGCAGGTCGTTAAAACACCATTCTTCCCATGCAAAAGCAATGGAATTATACCCGCTCAATAGAAGCATTAGAAGATCAGTCTCCTTGAAACCTCCATGAGATTCAACTTTCAGAGTGGTCAGAATCTTCCCTTGAAGTTGCCCTCTTCCCGGTGTAACGCTGAAGCAGAGAAAAAATTAGTAATACCATAATATATATATGAGAGAAGCTATTCTCAGCTCGACCTGAGAATAGCATTGGTAAGTTAACATATCAGCCGTTGATTTTCTTGATCTAACGGCTGAGATTTAATTTATTACTTAACGGAATAACGATTCACGCCGTTAAGTGTAAAAATTAAATCTCAGCCGTTAGATCCAAGAGATCAACGGCAGAAATGTTAGCTTATTAAGGTTATTCTCAGGTCGAGCTGAGAATACCTATACATATATATATATATATTCAATGCAAAAAGAGTACCAACACAGAAGAACAATCTTACCTGTTTACCGAATGTGAAGGGTAAATATTTGTACTTTATCATGTGAAGGATTTGCCTCTTCATTGTGGCAGTAAATAGAATCAGCCAGTAAAAGAGAAGAATGGGCCAAAATACAGGGACATCAAACACACTGAAGAAAGTCATCACAAAAGCAATGCAGAAGGCTTTTGTAAGTGAATACCTGGAGATGAGGTGACATGTTAACATCAGGGATTATTTCATGCTTTTAATGCACATTTCAATCCAACATGATTAAATAGTTTAATTAGCACATCAGAAATGTAGAGCAGCAGTAACATCGGCGAACACAAATGCTTAATCCGAAAACAAAAAAGAAATAACCTCAAAAATCACAGCAAGGTCAAAGGACCATACATCATATGCCAATGTATAAATCAACAATATTTCGTATCTAAATGCATTTTCCTTTTTGGGATAATTCTCATCTAAATGCAAATCTAATTTAGGTATCTTTGTCATTAAGCCTTGGGCATCCATAATGAAGTACTACGAGTAGTGTTGTCAAAGGCGGGCCTTCCCTCGTGCCAAGGCACGTTACATGAAATGGCCGTGGCCAGGCTATCTCTATATGCCGCAGTCCAGGCGCGCTTAGATATGCCTTATAGAGGCATACGGGTGCGTCTCAGATATATGCCTTGTACCTGGACTCTAGGATGACTAGCTCCTATATTTAATATTTCAAATGGTACTTAAACTTGAATTATTTGGGTAAAAGTGTCACCAATAAAGGTACAAAGACTTTGCCGATGTCGGTTGACCTCCATAAAGTATAATTCTTTACTTCGCCCATGTTGGAGTGACTGCTCAGTTAGCATATGCAGAGAATGGATCCTATGAGAGAGGAAGGAGAGAAACGACTGACACAGGGAGAAAAGGGAATGGAAGGTTCCTTAATAAGCCATGGAATGGAAGGTTCCTTAATAAGCCATGCACAGGGTGATGCATGAGTCAACAACCTAGAGTAGGGCAAAGATAATTCTACAGAAAGAAACATCCTTGTGAATGCAAGCGAAATGGAGAAGCAGCTTCCATCTCATGATCAAATAAATTCTCTATTCATGAGTGAAGCATTATCATCTCAGCTCCATGTGCTCCACATCCACTTCCACATCTTCCTTTAGCATATTTGATATACACAAGCAACAAGACAAGCACACTACATGTGTGACATCTCCTCCAGCATTTCAGTTTAGCTTTGTGCGACTAGAAATGAATATAGTCACTGCATTAAGAATATGGGAAAAAATTTCGAAGAAGTCAAACAATCTAGATAAACAAACAAGTAACCATAAACCTGTTCCTTACAATATAACGGCTTAATTCGTTATGACAAAAAAAAAGCCCTCTTCTATGATAGTGCATGTAGTCCCAAAAAAAGACTAACACCAAAAAAACAATAACTCACTGCAAAATATGCATTAACTTGTGTCCATGAGAAAATTGTAATAGCATTAGCAGCTACCATTGTCTATTATTTTGGATGCAAAGAAGACAGTGAATGTCAAATATCTTGGTCAAGGGACAGCTTCTTTCTCCTATAGCACACTCAAAGAGTGTATGATCATGAGAACATAATCATGTTAAAGCTTCACTTGACCAGTTCAAAGGGCATAATAGCGTTGCATCTATTGCAGCGACGGTGAAATTTACTTGTCATTGATGGCTTCATATGCACAAACTCAAGTTACGACAAATGGCTTATCCAAGTAAGGTCTAATGCAATGCAAAGAAATTCTACGAACTTTCTGGGCTTTATATAACGAGTTATTTGCCAATTAACAATACGCATTAGCGACAGCAATTGAATCTGAATATGCTGCGATCCAATCCAACCTGATGCTAAAATATTCGAATTCGATCCGAGAAAAATAATCCGAATCCAAAACCAATTAATTCGATAGATCCAAATCCAATAGAATTCATTCATAATAATTGTAATCAGACACGGATCTAAATATGACCCACATACTTTACACTATATATACAAAAAAGAAATTGTGCAATTTCTTTATGTTCTACTGATGTTAACACTAATTGGCTAGCATTCATTCAAAAACATTGTGCAATTTATTCATAAAAATTGTGAAAACAACAATCTGGATCAAATCCTTGTTGGATTTGAATCTTGGGATAGTCCATCATATAGGATTTAAACTGTGAGTGTTGATTCGGCTGGTCGGATTCGGTTCATATCAGTGGTCAAATTATTTGGTCAATCGGATTCGGATTCAGCCTAATCTAATTCGAAACCACCTAGTTGCTATTTCTAACAGGCATACAACAATTTACCACTTAACAATAGGCATACAACAAATAGGACATACAAAGCCTTCTTAAATAAAACATAAAAGAAAAAAGTAAACAAGAATCAACGTCTTCCTAGAACTTAAGCTAGCTGCACATCTCTCAAGCAGAATTTTTACTCTTTTGCATGCAAGTATCCCTTACATGTAGATATCCGTACATTACTAAATGTATGTCAAAGTTATCAACTACCAAGTAAAAGCCTAGCAACCAAGAAACACAAAAAAAAATTGTGCAAAGGACTGAGATAGGGACTTCATAACATTTGAAGATCTTGAACGTTTATAGGAACGCGGCAAATAGTATCGGTTCCATGACCATGACAAGTTCCAACACTTCACTCAAATTATACACAACTTCGTTCACCAACACAAAAGCAATAAAAAAAATAATATATATACCAAAGTTCTATGTCTAATAAAAAGACAACAAAAACATATATATATATATATATATGCACTTCCATTTGAATTTTGTAGAGATCCTTGCACATCTCCAAATTTCCAACATGTCAATCAAATAACCAACCAAAACCAACGCATTACTTCTATCATGAGTATTCACTATTCATAAATCCTAATCCCTAAGTGAAACGGTTAAAGTCACTCCTCGGTTCCCTCACCCATCTCAACCGCAACTAATAACCCATCCCACAAAGATGAATTTCACGTATCCCTACCCTTTTCATCCAGATCTACATCAAAATCATAAGCGAAAGATTACCAAAACTTAAATTCAGGGAGTCGGCGCATGAAAGGCCGGAACTCATCAGACGATTTCGTAGGAAGGGTGGGCCCCTCGCGGTCAACCAGCTCCTCGAGCTCGGGATCAACCTGTGGCGAGAGGAACGCGATCAAGAGTTGGAGGACGTAGATTCCGAGCCCGTAGGAGACGATGTAGAATCCCTGAACGAAGTAGACGCGAACAACGTATACGAGAGCGATTCCGGCGAGCCACATCCACCGCCGCCGCACTTCCAGTGTCGCCTTGTCGAGTAGGTGTTGGTAGCGACGAGATATGGAAACTTGGAGAGATGTAAGAGCAGAGAAAGGACCACCGTCGTCACCGCCGATAGCAGAAGAAGAGGCGGCGCCGCCGCCGGGTTCCATCATCTTTTCGCTCCTGACCGCACAAAAACGAAGAGGAGGATCCCGATTCCTGTCCAAGTCCGGTCGTTTGGTTTTACTTTTGACCAGAACCTTTCTTGCTAATAATAAATAAACAAAATATAAATATAGATAAATAATTTTGCATAACCGGGTACCCAAAGATAACCATTGGCACGTAAAGCAGAGATCCCTTAACTATAGAACTCATCTTTACTAATCAACTGAGCAAATACTTGACCGTGAATATTATCTATACACATCTAAATTTTTTTAAGTGAATTTATCTTCAAAACTTATCATCTATCAAATTATACTACCATCTATCAAATTATTCTTCCATACGAACTTATTTAAAGATATATTTGTAATAAAGATTAGAAATACATAGCTTTTTTGCTTGAAATAAAGAGCACTTGGAAGGTCATTCAAATATGCATCTGTTTTTAGCACAATTATTATATCCGTGCTTCGTGGTGCATTTTTTGAAATAGATTTTGAGATATCGGGATTCTAGATATCACGCATGAGCCGAAATAATATCGCAGAAAAAATCATAGCGTGTTTGTTCATGTTGTATATGTCAAATGCCGAATTTTAAAATTTAATATCATCTTATAAAATTATTTTTTTAACTATAACGAAAATAAAATCAGTTTGTCAGTTTAGTTGACAAATCGGTTCCGACGTGACAACGAACGGATATGTGTTGCCACACTAACGCGAGATCGCATCTGGGACACCATTTTAATTAGTAATCCGTGGGTAAGCTAGTTAAACTTGCAACTAGACGGGTCGCCAATTAAACTGGCTAGCGACCCTGAGGGTCATCAATGAGCCCAGCGGCTCTGTATTGTGGCTTATGGCCGTGTATAGGAGCGGCCGCCACTCTCCCCACATCCTCCTTAGTTTTCTCTCCGCCGCCTTCTGTCTCCCTCTATAGCTCAACATTACTATACGACATCACCATATTTTGATAACATTCATAACAACAAGATAAATTTAAAACAAAAAAGTTTGTAGATCCACAATGTCAATAGTAGTAACAATTTACATGAAACTACTTTAAAATAGATAGATTATACATAGTAAATAGATCTTAGTGTTGTTTGGTTTATTTTGATTCATTTAAGTACTCCTAATCGGCCCATCAGCATCTAAATTCACCAATTTTTGCCTCATCACCATCTCCATAACATCTGATAAAGAGGTTCTATCCTTCAGAGTTTGCCTGCAAGTATTTCTTGAGCAAACTCGTAACAGTGCCGGAATATCCGTCTATAAAATCTTTGAATGTAAAGGTGTAGCCTGATATCACATCGTCGATCCGTCATTGTAAATCTGTTGCATCCTCTGGAGCTGTTGTGTCAAAAATAAAACAAGTAAGCTAAACATATAAGAGATACATAAAAGCCTATTTTCTCAATAAAAAAGAAATATATAGTCTTATTTTGATTGCCATAGAGTTTGTCCATCTAAAGTCAGGATCGTGCTTATCTGCTTGGTTGAAGTACTTATGAGGGTGAGAATATTTTATTATATTTCACATTCTTTCTTACTCTATAAACTTCACAATCAGATGCCACCACATTTTTTTTACTATTCTTACAATTTACGGTCCAAACATTCTTATTTAATTGTTCAACTTTCACCAACTTTAATATACTTTTTTTTTTGCACAACTTTTGTTTTGGACACATACAGCTTCAGTTTCGTGCATCCAAACAGTTCTCGGAACATTTTGTGAAGTTGTGCTCCATTCATATTTGAACCTTTTTCAAAATGTTCTCGTTACCATGCACACAATATACGCAACATTTGTACAATATACACTAATAATATGCATATGCTCTCAGTGAATAATTATTTAAATCTAGAATTCAAATTTAAACCATATTTTTGTGCAATATACACACATGATTTACAAATATTATAAAATTTATAAATATACCCATTTTAGTAGATTCATTCGAAATTTACTATATCTTATTAATATTAGTTTGAATTTGATGAATTTCACCAAAATATAGTAATTTAAAAGGGCAGAAATTCTTTGAAATATGAGAGAGGGTGGAGGAGAGAAGGGAAAAAAAAGAAAAGAAAATTTGAGAATGGCATCAAACGGCCAAGATCGCCTCGCTAATCAAATAGTTACTGTGATTAACGATCTGATTTTATTTTCGTAGTTATTAAAAATTTATATTAAGGCTGTATTTTTAATTAAATTAATATAAGCTAAAATAGAAATTCTCAAATTTCTATAGGACAGACTTATTATTTAAAAAAAACAAAAAATCAAATAAAAATCAACGGAAAGCACCGCCATCGTTTTTGCAACGGGAAAAATCTCGGAAACATACACCCAACGCGTTAGGAAAAGGCATCATATTCGTTCTCCGAGTTCATCATCTGTCAATCTCTCCTCCCCCATTTTCTCTCGATCGAAAAGCTAATCCTCGAGAAAATCAAATCTGATCACATCGATCGAGATGGGTAACACAGAGAAGCTGATGAACCAGATCATGGAGCTCAAATTCACCTCCAAGAGCCTACAGCGACAGTCTCGCAAGTGCGAGAAAGAAGAGAAAGCCGAGAAACTCAAGGTCAAGAAAGCTATCGAGAAGGGAAACATGGACGGCGCTCGGATCTACGCCGAGAACGCGATCCGTAAGCGCACCGAACAGATGAACTACCTCCGTCTCGCCTCTCGCCTCGACGCCGTCGTGGCCCGTCTCGACACTCAGGCGAAGATGCAGACCGTCGGTAAATCGATGGCTGGGATTGTTCGAGCTTTAGAGTCTCGCTCAACTCTGGAAACCTCCAAAAGATGTCGGAGACGATGGACCAGTTCGAGCGACAGTTTGTTAACATGGAGGTTCAGGCGGAGTTCATGGAAGGTTCCATGGCGGGGTCCACGTCGTTGTCGACCCCCGAAGGCGAAGTCAACTCGTTGATGCATCAGGTGGCGGACGATTACGGGCTCGAGGTGTCTGTTGGTCTTCCCCAGGCTGCTGCTCATGCGATTCCTGCTAAGGAGAAGGAGAAGGTTGATGAGGACGATCTTTCCCGCCGCCTTGCCGAACTCAAGGCCCGCGGTTAGGGTAACTTCAATTCCTCAGCGTTAGTATTCACTTCTCAATCTCAAATTTATATTTTCGATTTACTTGGGATTAGTAGAATATTGTGTAAATTATCATGATTGAATAGACCTTGTTCTATCGATGTCTGGGCAACATTATATAGAAATATATGCGAGTGTCGTTGTGTCTTTCCAAATGTGTTATCTTGTCTTGCTAAATGGTTTTCTTGCAATTATGACTCTATTGTTATTTATTGTTTCAGTGAATTTATGTATTTATAGATCTTAACTTGTGTTCCATGGTACGTTCTTGGTTATCTATTGTGGTGGTTGATGCAGTAGAAATATATGCGAGTGTCGTTGTGTCTTTCCAAATGTGTTATCTTGCTAAATGGTTATCTAGCAAATTTGACTCTATTGTTATTATTGTTTCAGTGAATTTATGTATTTATAGATCTTAACTTGTGTTCCATGGTACGTTCTTGGTTATCTATTGTGGTGGTTGATGCAGTAGAAATCTCCTGTACAGGCGTTATATGTATCTGTGCATGAAATTCTTATTTCTGAATTTCTTCGTCACATTCTATCTGTTTTATTTGTTTTTTTTCCTGATTGGAGGTGAATGTGTATTGTTGTTATTTGGAATAACATAAGTTTGAAGAAAGAGAAGTGATATTGAAAATTTATGTGCTCATGTTGGCAATGTCACATCAGCTAATAATTATGCTGAAAATACTTGGGAAGGACCATATTAATATTTTTAGTATAATTGGATAGCAGCCTCCTAAAAGCAACAGTCGAACGTTTTAGTCCTCAGAAACGCGGAAACGTGCGACTTGGCGCGCTCGCGTTTCAGTCCCCGGAAACGCGGAAATGCGCAACTTGTCAGCGCGCGAGCGCACCATGTCAACACGGGAATGCGTTTCCGGGGGCTGATATGCAATTATCCCTATATTTTTTATTTACTTCACATGAGAAGTGGTCCTTTCGGAGATGCTTTACATGGGAAGTGGTCCTTACCAAGATTCAACAATCCAAGTTAGCTGAGTGCCATATCAGCCCTGAAATTTTTAGGTTGTTTACAACCATGAAGAATAGTATTTTCCATATGGAGTCTTTTTTTCGAACGAATATATTGGCTGTGTTTGATTATTTACAGCGTAATTTGAGTACTAGAAGTATAGTTTAAGTATCAAATGTCTATACCCCAAGGATAGGTTAAAGAAGGGCCTCTGTACTGTTTGCTGCTATGGCTGATGGTTAAGACACTCCCTCACAAAGGGAGAACCTGCTTTCAATTCCCCGAAAGGAGAATTACGATGGACAGGAAAGTGTGTTGCTAATATCTTTTTTCTTTCTTTTTTTTTTTTTTTTTTTTTTTTTTTTTTTTGAGATTATTGGGAAACATTGTTAGTAACCGGCCCACTTTTGTGCGACCGACGTAAAGATAAACCCACAGGTGGTACCAAATCATCTTTCATCAACCGAAAAGTCCCAATTTTTTTATTTGGTCTATTTTATGTATAAAGTAGTACTGTAGTTTGGCAGAAATGAACAGAATCCTTGCTTGCATATATGTTCATTAAAAAATACCGTCATACAATACATGTCGGAATAATTTCCATCCATAGTGGTAGTTTTAATCTTCCAGTTAGTAACTTCACTTCCGCATTGGTCGTATGCGTTTCGTCTTTCATCGTTGTCTATCCATTTATTGAAACAAGCAGGCTAAGCTGTTTTTGGTATCATTTGTTGGAGTAATAGTGTAGTTTGGAAGAAGTGATCAATTATTTATTTCATAATTTTTGTACATAGTTTTAATCTTGCTGATATACCAAACGAGTGTGGCATAGTAGTAGACAGGCACAGTTAGGCGGGAAAGTTCTCGAGTTCGAGCCCTCCAGCCGCTCGTTTGGGAGAGGGTGAATTGTCTTGAATGTATATAGCTGTCTCAATCTAGATTAGTCGGCTTACAAAATCGTTTGGCTACTTACTGATTATTTTAATATTGGACTTTCACATAGGAATAAATGAAGGTTTATTTTGTATTGCTGTCGGAGCTTCTCTGGAGCCATTCTTCTGAGTACTTGTTTGGCTCCAACATGTAGCATAGTAACAATTTTAGTTGCTCTCTCTTATTTAAATGGGAAAATATCGATTGAGCCACTGCAGTGAAAACATTTGTGTTTTCAGCCTATGCAGTTTGGTGTTTTTGTTTTTAGCCCCTCTTTCAAATCTCGTGCAATGCCGTTTCAACTGCTGTATCAGTATTTTTTAAAAAATAAATTCAACATAAAAATTATATATTTTGATGAGATCTACTTATTTCTTTAATATTTTTTTTAAAAGATAAATCTAAATAGGTATTTTAATATTTCGAAGTATTAACGGATTTTGAATCCGATCCTTTAACCCGCTAAAATTTTAAAGTTTCAAAATATCTATTTAGAAATTTTTTTTAAAAAAAATATTTAAAATAAAAATTGTAAATTTTATCAAAATTTATAATTTTTATATTGAAAGTTTCTCTCAAAAATATTATTACGATGGTCAAAATAGCGTCGCATGTTTTCCGGTGAGGTGCTGAAAATGATATCCGGAAACCACAAGAGCTAAACGCATTAAAGTTTCGGCTGCGAGGGCTGAACGAAAAGATCCCCTATTTAAATTGTGCGAACGGCTGATTACATGTGGCATCTTAGCTAGGGCTGAGCATTACCCGAAACTACCCGAAAAACCGAACCGAACCGACCCGAACAAAGCCAAAATTTCGGGTTCAGTTCGGGTCGGGTTCGGTTCGGGTCGACATTTTAATAGTTCGGGTCTATATAATTCGGTTCGGGTTAGGTGGTCAAATTTCGGGTCGGTTCGGGTTGGACCCGAATTATACTTACGAGTCATATATTAATTAATTTTTGTTGGTTTTTATGTGCTAATTCTTTCTATTTAAACAAAATATTCATGTTACAACTATTCGGGTCGATCCGAACCGACCCGAACCTACCCGAATTTGAATTGGTGTTAAATAAAAGTGATTTGTGATGTTATTCGGGCCAACCCGAACCAACCCGAATTGACCCGAATTTTAGTCGGTTCGGGTCGGTTCGGGTTGAAATAAAATTCGGGTCGGTTCGGGTCTGAAGATATTCGGTTCGGGTTGGCCTTAAAATTTCGGTTCGGGTCGGTTCGGGTCGGGTTGACCCGAATGCTCAGCCCTAATCTTAGCAATCTCCCACCATTCTATTCGTTTTTTTTTTTTTTTTTTTTTTTTTTTTTTTGGCATCTTTTTTTTTATTTTATTCTTACTACTTTATTATACATACATGGATCATTCTTGTGTTGTATATGTCTAGAGTGATTTTTTATCTTGTAAATTTGTATAATTGTTTGTTCATATACTTACTTCTTCGGGCCAAGTTTTATGAAAATAGTCTACTTCGGAACATGAATATATATACCTATCCTTTTCAGATTCCGTCGCGGGGGAATTTGATTGGATTGTTATTATTTATATAATTTCCAGCAGAAATTTGGCAATTCTAATCCTGTGTATTTGAATTTTAAATTACTTTTGGTTGTCTTCTAAGATAGTCGACTGATCATCAGATGGTCGCATTTTTCATACTTCTTTAGTTTTGTAGAAAATTTACCAAGAGTAATAAAGAATTCATAAGTTGGTTCGAGTTACCAAGAGCAATAAAGAATGTATTTATGTAGAAGCTACAAAACTCATCTGGGAGAAGATTGATGATGATGGCAAAATGTACTTTCAGAAGCTGCATATCAGCCCTCCTATTTTTAGAAGTTCATTATGTTTTTTTTTTTTCAAGAAATTAATTTATATATTTCTAAAAAAAAAAGGCCGGAACACTTGCTTTCAATTTAAATATTCTAAGCTGCTCAAGCTAAACTATATAGTTTGACCCGTGGATATTAATAAGTTCCGAATTAGAAAATCTTTTCTTTAAAAAAAAAAAAGATTTATCAAGTTTCATAAGCCTGCTGAAGAAACACAATCCGAAAGATTTAATGGATTTAACAGAACAATAAATCTTAGTTGCAACAACATACCACAACAAAATTTCACCATGCCAAACAGCTGTTGAGAGATCGTAAATATTGACCAGAAAACCATAAGAAATATTTGATGATTCCCATCTGGGTGTAAACGAGTCGAGTTGCTCATAAGCAGTTCGAGCTCGACTCAAAATCTGTCTAAACAAGTAGAATGATACTCGCGCTCGGCTTGATAAGCTCATGAGTTCGACAAAATAGATTCAATAAGATTATTGTAATAGATTGATAGGATATTTTATTCTTCATAATATCAATTTATAACATTCAAATATATGGCTAAAAAAACATAATAATATAAATTACTAAAAATAAATATAATTTAAATATTTGAACATATAAGCGTAACAGAATTATATAACAACAAAAATGAAAGCAATATACATTCATAACTTGTCTATTAAGATCGAGATCGACTTGACTCAAATTTGAATTCGAAATTTTTTTTAAGGAGCCAAGCTGAGCAAAACACTTTTCACCCCAAGTCCCATCTATTGCTTAAAAGGTGTTTGAATGAAGTATAATATCTAGAAAAAAAGCTATTGACCTCGACGCATTTGTGGAATCTTAAATAACAAAGTCTGATGAAGACATCAAGCTGTCAACATTGCCTGAATCCTGATTCAATAATGAGAAAAACACCAGGTTCAGATATAACGGAGTCTGTTGCTGTCAACATGCCTGTCTTATATAAGTTCAACACCACTGTACTAATTGGAGATATGAATATTCTTCTCTTCTCAGCTTTCTCCGGTTCAAATGCTAGCATGGAAATCTCTCACTGCAGAAAATAGGGAAATTCTTAGATATCAGACTTTAGTTATGTTATGGAAGAGATTGTCAGGATGGCAAATCATCATGAGACCATCAAATGGCTCAAGAATACCCTGAGCCAGTGTTATTAAAAGGCGCCCGGGCGCTCGCCTAGGCGCTAAGGCGAGGCGAGGCGAGGCCCGGGCGCCTTAAGAAGGTCAAGGCGAGGCGGTATTAACAAAGTGCTACTAAGGTGCTCGCCCGAGCACCTTGCTTATATGTAAGAAAATAATGAGTTGAGAACAATGTGCAATTTTTATCCTTCTCTTTTAAGAGTTGAAAAAAGTTTAAGTGAAGGGTAAAAAAATAAAAACAAATGAAAAAAAATATAAATACTTGAGTTATCAAGTTATTACACAACTTGGTCTATGTTAAGTATAATTAAGCACTTAAGGCTCGATATGATTTACGAGATGTTATTAATCCTATTCAATTGTATGATATTTAAGGTATGATGTTATATTAGTTTTATTATTTTTCTCTTATCCTAGTTCTATATTCATGATAAATTTGCATTAGCGCCTTGACGCCTCGGGCGTTTTGAGACCTTGGCGCCTTAGAGCGTCTTTTGCCTTTAATAACACTGCCCTGAGCTCACATTTGAGGAGCTCAAAACAAGTGAACACGTAAGACGACAGCTCGATCTGACGGACATCAAAATTGATAGGATATTGCTGCTACTACAAAATAGATTTGCTCAGCGCTACTGACCTTTTTCAGAAGCACTGCTGACTGTAAAATTAAACAATCTTCATCAGATTCCTAAGGACTTCGAACATAAAAGTTGCATATGGCCTTCGCAAGGACCTATGCAGCAGATCAACAGCAGATCATTACAACAACGTTCGCGCGAAGTATGACATAACAAAAAAACACTGCACAGGTTAATAAGCAAAATGCCCGAAAATTTTAGATTTAGACAGATGTTGAAAATGCCTTGCGAGCTTGGAATTCGCATTATCCTGTATACACATTTAACTAAATAATACTTAGGGGAGTGAATCACGAATACTGAAAATGTGTACCGTGCATTTTGTCAAGAAACATTTGCACCCTCATAAATCAGTTTCATCCCGTGTAGACTAATTTGTTTATGTGGATATATACATGTAAAAGTTTCTAATACTGGAACTTATCGATGCCATTTAGATTTATGGAAGTATAGATTTTGTAAAGCATCCAAGACAAAGCACTACTATCTTAAACAAAATATGCAGAAAAAGAAAAAGACAACGCAATTTTAACGGCTGAGATTTAATTTCACACTTAATGGAATAACGATTCATGCCGTTAAGTGGTTAACGGCGCCGTTAAGTGGTTAACGGCGCCGTTAAGTGGTTAACGGCGCCGTTAAGTGGTTAACGGCGCCGTTAAGTGTTAAAATTAAATCTCAGCCGTTAGATCAAGAAGATCAACAGCTGAGATGTTAGCTTACCAAGACTATTCTCAGATCGAGCTGAGAATAGCTCGTCTCAGATAATAATATTATTATAAGTAACTAATATTATCACCACTAATCGTGATATTAATATAAGAAATAATAAAATGTGTAATATATTTTATAAATGCTCTGCTTTTTCTTTTATATACTTATATTAAAACCACAATCATATAATATGATGGGGTAAGATGCTCAAATATAGTCCTTTCAGCGCGTACGGCATCATGCCGCACTAGTTCGTCCCCTACACCATCAGCTGTGCTGTGGGTTTTCTATATATCTGTTCTGTGCAACTCATTCCCCCTTCTCTTGAATTGTGAATATGTGTTCTTGAGGCCACTGAGTCCCCAAGTCACCAGGGTGGTATTTCCTTAGGTGCCAGGGCAAATTTCCCCTGATTTCTGAAGGGTCGGCTCTATTCCATCAAATGATGGAAAGTAAATTTTTTTTCTTCATCCACTGCGATCCTAGTTATACCTTCAACCATGTCTTAGGGGCTCCAAATTCCGTCATGTTGACAGTCCCGAACTAAAGCGCAGGCAGCTAGCTTGAGGGGTATTTGGCACGGTACCATGCGTTCCCTGAGAGGTGCATGTGAGGAATCCACATTTTAGTCATGCTAACTCTTCTTTTCTTAAAAAATCAAAGGGGCTGCAGAATCCCCTCGGTCAGCCTCAACAAGGTCCATCTACCTCGAGGTCCAAGAAGAAGCCAGCTCCTAAGTCGAAACTGTGGCAACCGTCCTTGTCTCGAGCTCCACAGTCGAAGGCAAAGGTTCCACAGCAGTCCCAGTCTCAAGCTCCTCGTCGGTTGGGTCACAAGTTTTTGGAGTACCTTCAGCCGTAGGAACCTCAGCAAGACGTTCATCCTCCAATCCGCCCTTAGGTTCACCTTGGTTGCGTTTTCAAGACCCCTAACCGCCGACATGGACATGAGATCGGCGCTGAAGAGGCAAAGGGAAAAAAAAGAGGAGCCCAACGGGAGAGAACTGAGAAGCTGCCAAAATTGCGAAATCTGCGCCCGTCGAAACTTCACAAGCCGAGGCTCCTGATGTCGGTCCTCTTGCTGTCGAAGAAATTGCTGTTGCTGAAGTTCCAGAGTGACTTCGTCTTCTTTTCCTTTTGTACTTTTGCATGTCCAGGAAAAATTCGCTCCCCTATTCCCGCCATTTCGACGCATTTCATTTAGATAGGGGTCCAAGTGCTTAGGGAGCGTTCCAATCTGGTCCACGCTCCCCACTCTGAGACGTCCAATGTTGGACCGAGCTCGGAGTAGCGAGGCATCCTCCAGACCTAGCGAATTTTTCTGGTCTACACCCCCACTCCTAGACATCCAATATTGGATGGAGCTCGGAGTAGCGAGGCGTCCTCCAGACTGATATGAATAACACAGGGACAACAGCCATCGGCAAGCAACAAGCCCAGGTGCAGTCCAGTACAGCAAAGCAAGCGAAAGCAAGTTCTGGACTGGACATAGACTCAACCGGGAAGACCATGCTGGTTTACTCACGCCGCACGACCCAAGTCAAGGATAAATCCTGAGGATATCTTGGAGAGCTTATAGAAAGAAGTTCCCATATTAGTATACGAGGTAATAGGAAGTAGGGTATATGGAATACTACTGTAGTAGGAAGTTGCTATTAAGGAAGGAGAGATTTCGGAAATAATGTATTAGGAGCAGTCTATATAATGTACTGCTTACTGATTAGTTTTTATGGAAGATTATTATTTTAGTACTTAGTTATCTTTAGTCATAACAAATTGGTACGAGATCCAATAACGGACGGAATGTCCAAGGCAATTGGCCAAACCCTTCAACCAGCTAGGCTCGTTTCGAGTTCAAGTCCAATTTGGCTCGAGCCGATCTCGAGCTTAATAAGAGAGTCAAATTGTGAACATATACTGCTATTCTTTTTTATTCACACAAATTTTATTGCGTTTGTCCATTCAAATATTTTAATTATATTCATTTCTTACAATTTCTATTATTTATATATTTTAACCATCTATTTGGATACCAGAAATTGATATAACGAGGAACAAAAAATTCTTACGATGGTCTTACCGAGCTAATTTTTCGAGCTCACGAGCTTTCGAGTCGAGCGTGAGGAACCAAATCTCCCCACGCATCGATGTTCCTTATTCCTTTCCTGCCAGCTGCCTCTCCGGTCGTCCTCTTTACGTTCATCACATTGCCTTTTGTAGTTCTTGTTAAGTTCGGCTTCATGCTCTTCAGCCTTTATCGTGAGTCGAACTTTGCCTTCGTGAGTGTTTTAGAGCGTTGGAGTGGAAGTCGCACAAGAGCTGTCGGTGGCGAATCCCCCTCTTCAGCGCCGCGAGTGCGAAATTGGGGTCCACATCCTGCGTGTGCTATTGCTCCTCATAGAACCTCTTGAAGAACGACTTCAAGCTTTTCCCCTCTTTTATGACGTTCAAAAAGCTTTAGCTCGCAAAGAATCTTGTTTAGAAGTCGACGACGAGCTCGGACCAGCTGTTGATGGACCCTGGCCTCGATCTAGTGAACTCCATGGCCATTATTAAGCAAGACACGTGGGCCATTGGCCCCGTCTTCCCATTGTATTTTGAGATTTTCGGAGGTTTGTAGTTCGGAACAGCGCATCTTGAATAGCACTATCGCTGGTGAAACCGGAAAGTTCACCTCAGCGCGCTATCTCGACCCTCCAGTCTGCAAGGAAAGTCACTCCCGTACTAAAACTTGTTAGGAAGCAGCCAGTGCCGGCGGCTGTAGCAGGCTAAGCAGTTTTTCGCGTAGAAGAGCACGGACTTCTCCCAAGGTGACGCGATGTCGTCTAAAGCGCCGGCAGCGTCTGCTCTCGTGAGCGTAGCGCAGCCGCTTGTGAGAACTCGGGGAATCCAGTCTCCTCCATTGGTCCATGATCTTCGCTTGCCGCAATGTGAGCCGCTCTACATGCCATCCTCTTGTATGCCATTGCTATCGTATTGCTCTCCCCACAGACGGAGCCAATTGATCGATTGTGACCTCGGTCGATCTTTAAGTGTTCGAAAGCTGAGTTTGGCGGAGAAGAGCAGCAAAGGAAATAGAGATGAATACATATATTTTTACGTAGAAACTCTTGAGGAAGACAAGGAAAAAAAACGATGGCGATCATGTAAGCCAACACAAAATTTGCACTAGATTTATGAGGGCTCCAAGGCCTCTTCTATCGCTCTCACAACCGGGGTCTACAGCATCTCCCAAGATGCTCTCAAGTGTGTGAACTTGGGAATCCCTCCAACAGTATCCTGGGTGTCCTCTTATAGCACAAGTGAGTTTTGGAGGTGGACTTGACATAGCACAATAGGTTATTAGCTTAGGAGCAAAGTTTGACTTCTCAGTCAGCACGCCTTGTGCCGACCGAGACGTCTCGGTGCCGCCATGTGGGGGCACTGGAACGGCCGATTTTCGGCGGTATCGGAACGTGCAACCGTTTTGGTGTGTTTATGCCGACCGTTTCGGACAGCAACGTCAGCACTTTTTTTTTTGTACTGGTTGGCCAAGTGTATTATGTTCAAACAACGCATGGGGTAGATTTACATACTTTAGATTTTGTTGATCCATTTTATCAACTACACCGACATTTAATGTGATAATAATTATATAATATGTGCTTTGAGCCTTTGACAAATGAATAAGACTTCTACTTATTATTTAATTTTTCGTTACTATTTATATTATATTTTTTTTTTGATAAATTTTACGATTTGGCAAGGGTCGGCACGTCTCAAGATCTGAGTTTACCGAAACTCAAAACGGCACGGCACTGTAAACATTGCTTAGGAGAATAAACAAATGCCTATTGCCATAAAATTGCAAGATCGTACTAGAACCAAGGCAACTCTTAAATTACTGCATGTCGGCGACTAACAACAATCGAAAGGTTACATTAACAGACTAATGGTGGAATTTAAAGGGTAAAGGTACCTTATTTTGCTAGATAGTTTGGTGAAGATAAAGGGAGTAGAAAAGGCTCAACTAACTCTTCAAGTAAATGAAAGGGTATCGTAAGTTAACCCTCGGAGGGACAAAAGATAAACCTTTATGGAGTAACCCAGTGGTCAAATGATAAACTTCTGGATATGTCTGAAGATATATCTACAGGAATATGTTTCCATCCTGCCTTTGGCAGGATTGGAACATGCACCGGTGCCGTGGTGAGGGACAAGCAGACAGAAATTAGCAAACCAACATAAAGTTATCATTAGAATGATGAGCCTGCAATTTCAACACCCCTCACAAGGATTTTGAGCCAAATTATACCAATAGGTTATTTGGTAGTTTCTGCAAGTTTACGTACTAATTAACGCGCATTATGAAACATGATCTCAAGCAGACAGAAACTAGAAAACCAAAATAGAATTGTCATTAGAATGATTTGCTACCTTTCCGTGAAAAGAAAGAACATAGCTCCAACATCGATCACATTGCTTTGCGCATCATCAATTGCCGAGGGTAAACTTCTATATCTTTTATGTAGGCATTTGTAAGGGCAAACAGGAACAAGACAAATACAACTTGAGCACTCATTATCCCAAAGTGGCTAATGCTGTTGCCAATCTCCATCCAGCTTCCTGTGTTACGAACCTGCAAGAGCAATATATAGTTACACATTAATGAACACAAGGAAGATAAAGAGTATATTCCAGAATGGTTCTAAATTCGATTCGTCACCAGATCAATACCATGAAGATCAGTTAAGTAGTACAAGGTCACTACGTTGAATTCATTTACCATTTCTATTTAAGTTAAAAAAGTGGTATAATATCGACTTATCAGACTGAAGTGGCAACATTTGACCTCATAGCTCTGGCCACAACTCTCTAGCATACTTCAGGGCATAAAGTAAAATTTTAAATCAGAAATGAATTCCCTAATCTAATCCAAATGAATTCCCTAATCTAATCCATATGAATTCTCAAAGACGGAGCTCTTGCAACTTGATAGAAAATTGAAAACACAATTGACATTTGATCTTTTAAAGTTGATTGGAAGAAAAAGAACACAGTAGTTACCTCGTAATTTGCTTCTATAGTTCAATATTAAGGTTGCTTATTTAGGATTCACAAGTTTTAAATATTTAGAACACATAAGCACTCCATCAATTATGAAAACATGATGTAAACTCAACAAATTGCATAGATCCCACCAGAATAAAAAGCAAAGATGCCTACCAGGAATTTAAATACATACTTCCTACTTGGACAACTAAGACACATAAAAGCCAAAAGCATGCTATTTGAAAAATTAAAAAATAAAAAAGGGATAATGAATGGGTTTATCCCAATAAATATATACTATTGATGGATACATGCCTCTAAAAGGATAAGGAAACTATTTTCAGATGTCTACAAATTACAATGGAGGCATGACCAGTGACTATTTTCCATCTTAATATTCCAAAAAATCCCGTACAAAAGTAAAGGATTAATTTAATAAAAAAAAAAAAGTAAAGGATTAATCATGTAGCATTCTTTTAATAAGATAAGCAATTCTACTACACTAAGAAATGCATTATCATAAGAAAGTAAAGTTGGAAAAAAAATGCTTACCAAGAAAAAGAAATGAATAGTCATCACATCTGAAACTAGGATTACCAAAAAATAACATCCCAGTCTTGGCACTCGAATCAACTTAGTGATAGCACTAAAGACACATCTGCATAAAAAAACAAGATTAGCAGTCAGAAATGGAGAAGTTTATATTAAACATCGTCACCTTTACATGGATATTCAAGCTACAAAGTGCAACATTTTATCGGATAGAACACATACACAGATTATGTATTCCAAATAGTACCACCCAACAAAACAAATACAAAAGAAGTGCTGGTCTTGCATGAAATATGAGTACAAGGCAAATAGTGATATTTATGCGTAGATCATAGAATCAATGTTACAACAGAACTATTAGTCTTGCTGGTAAAACAGTCTTACATGGTCAATGCGATGCAAGTGCGGCATCACAAAATTTAGCATTTTTAATGCATCTGATAACCTCTTTAGGTCAGAACGTTGCCATATAGCATCACCCATTAAAACCACGCTACACTTACTTTGTCGTGGCAATTTGATTGGCTTATCAGTATAAAGGATTTGATGACACATACATTCATATCCAAAGCAATAAACAATTTTGTCCGCCAGGTAGCGTGGTTGCTAGAACTAAGATTGAAATCATTTTAATTTAGTTCTATGAAGAACAATTTCCAGAAACTGAATCTGACAAGTTTTTGCAGAGGAAGATGAACAGCCCGTTATTTAAAAAAAGAAAGAATTGAGAGAGAGAGATGAAATGGTAGAGAAGAAAGGTTCAACGCTGGTGCACAGCGGTAGTGGCAGCGGCTACTTCCTCTTATTCTCCCTTTTTTCAAAATGGCATCAGCGGACAGGACCGGATGGTACACCCGGAAAACGTCCATTCCAGCCAGCTTTGTGCCCGATCCAACCGGATCCGGCATGTGCCATCCGACACGTAAACGATGATATGTACATATGAGCAATTTGAAAGGCATTTGCATCTTATGGCCATTGTATTTAGTTTTGGATTCCAAAAACTTAAACATAATTGGTGTTTATTTGATCCTCAAATAAAATGCACACCTCAGAAAAGAATGTCGCAAATGTACAAAGCTTCTATAGGAAGCCTAGCTTCCTAATCATTTTGGAAGCCTTATAGAGACAAGCAACAGCAAAGATGAAAACTTACATGACAAGCATGAATGGAATAAATAACTTGAATATGAGCAGGGCTGCCATGATGAAGGGCTGTACAGCAAGAACCACAATAAAATCAGAATGTTCATACAGCAAAATTCTAGAGAAAATTACTTAACAAGTAAGGGAATCTTACACTAAATATTGTGATAAACCGATAAACAGACGAAATCTCAAAGCTTGCAATACTGGCAAAGTTACCCGTCCCAAAAAATGCAACATTGAATAATACCAACTGCATAAAGTGGAAATTAGACTTCTAGAAAAAGGATTATATAACTGTTACATAAAAAATAGCTAAAAGCAGTTTGATTTCAAATCATGATATACAACACAGAAAGTGGGAAATAAGAAAGTGGCCCAATTCACATAATATGCAAAATACAGCAATATTAAGGGAAAATAAATGCACCTCAAAAGCACATACGAAGAAGATAATTATGGGAAACTTGTATTTAATACCAAAGCCAACACAATTGAACAGAAACACAACTTCCTAAAAAATATATATTCCATCTTATATTCATGAAGCTACGACAATTAAGTCCAATAGTTTTGCATGCCTTTTGGAAGATTATGCAACTTTTCTATTATAGTGGTTTCAATTTTAGTATTTTATATCCGCACATTGGGTAAGGCAAGATGAGTCCTTATAAGTACTTCGATTTTAATTCAACCAATTCATAGTTTTCCTTTATAAAGATTTTTTTTTTTTTTTAAAAAAAAAAGGGGAAAACCAGAACTTGTAAGCCACTCAATTTATTTGTGTCTGTGGTATCACTTCCTCATTTTTTATACTCATAGAAAAGAGAAATTATTTACCAATTGCATTTGCTCCTTTCTGGCTACATCTTGTATTTACATAATTTAGGGCCTTTCAACTTCACATAAACATATATGGCACTGTCAGTGCCGATGACAAATATCTAAAAAAATTTTTTTCCTGATATAAGCAGCTTGATTTTAAAAATCACAATATAGTCAATATGTATCAAAGCTACCATATGGAAAAGTTGTCTCTCTCAAAAAATGAACACAGAACCAACGTTTAAGTGCCTTTTCGTGCCGGAATTCGGTAGATTCTAAATTCGAGACGTGCCGACTGTGCCGGCAATAAAATATTAGTTTTATATTTTATTATATATTATATATTTTATTATATTTTTTAAAAATTTTCTTTTTTTAAAAGATATTTAATTTTTTAAAGAAATAAAAATAAAAATAAAATGGGTCACACGCCGTGTGACCTGCGCCGCCGGTCGCGCGCCTGCGCTTTAAAAAAAAAAAGAAATGGTTGCCCCAACCATGGTCTTCTTCCTCCTCGCGAACGCGAGGAAGACCTAAAAAAAATTTTAGAGAGAGAGAGAGAGAAGAGAGGGGAACGGTGCCGGGCGGCTGGGCACTGTCCCGGTGTTGGAGTCCAGCGGGTCTGGCACGTGCCGGGCGGCATCGAGCATGCCACCCGGCTTTTAAAACCTTGCACAGAACTCACTACTAAATTAGCATATAAGAATAAAATTACTTACAAAAATAATAGGTATCCTAAGATCAGATAGTTGTAAGACTCTTTCTCCTTGTGTACTAAGATTATCATCCTCCAAGCTCCCCTTAAGCAGAGATAACTCTCTTTCGTCACCTCCATATAAAATTGAACATTCAACTATAATCCATCCCATAAGTACAAGGGCAAGTGCATTATAGAAAACGGCTTCATACCTAGAATGTTCAAAATGCATAAAGAACACAAATTAGTATTTTACAAGTCAGATGTACAAGACAGAACAAAGACGCAATGTCAAGAGGTTAAATACCCAATAGACAGAAGTAGGAAAGGTGGGCAAAACCCAAGAATATAGATGTCAGCCGTGCCAAGAGACTTCTTTGCGAAAATAACGGTAGAATCATTGAAATGCCTGATAGAGCAATTAAGTAGTCAAACGGTCATGTTCATTGTGTTTAATGAAAGAATTAAAGTTGAAGAAACTAAAGAACATAACCAATAGCAGTTCCATACAAACTATTTGTAACTAATACACTGCAAGTTTTAGATTTTCCAAGCTAAATCTTGTTTATGAGTGTCCAATACAGTAGTTTCTGGCCTACTACATAACAGATGAGTCCTACTGAAAACTTGCATGTACTAACAAGAAGAAAATACCATCCATGCTCAAGCCATTACAAACAATTTCCATAACAGCTCTATCAGAACAACGTTTTTATGATTCACAATTGTTGGAAATTCGATATCTCTCTCTCTATATGGTAAACCGAAAGCCATCAATCCTTATCCAGTAAATGTCATATAACCCGCATATAACCCAGCATTAACTCAATATACTTCGTGTTATAAAAGTACCAAACTTAGGTTCATCTAAATTTGACCTCTACCTTAACGAAATTCCATTTTGTATTCCTCCCTACACAGCCAGGCTCCACCCACTTCAAAAACGTTCTTCAGGATGATTTTCTTACAGAATTCTCTTACCATTCATATGTTCCATGATATTTTGTTTCCTTTTACTACTTGTTACTAATATTATTTAGGCACATCATGCCTTGCTGAAGAATATTACCTTATTCACAACTCTGGCTTTGGTAATATACATTCTAAGAAGAAAGTAACAGTAAACTAATATTAGCTGTATATTGCATATCTAGAAAGATTCGTTTCAACATATGCTATATATGATTAGGATCTTTTACCGAGTTGCTAAACTTTCTAATTATACCCATTCAATAACGCCCCAAGAGCACCTGCTTACTACTCGTAGCTATACATTTATAACCACTTATTTCCCACAGCATCCTATTCCACCACACCACAGACCCATGAGCAATGAAACATGAAGAATTTGATTGGTAAGAAATGCAAAAGTAGCATTTAAAATCAAGAAAAATGGATTGATGAATGAGCGCCTTTCGCTTCATACATTTCACATATAAACTTTCTGTATATGCCTTCTTTGCAGCAAGAATCTTGTTCACTTACAATGTCAGGTAAGGCAGGAACAAATTTGTATTTGGTGGAAAGATCTGTCATTGTTCTTGTATCACGACTGCATCTATAATACAAAAACACTATTGCTCCACTTTGTCAAATTTCCACACACTTCTCTCACATCCAGGAAGTCCACACATGCATCTGCCCTTAAAATTACATGCGTTACCCTAAAAAGTGCGGACTAATGAAGTTTTCTTTATCTGCTAAAGGTTAGACAAAATAAGCCTACTAAGACAATTTCCTACAGAAGTAAGTTCGCAAGAAAGCTATACAAACACAGATACAATGGTCCAGCTCACCAGCTACAAACCAGTTAATCAACTGGTGCAATGCATGAAGTTCTTTTTTCTCAGCTCTATGAGTAGTAGACAGCCACACCATCGCTGATGACAACCCAACCAAAAGAGCCTACTGGGCAAAAAAAAACAGAAAAACTAATACCTCCACCGATATATGTAGAAAAGAGCACTACAGCAGTTCGCAAATTGGCTAATACCTGAACCCAAAAGAGCATGGGCAGTCTCGAACTTGTTTTCTCGGATTGAGCAATTAAAGACCAAAGCTTATCACCTTCACTGCTAGCATCAAGCCACCTGGCAGCTATCCCAATCAGTAGAACCAGAGCTCCACTAACCATCCTGTGAGTGAAAGCATACTGAATTAAGGATTTCACCATAATGACTGCAGATGAAGAGACCAAATTAATTATGTCGAAATACGACAATGATGACAGTCCTCCTTAACCATAAAATAATAGTTAATTGGCCAGCTATGGCATAATATACATGAAGGCAGTGGAATGTTACTCTTATCATAAAAGACTTCTTGTTGCTTCTGCAGTTCTGCTTCTTAAAATTTATTATTAAGACTGATTACAAGATGATTCATCTACAAAGACAAACAACTAAAAACCAAAAGCAACCCATCCACCAGTTATTGTTACTACATTCGATCCACATAGCAGTTTTTTTATCTTTTAAGAACACAGTTATTGCCAGCTAAGTACTTAACAGAGAGAAAAGAATAAATAACTGTCAGAATTGTACTGGACTAATGCAACATAAAAAGTTCAGGAAAACATGTGAATACAATACAAGTTTATGGAATTATTTACATAAACTTCAAGAGTTTACTGGACCTATCATGCACTTCAAAAGATAAGAGACCATAAGTGTTACACAGTACAGAAATTTTAAGGCTAAAAAACAACTTTGACTGCAATTACAAAAGTTTCCATGAAAAGAAACCATTTCATTAGCAAACAACAGCTTTCCTAAATGTAAGCCTTGATTAAGTTCAGCACTCATACGCATTAAAATTCTATGAAAGATGTACAAGACTTTTAGAAACATATAGTCAGTTTGAAAATATCAACAGAAATATTGAAATTAATCTAAATAGAAGCCTTTCACAAATCAGAAGCTAACATCCAGCTAAAGAGATATGAGATAAAGACAAGGATAAATGTGAAAAAATCAGGCCCCTCAAACGTACAGTATAACAAAATCGCAATGAAGGATTTGTGACAAAGATAGAGGATGCCCTTGGTCAACAAGGCACTATTTGCAGTAGATGTCATAATAGACCTGCAAAAGTGGCTGCGGTCACAAGATAATGGGTAGAAGAGGAAAAAGATCATGTTGGCCTGCCGAGTTACCGTGTTCTTTAACCTCCTAGACCACGATAGAAGGCAAATGCATCAAAATTCTAATGATTTTGACGCAATAAAATTGATAAATACAATTAAAACAACTCTGAAAACAACATATGCCTCCAATCCCTATTCTTATTCTTAAAAGGCAAACATTTCAAAAATAGTCTAAGGCTGTTATCAAAGGTTTAACACATAGGTTAACTCATAACCAAGCTTCTCAGAAGTACTAGATATACATCTTTCCGCCAATGACTCTTGCTAGTAAAGATCTGTTAGCACATAATGACTGACATATATAACAGACCTCTCATGAATCTAGAAACGCTTTGGCCAGATACGAATTTGTATTATCTTTAAGTGCATTCCTTGTTTCTACTGTGAAATCTAATGTTTAATACCCTCCCTACTAACTTTAACAACAGAACTTCAATGAAGCCTAGCATGCAGCCTTGGGAATCCTCCAGAGTCAAAATATCTAAGGGTGCTAGTTCCCTATCCTTCAAGTTAATTTATCAGTAGCAATAGCATCTCATTGAATTGGCTGAACAAGGATACACAAGCACGGTGCACGGTGAAACCAAGAGAAGCTTAAAGATTCATCCATAATGCTGACTTGGATCGTGGATAATAACATAATTTTGTTTTGGGATTAACGAGGGAGACCTACCCACTAGGGGGCCCACTTAGTAGATCCCCGTGACAGGTAAATCTCAAATGGCGCTCATTATGGTTCCACTGTCGGACTTTCGCACTTGGATTCGCGCGATTAAACTCGCTACTAGCCAGGCTAATTACATAACAATTTAAAAATAGATTACAATAAAGTCCAGATCTTCTAGAAACAGCATAAAGAAAATTCAGTAAGTAATAGAATGACTAGAAACAAAACAGACAAAAGAGATCTAACACCATAAGATTAACAACTTTAGCTAAAGGGTTCAGATAATTACACTAAAAGGGTGTTTTCAGGAATCTCCGCTGGCATAAGTGTAAAGATGGAGAGAAACCAACAAGAAACCCAAACGAAGATGGAGGTAAATGGTCTTTTTGCAACAAAGAAGATGAATATTGCTGCTAGTACTCCAACAATTAGAAAACACACATGTGTAAAGCTTTCTCTCAAAAAAGCTAGTCACCTGTATTAATTATGCGGTCAAATATTGCAAAAACTCATACTTGTAGTAAAACACCAAATTTGATAAAAGAACAGAATAGTGTAGATACTAACCAGAAATTCAAGAATGGAAACTGCCATAATGGAAACCGCAAAAAGATGAATAGAAGTTTTGAGTCTTCTACCACGAAGTTCTCTCCATAAAAGTGTTAAAAAAGGAATTTGAGCAACATTTTGTGTCCATAAGTAAACTGCTATTATAACATAAGCATGATATAGAAGAGGAGATTTCTCAATGAACAGTATCGAAGAAAGTAGACATGCTAAAAGACATCCACCAAGATATACCTACAACAAAAACAGAATGAGCGAATTAGCACCGTCTCCCAAAGGTGAATATAGAGACACAAAAGAACAACTTAATGATTAACATAGAAAACAAAATTGTACTTTTAGAAGCTATGTGGCCACCATTTTATCACCTACTTCTTGTTTCAAACAATTGTCAGAACACTTCAGCTCTCAAAGTTTTAGTTCATTTCCTATGCTTACTTGGATGTAACATAAATGGGATCTGAAATAGTAGGAAACCGATTAAGGAAGTCCTGATGGGATAAGTTCCGAGGAAGTTAAGATGCTTCAAGTTAATATTGGTTTATCTTCATTGTATTAGGTCAGAGGGTACATTGTATTAAATCAGATTGTACATTATTTTGAATAATTGTTGGAACAATTTTAAGTAGAAACAATTCCTACATTTGATTTGGATAGTATGCCCGGATAACAACTTCATAGCAATCTGATGTGGCACTGGGAAAGGATAACAGCAGCCTATCAGTAGAGCCGGCTAAATCCAGGCTTAGAAGGTCCATGCAATAGAAGTAGGCGATCATGGAGGATTGGATCTTGATTAGCCGTCAAGAGTTTTTTCTAGTAATTATAAGGTGGATTTAGTAAGGATTGGTAGGAGTTTTGTTAACCTTAAATTTGTTGGATAGATGGATCTAGGATTTTGGGCATATAGGCTTAGAAGGTCCATGCAATAGAAGTAGGCAATCATGGAGGATTGGATCTTGATTAGCCGTCAACAAGAGTTTTTTCTAGTAATTATAAGGTGGATTTAGTAAGGATTGAGTAGGTGTTTTGTTAACCTTAAATTTGTTGGATAGATGGATCTAGGATTTTGGGCATATATTTTCTCCACCAAATTCAGACATTATTTAGGAAAATAGATTATGACTCTTAACCTTATTATCATTGTAAATGTAACTGTGCTCATTTAACCAAGCAATGAGAACGAAGTATTTTCCCAAAATTAAATATCTTACCATAGTAGTCACAATCCCGTGCCAAGATAGCCGGAAAACACAGTTTTCACTATCTCGGAAACTAGGCACAGTCTTACACCTTCTACTAAAAAAAAGAGGTCTTTTTGAAAGACGTTACTAAGCACATTGCCACAAATTTAAAAGAGCGCATTGGTAAATGAATCAGATGAAAAGAGTACCTATACATTAGATGATATAAGCTATATGAGCTATTAAAATGGTTAGAACCACACTATTCAGACAGATATCAGTAAGAGGTCAAATGTAGTATAAGGTATACACATAAGCCAAACTCAAGAAAGCATTTCAAGAAAGTGATGATGTTTTAGATACATACATTCTTTATAGAGCTTGCAGGAATAGATAATTGTTTCCTTTTCTGAATAATCTTTCTTGCCAAAATTGTGTAAGACTGCAGAACATGTATAACAATATGCACCATCCACCCAATGTATCCAAGGGTAATGGTGGTCATAAGCATAAACCAGTCATAAGTTTGGAAGTAGTGAAGACCTGCCAGTGACAAACTTCTAAGAGTCTTAGCACATTTCATTGCAGCTTCATAATCTCTTCTGGAAATATGATCTTCAATTTCATCTAGGAGAGAAGAATGGTTTGCTAATGGCTTGAATGGCTTGAAGCAAAGAGAACTTTGCTGCTTAAGTTCTTACATTTGATTAAGGAAATACTAAAACCATAACAACAGGAATGCAGCTTTTGCCTATTGAAATTCTTTCATTACAAAATATGAATACCATTGGTACATCGTATAAACTCAATAATCAATGAAGTTGACCAAATTCCAAAAGTTGTTCAGAAATGCAATTCTTACATGACAAACATCAAACTAACCAAGCCATACTCATATAAAAAATTGTAAAAACTATTCTGCATAAACTGTGAGAATGCAGACTCCATGCATAAAATACTTCTGTAGTCTAATACAACATCGATCCTCAACTGATACTGGCAACCTATTAAGTTTAGTTGTAAAATAATTACAAGGCAGTGGTTCATGAGAGTTGCATTTATATCTTTTTTTATGATAAGGAGCCTAGGAGTTAGGAGTGAAAAAGAAGGACAAACTGAAATGAAAACTATATTACAGTATAATATGTATGTTAGCCAATTAGAAAACATACCTTATTAAGCGATCCTCTATGGATTCCCACATTAAGGAACCTTGAAAGTTTAAACTGTAATGACTAAAATTAAATTTCATTGTAAAATGCAGATTTTAGTTTATAACTACATCATTTACAAAATCACCATCTTTTTGGTCATTGGTGTGTCAACTACATTTTCCTATTCCCTTGGTTACGCCCTTAAGCTACAGCTATTATAACTAGAAAATTTAATGAAAATAAGGATGATTAGGAAATCAGTTTTAACATGATATTGATTAGTAAGCTGCTTATGTTGTGCTATCAACATTTAAACAGTGTGAACCCTTATAAAGCATGAGTATTACTCGTGGAGTTAGTGGTCGCCATTCTTAGGAGATTAATTTAGCCTGTTATTGTAGAAAGCTGCTGAGATCTGCTGTTGGCATTTAAACCATGTGAGCCCTTCTCCATGCATGCATCAATGGCTGCCTAGTGGAAGACTTGAAGTTTAAACAGACAGCGGAATATGCATGTGAGCCATCAATAGGGGCCTGAATAATCTTTACTCTGCTTTGAAGCAGGCCTGCCTAATGGAGGACTGTTAATCGGCGCAAAACATGCACGCATGCCTGCATGTGATCCATTAGGTGCCAGCAAGCATACTACTTAAGCAGCCTTCTCAATTAGAAGTATAAACTATAATCTGCCAATCAACTTGTGCATTTTTAAGAAAGGGAACGTGATTATGAGAAGAACATAACATAAAGCCAGCAACAAATGCCATTCAAATTTCAAAATAGCAAGATTTTAAAAACCAAAGGACCTTCCAAAAATATTCCTGCGAGATCAATTCAAGTCCTGAGATTAATTTTAAGTGCTCAGCTGGTTGAACCATTTATGGAACAAAAATTACTCAAAGAATTAACTGTTGGTTTTGAGATGTAATCCTATTTTGCTAATATGTGAAAAGGAGTTCATCTTGAAAGAAAATATTGGTAACAAACTAGTACTTAGAAGAGCATGACATGAAGATAAAAAGAAATTATCTCAGACCACAGGTGTTTAAAAAACACAATAAAGGGACAGAAACTTTAGATAGAGGATACGTGATTTACGGAGGAATTGATTAAGAATTTGCTTTGTATTTGCTAGAATTGCTTCCACTTCATTTGCCTGTTAACATTTCAACATGTTAGCAATGATCAACTTTATAAGGGCAATCTTTTCAGTTACACAAGATGCAAAATGAAAGTGAAGAATAAAAGCCCAAGACACCTCAACTTTGTTATTATTTTATTGTTATTTCTGTTGTCTTTCAATCATAGTATGGGCAACTCTTGAATCTTTAGTTTCCGCAAGCCCCTTAAGGTCCCTCTTGCCTTGCAAAGGATTTACCAGAGTTCCAATTAAAAGAAATTTCTTTTGCACCTTAGAATTTCCTTAAGCTCTACCTTAATGTTCCTTGTACTTTAAATGAAGCGTTCATATGCAAAGGGGAACTACAAAGACAATTCTGTGTCGAAATGGCCGAGAGTACACTATTTACCGATCATAGCAACGTATATTTATTAAAAAAAAAAGTGAAATATGAAGAAAGTAGCAAAGATTCATAAGGCCAACCTCACTTAGCTCAAGGTAATCTAGTGGCAAATACCCAACTGAGTTGACTGGGCTAGGTAAACCAACAAGAGTTGCCTGCCAAAAGTTTGAAAATCTGAGCAGAACATATAAATATTTCATATACGAATGGAGACATATATTCCATTAGTAACAAAGTACTACCATAAGGGGGTGCAATATCTGCCTGATTGACATCTGACCTTTCAACACCAGTAAGGCCCCACTCCTTGGCGTGGGCATATCATGCTTATGATCATCAACAAAATGAAAATCATCACTAAATTGCCTAGTATGACTGACAATTTAGGTATCTTGATACCAGCTCCCCATGCTACAAGAGGGGTATCGGTATTTGTGGGGTGACCATCACCATGACTTCCTAGTAATACAAATTTGCAACCAAAAAACTGTTACATAGCACACGAGAACAAAACCAAGTAAAAATAACATCTAGCAACAGATAATAACTGTACGTTCAATACAGAGAACATACCCTTTTTTAACAAAGTTCATGGAATTCCAAAGAGAAATCATTCTAAAGGGAAGAATAACAGTAATTTTCTCTCTAGGTTTCATAAAATACTGCAAATTCTAGGCTTTTTAAAAAACTTCTCTGTGTAAGACATAATTAAGACAAAAAATCTACAGAAAGTTAAAAGAATAAAAACAGCAGTCTGTATCTGCTAGTATGTGAAGATACGTTGCTGGCGAAGTTGATACATGATATTGTTGTTTACATAAACGACAACAAACTAACAAGTCCAAGTTCGTAGCTTCAACAAAACAAAATTTATTTTTCATCACTAAAATTCAAATCAAACCAAGGTTTCAAATTCCGGGCGGCACGCTGCGTGCCGCCCGGAAGGTGCCGGATCCGAGAAGATCCAGCACCGGCACCGGCACGGCCGGCGCGGCCATTTTCCGACCGTGCCGACCGTTTCGGTCGGCACGGCTCCATTTCGTGCCGTGCCGCCCGGAAATTGTTTTTTTTTTTTTTTTTTTTTTTTAAAAAAAAATATATAAAAAGAGGAGGAAGTGGGGGAGGATGAGAAGATAAAGATATTATTTTATTTTTTATTTTATTATTCATATTTTTTTTATTTTTATAATAAAAATATAAACATATGTAATAAAATAAAAAAAATAATATTTTATTATCGGCACGGCACGGTCGGCACGGCACGATCGGCACGTCTCGAGTTTGGAATTTACCGAAACTCGGCACGAAACGGTATTTAAAACCTTGAATCAAACACCATTCATGCATGCAGGTCAAAGAGTGCTTCTCCATCATATAACAATTGGATAAATCAAAACTTAAGAAAAGGAACCGCAAGCACAAAAAATATTGCCTTCCACAACAAAAGTATCTAACCCTTGTCACTCATTCCATGATCTGCCGTGAAGATATATGATGTCCTGTTGTCATTGTAGTAGCGCTCAAAAAGATTGTAGACACTTTCAGCAATATGATCAACGACCTTAACATTATTCAGATATATTGAAGAATACGGTCGGTGTGCATGACCATTAGTATCACATCCCAATAAATGTAAAAATATGACCAGATTATCCTGCAAGAGCAGCTTCCTTGTATGAAGATCATCCTTAGATTTATTCAGTAGGCTTTCAAGTTGATTTAAGGACCAGTAGTCTAGAAATGATGCATCTGCCAAACAAAAAAAATTAAATTAAAAAGAAAAGAAAACGTATATTCAATTGAATATTAACATCAAAGCAATGCAACCATTTGCATAAATCGAGTTCTTCAACAACTCAATTTTATATCATAAAAACAATTATGTACACAATAAAAAAAAACACTTCTAAGCTAAAACAAGATTGCTAAGAAACAGCAGTTCAGAAAGTTTCTTGCGTCAGGAATGCATTGCTACAACATACATGATAGAAATCAGAAGATGCAATGACTTCATTATCCGGCCAAAGAAAAACAGCTTAACGATAGATACCATTCTTCGCGACATTCTGAATTAGTAGACTCATGAGAGCTAAAATTATCTATGAATTAGTCCAATTAAGAAAAGCAAACATTTATAATTAATGTTTCAGCTAATTTTAGTATATAGCCATAAGCAAATTTCGGCGCATCGCTGCCACAATGAATCATTCCAACTAACATAAGCCAAACATTTAAATACAAGTGAAGGCAAGTAGTAGTTACATCAGCATTCAAAACTTCCTAGATTGATTTGAGACCTTAATTGACCCTTTAACCCAATATCTCCTCTCTCTTCAGCAGCCCAAATTCCTTTATGTTCTCCTCCATTTGTCTCTCTTTACACCATCCTCGTCACACAAATTCCTTTGTGTCCTCCTACACCCAATCCTTCACATCTCTGGCCGTCTTTGTCAATATCATTGACCAGCTGCCAATCACTATTGCACCTTGTGTGTTCACCATCATGGTTGTTTTCATTCTCAATATATCCAAGATCCCATAACTTCCATCTATAGAACTTGAGGCTATTTTTCTAAGTAGCCAATCCTCTACCAAGTGCTTTTGACATCATGGAGCCTTAGCTGCCTAGGTCTCCACTGCTGACACTTGACTACTTATTCATAACAAGCCTCTACTGATCTGTCTACCTGTTGTAGTCTCTTCGTCTTTGGTTACATTGTTGTACACTTGCATACCGTATTTAAAAGCTGCTGGTTAAGAAAATCCTTGAATGAACTCTGCTCAAAGTCAAAATGCCTACATTGCAACTTACATTTGTAAACATATTTCATTCATGTATACATTGACCTATAATAGGATAAAGATAGACTTGCAAACAAACTCAAGCTTTCAATCACTATGAAATAAAGATAAGATTCATATTCTTCAGCATATTGCCCATTTGATAGTGAAAGCCAAACCTAATTCATGCTTCAACAGAAATGTAAAAATAAGGTAAATGTTAGAAAACATTTATAAAGAAGAAACGATCCAAGATTGGCAAGACCTACCGGTTGCAAAGTCTTCGTATTCATGTGGATATGTATTCCATGTGCTATGCGCCACGTTGCTACAGAAGATAGGAATGATATCTGGACTACCAAAAGCAAACGTGTGGTGACTTCGATTAAATACCGAATCAAACTCAACAGGATTAGCTTTCCAGCCTGCAAATGGACATCATAAAGAATCATACAATAAAGTCCAACAACTAAAGACGGTTTGCATATAGGAGTTACAGAAAACCTTTGGTGACAGCACTGGGATCCTCATAGAATCCAGCGATAATTGCAACATGACCGGGCCTCGACTCAGTGGGCGGACGGGCATGTGAGACCCCCCACCGACCTTTCTCCTTGATCACACTCCTTAGAAACGGCGCCCTGAAGTTCCCCTCTTCGTCTGGCTCAAAGAATTTGTCCGCCCGCAAACCATCCGCTACAATGAGATCATATCAGCCGTCAGGTCAAAATAATACCCATCTCGATGTCAACAGAGTAATTAGCGAGATGATTAGTACCGACAAGGAGGACGAGGCGCTTGGCGGGGGCAGCGAAACGAGGGGGGGCCGGGTCCATGCCATGGACAATGGGGCTCTTGAAGTATATGTCAAAGATGCTTACCATATACACCGCGTGAAGAATGATACCCAGTACCACCAGCCACCGCTCCCGTTGCCGTATCTCGCGGCGCCACCGATCACCGGAAAGCACAGATCGCGGGGCAGCGGCAGCGCCCAAGATTCCGGCGCCGGTCATTTCCCTATCGTCGTGAGAAATTTAAAGAAAAAACGAAGATCGTTCTTAATGATAGTTTGGAGTTGCGAAGACTGTTTTTCCGGTTTGTAACAGACTCGTCCTGTGTTAGGGGTGAAAAAAAAGAAAAACTGCACACCAATCTTGCTTTTGTAATGTTTTACAACTTAGTCCTTCATTTGTAAATATTTAAAAATATCAAATATTTTAAAATATCAAAATTTATATAAATAAAATTTTAAGTACTATAGAAATATTTGTTAAAAAGTAAATATAAAAAAATAGACTTTAATATAATTTATAAATTTTACATTTAATTTTTTTTCAAAAATACTTCAAAATAAATGTTTTGATATCTCAAAATTTTAATGAATTTAAAATTATATGTTAATCTGCTAAAATTTAGAGTCTCAAAATATTTATTTAGAAGTATCTTTAAAAAAAATTAAATATAAACAAATAGATTTTGATGTGATATATAGTTTTTATATTCAAAAATTTTTGAAATTATTTCTGGATAAATATTTATGAATTGTAAATGAAGAATTTATTCGTAAATAAAGTTTCAAGAAAGAGGTGAATATGCAAGTGTTCCTTGAAAAATGAAAATGTATTGAAAATAGAGATGAAATTTTGAGAATATACAGAAATGGTTTAACTCTATCTCAAGACCTGTTGAATTTGGGTCAAATTGATGGTCAGATTATATAATAGTCTTTTTACATATCAGCACCTCCACTTTTAAAACACGTAAATCAGCCTTTGAAAACGTGAAATGCATATTTAGGAACTGATTTGCGCGTTTCCAAAATAGAGAGGCTGATTTGCCATTATCTTTTTTTTTAAAACCAGCAATTGCCTCTTTTTGGGCCGTGCTTTACCTAAAAGAAAACTGCTCTTGGTCCGATATCTAGACAAAATTCCTCGTTATATTTGAGAGGGCGCACATGCGCGTTATTATCAGCGATTGTCCAATTAAATTTTCAAACTGATGAGGTAGAAATTTGAAGCCGGATAAAAAGAGTTTCCTAAGCCATCGTCCATCCATAGGAACATTCCGCCGTTCCGTCAAATATAACAGCTTATTGCTCACCTAGAGAAGCTACAAGCCCATTCAATCTATGCTCAAGCCTACATCAAATTGAGCTGAAGATCAAGTTGAACTCTTAATACAATAACATAGTAATATTCAAATAGTGCTTCATTTGAATTCATACTTACTTGTAACAATGATACAAGCTCGAGTTCAGCCCTAACATAAATTTTTGTCAATTGAACTGAGTTCGAGCTCGACCTTGGTAGTTCCACCCAGAAGTTGACTCGTTTTGCACCTTTCCCGTATGAGTAATGAGTAATGACCTAAAAGTTCCATATACTTAATATGATATTTCTCATAAATCCCGAAATAACATATAAATTATAACATTGACGAATGCATTATGCCAAAGATGAGAATCACTTAATATGGTGGAGAGTAAGTGGACGCACAATAACAATAAAACAAAGATATTTATGTGGCTCGACAAATTGCATACATTCATAAACAATTACATACAGTTCTTATGTATGGAAGAAAGTATAGGGAGTTTAGCCCTTTTGGCTATGGCACTAATATTCTTATATAGCTGCTGAAAAATCTTATATTCCATGTTCTACTGGATGGTAACTGTCACGCCCCGACCCGCTCCAAACCCGCCTAGCACCTCTCGCCCCTGACCGAAGCTAAGCTATGGCCTCCTCGGGTTATTAAACCAACCTCCCTCTGCACACAAGCGGTATGGGACTAAAGTTTGTTTAGAATCGCACGCACGCCCATTTGATACAATCCGCATACGATCCACGACTATCGGTCGATCGATACATGCTTTTTTTGACGGTGCAAACTGGGGCATTACAGTAATAACTACCTAATTTAGATAATAATTTTCTAATAATATTTATGAAATCTCGATGTTGAAACCAAGGTTTAAAATGCCGGAGAGGGCCGGCACGGCCCTCTTTTCGGCCGTGCCAGCCTTTTTTTTTTTTTTTTTTTTTTTTTGAGAGGATACTGTTCATCTTCCCCGCTGGGGAAGATGAACAGTATCCATCCCTTTTATCTAAATGGGTCGCAAAGTGCGACCCGTTTAGATTAAATGGGTTGCGCCTGCGCGACTTTTTTTTTTAATTTCTTTTATTTTTATTTTTAAATTTTTTTAAAAAAATTATTATCTATATTTGTAATGGCTAGAGTTGATTTTATTTTCTACCTGATTTGGACATCGGTATTTAATATTTCATCAATTATTTACACAATAGTATCTTCTTAAATTTATAAAACTATATATTTTAAAGTTACTAATTATTTTTAAATACTATATTATTTAAAAATAAAAAGTAGTACGGATCGGCACGGTTCGGCACGTCTCGAGTTTAGAATTTACCGAAACTCGGCACGAAACGGCATTTAAAATCTTGGTTGAAACCATGGCAGGTGTTAATCTATGAAAGTTTACACATGTAACGTCACGAAATAGGGGTTGGACCAAAGTAAAAACTTTTTTTTTCTTTTTGCAAACATTAAACCAATTAAATATGCGCTTTTTCGTTACATTATTTCAAAATTAAAGAAATGTTAGAAGCTAACACTTTCGATACAGCTTTAAGCTTTTATAATATATACACAAGAATGTTAAACAAATAAAGAATGTTAAATTATACCTCGAACGATAATGCAACATTACAAATGACCACATATACGAACCCGTTAACTTAACAAAACAGATCGAATAAACGTTAACTTGCAACCCGATCGGCTTATAACTTAAATGACCAAACAGGTCGGTTTAAAACCCATTACTCACGGCCCGTAAACTGTCGTTCACCCGTTACCCGCATGCGTACGTGCGCGCTGTTGACACCTCATTTTGTCCGAATATTTTCAAAATTTATTAAAGTAATAAAGAATAAAAAATAAAAATAAAAAATAATATGGATAATAAAGACAAAACTATAGAAAATATGATTGTAATGATGGTCAAATTTTTGGGAAATTATATGGATGGAAAAGGTTAGGATATTGGAAAGATTTGATACCTTGGGAAAGCCTCAAATCTGCAACAACAGTAAAAAATAATAATAAAGTATAAAATTAAAGAAGAAGAAAAGGATTATAAAAGAAGGAGGCAACAGAAAAAAAAAAAAAAAGGAAGAAGGGAAGAGAGAATACAAAAAAAGGAGAAGGAAGGAGAAACCAACTGAGAGAGAGACAAAGAGCATTTAGTTGACCTGTCACCTCCGGCTCAGTCCGGACGCCGACTGCCACCAGCTCGCCGACGTCATTGCACCGCCGCCGCCACCACGACCGGAAAAAGGGTTCGATATAACATCTAACAAGGTACGCTTCCGAACGTTGATAATAACTGCCCAAAACTATCTAGCTATTGTTTCCTCGGGTCAGAGGCTCCGAGACGCCACCGCGGCTTCGCTAGCGGCGAGCCGCAACAGAGGAATAATAAAAACCCGAAATTGCACCCCCCCCCCCCCCACCATAACTCTATATACACTGATCTAAATCAAATTTAGACACCACCACTGAACTCAGCAATTTTGAAAATCTTAAGAACTATCACATTGTCAAAATACAACGATCACCGGGACTCACTGAAATGCGACCTAAACTTCGCGAGCTCTAAACTCACTAAAAGACGCTTCAAAATTAATTTTTGATATTATCAATGAGTCCGGAAGGTTCAAAAACCTTAAAATAGACCTCCAATACGCCGCCACCGGCGTCCAAACGGCCGACGCGAGCATAGCCCGCCGCTCGCGTAAACAACGGTAACCGGCTTGGCCGGTTACGACCGGCCAAGCCAGTTACCGCGCAAGGTTAAACCCGCACGCGGACTCACTCCGAGTCCGCGCTGGACCCAAAGGGTTCGACCTAGGCGCAGCCGCGCCCGGGCGAGCCAATTTGGCTCGGGCCGGACCAGTTTGGTCCGTCCAAGCCCAATAAGGGCCTAAAATTTTTTAAATAAATTGATTTCTAATTTAAATTCATAAATTAAAAATTACATTTGGGGAGAGGATTCTCAACACAATCAAAATATCAGGAGGTTCCCGAATAATATTAAAATACAAATTACAAAATTTATTAAGGAAATAAAAAAAAAACAATCAGGGCGAGGATTCTCGATCCAATTAACTTAACAGGAGGATTCTTCCGTAACACAAAATATAAATAATAAAATAAATATAAAGCGATTAAACGATAAATCGAGAAGAGAATTTTCGACCCAGATAATTTATCGGGAGGATTCTTCCATATAAATAATAATTAAATACAAATTAATTAAATAATAAATCGAGAAGATGATTCTCGATCTGGATAATTTATCGGGAGAATTCTCCCATATAAAATTTAAAATATAAAAATTAAATATAAAATGAACTAAATAATAAATCGGAAAGAGCATTCTCAACCCGAATAATCTTCCGGAAGGATTCTCCTGTAAAATATCGTAACATAATTAAAAATATTTATCTGTCCGATTAATCATTCGGGAGGATTCTCCCGCAAAATAAATAATAAATTTAATTTTAACAAAAAAATATTAAATCGGGAAGAGGTTTCTCTATCTTTTTAATTCTCCGGAGGATTCTCTCTCAAATTATTAAATTATAAATATAAATAATTAAATAAAAAAATAAAAAAATTATTACATATACATACAAAACAATTAAATCGGAAAGAGACTTCTCTATCCAATTAACCCGACGGGAGGATTCTCCCCTAAAATAATACAAATACCAATAATTGTTAAAATTCAAAATAATATAAAGTATATATATATATATATATATATATATATATATATATATATATATATATATATATATATATATATATATATATAATTTAATCCGGGAAAGGTTTCTCTGTCCGACTAATATCATAAGAGGATTCTCCTACAATTAAAAAAAATATCCATCCGAATTAAACAAATTCTAAATTAAGCATAACAATTGATAAACCATATCATATTAACAATCAAAAGATAAGGCAACCCATTCAGGGATGACGTTAGATGCATAAAACCTTCCTAACTCGTAACCGATGTAAACGAACCTAAATCTCTAAAAGACCAGTATATTTTTTAGATTTTCTAATAAACATCTAGGTGGCGACTCATCTGTCACACACCACGCACGCAGCAACGCGGCGGATAGGCCGTCAACATGCGCATAACGCCCACGGGAGGCGGTGGTTACTTAACTGCAAGGAGCCGAGAGAGCTGGTTGCTGCCTGCAACAGTGACAAACGCATTAGCGACCGCGGCAAGATGCACAATCGTGTGATGCATCTCATTTTCATCATCTTCTCTTCCCGTTCTCGGCGTCATGGAGATCGACGGCGGCGACGAACCGCGTGACTACGGAAAGGCGATGCCCCAACGTCCTCTTCCCATTTTCTTTCTATCTTCCTTCTCGTACTTTTTTTTTAATAATTTCTTTATTTATTTCGATTAAAATGAAAAAGAAAAATAAAATTGGTTGGCAGCGGCATTTCGACGTGCTCGGCCGGCGACGATGGCAACTACCACCTTCGGTGAGGATGACTGAGAGTAGAGACGACAGATATAGGCGACAGGTGCAACCCACAACCAAAAATATGGTTTTCGGCGGTGGCAATGACGAAGCACGAACTACTGTGCTCTAATAACAGTTAAAGTAATCAAGGGTCATTATGCATGAATTCTACAATAAGTAGAGTTTTAGAAATATCTCGATTGTTTGGGGAAGCAGATCATTGTAATGCTCGTGCTCACGTCCGTAGATGTAACTCCGACGAGGCTTCGGCAATCTTTTCGCTGATAAGGATAGCTACTATAGTCATTATTTTGATTAACTATCTAAGTCTCACGGCTCGTGTCTCAAATGGTTTAGCCTTTAGATGTTTATCTAATGTATTTATACCCTTAATCCCTCATAGACATTTGTTGGATGCTTGTATATATTACCCATATGTGCCCTTTTTTTTATTTTTTTTTATTTTTTTTTTGTTTTGTTGGGTGTGAGAACAAACATTATCAGATTAGAAGTCATATAATAACGTTGGTGGTTGCTTTAACCATTCATTCTAGAGTGGTTGGTTGTTATTGCAATTGGGAAATGGTCGAATCCTTGCCCGGTGCAACTCAAATTTATTGCAGGCCACTGTAACTTGTCGTCAAACACACACATGTGAGTGCATATGCTCTTTATTGCTCCCTAATTTGGTTGGGGATAAAAAGGTGTAAAACGTTACGCCTGTATTTTTTACCCTTCTCTACCCACGTTTAGTTTAGGGATAAAATTTATCGGTCCAGTAAGTTTTACCTCCAAATAGAGGTAACGCGCTACCTACTGTGAGATGTGGGTAGCGCGTTACTGCTCGCGCCTCTCTCTCTCTCTCTCTCTCTCTCTCTCTCTCTCTCTCTCCGGGGACAATGGGGATGTTTTTCGACGGAGCTCGCGCTCGACGGGGATGGAAATGGATTTCGACATCGGTCAATCTCCCGGGGACTAGGGTGCACTTCACAGAGCTCGAGCTCGATGGGGACGGGGATAGATTTCGAGGCGGTGCTTAATGGATGTTTTGACGAAGCTCGAGCTCAATGGGGATAGATTTCAATGGCGATGGGGATGGATTCTGACGGTCTAGGGATGAATTTCGATGGAGCTCGAGCACGTCGGGATGGATTTCGACGACGAGAGGGCGCAGATGGAGCTCGACGGGGAGGGCGCAGGTGGAGCTCAAGCTCGTCAGATTTCGGCGACGGGGATGGCTTTGCTTGAGCTCGATGATGCAGGCAGAACCCGAGGAATACTTTACCCTTACCCAAACACAGGTAATGAGTACATAAAGAAAATATTACCATTACCCTTGGTAATGAACTCCCAGGGTATACTTTACCCTTGCAGGAACCCCAAACGCAGCTTAAATGATGAACATAGCACCTTGCAAAAACTTACATTGAACGAGGATATCAGATTCTATGTGGTTAATTTATATGAACGAGAAGATCGATTAAAACTACAGGGGATCTCATGTGGTTAAAACCATAGAAGATCGCCTGTAGTGACAATTTGGGCTATTCATCCGGTCCAGTTCGTATTATGAGATTTTTTATTAAATTTTCGTCGACTTATTTGATTTATTTTTAAATATTTTTATATAAATTTTAAACTAAAAAGTTGTAAATTTTGATGTGATCTACCATTTTATAACTCAAAATTTTCGAAAAAAATATCAAAGAATATTTCAAAATGATGATCAAATATTTTTTCGAAAAAATTTTGAACTATAAAATTATATACCACATCAAAATTTACAATTTTGTTCAAAATTTTTCATAAAAATATTTAAATATATGTAAATAAATCAACGAAAATTTAATAAAAAATCTCGTGATACGTATTAGACCGGATGAACGGCAGAGATCACGTACCACAGAGAATCTGATCTCATGAACGAGCTATTCATCAGGTAACTAGGACCATTGAGACTCCTTATGTCATCAAAATTATATATTATAAATCAAAATATGTGCTAGCGTAGCACAATATATTTATTTTAATTTGATTGTATTAAAATAATCATGAGCTTTAAGAATATCATTTATGTTCTTAAACACATCTGAAAAAGAATTATTCTAAATACCGATAAGACTGACAAATGCTATGGTTAGATATCTTTAAAAATTATGCAATATTTCATTGAAGCATAAAATGTCTAAGCTTCTCTAGAAATTAGGCATGCAAATCTAACCAATCTGAGTGGCCTTTTCGACCGTCGGATTTAGTTTTCGACACATGTCGTTGCACGCGTAGAGTTTGTCAAGACAAATTTTAGATTATAGGATAATTGCATATTGGCCCTCCTAAAAGTAACAGTTGCACATTTCAGCTTTCGAAAACGCGGAAACGTGTGACTTGGCGGCACGCGATCACGCCATATCAGCGGAAAAATACGTTTTTCGTGGGCTGAAATGCAAAACATAATTTTTGGAGGGCTGATATGCAATTATCCCTTACATTATTCCAAAGACTTGGCTCTTCCTAATGTTGACAAAATTGATTATTTGTAGCTTTCGAATTGCTATTACTTGGAAAGATAAAAGGAGATGTTTGATTACTTGTTTGTGTTTTGTCAAAATGAGATTTAATTTCTATAAATTGAAAAATCTTTTGGTGGTTTTAACTAATTCTAAGAGCATTATATATGCATAAGCTAATCTTTTGGTCCAAAGGAACTCCTGGCTAATCCAGGGAGCTTAAGCTACCCACCCAACCCCCGCGGGATCGAACCCACGACCTCCCCCATAGGGGAGGATTTTGATGCCACGCCGCCCAAGGGCGGAAGGCGAACCTCTTTAGTTTTTATGAACATAATAGCTGTCTGAGTATCAATGAAAAGCATTAGTTTATGGAAGACTTCCATATCAGCACCTCCCTGTTTCAACTTTGACGAATAAGCCCCTCGTTTTACCCGTTAACATTGACATTCTAAAACACTTATTTAGAAATATTGTTTGTAAAAATATTCAAGATAAAAGTTATAGATTTTGAAGAAATTTACAACTTTAATGTTAAATTTTTTTTCAAAATCTGTTTCTAAATAGGTGTTTTAAAGGTCCAAAATTCAGCAGATTAACGGATCGATTTTGAAATTCACTAAAATTTTTAAGCCTCTAAATATATATTTGAAAGCATTTTTCAAGAACTATTAAACATAAAACTTGTAGATCTTATTAAAATCTACAACTCTAATTTTGAAAAAAATTTCAAACAATACTTATATGACGGTCAAAATGACTTCGTCACGAATTCGAGAGAAATTTTTTTGAAAGTTTAAACAGTAATTGGAGAATCTAAGGGTTGATTTAGATAAATAGAAAAAATCTAGGCTGATATGGTATTATCCCTTATTTTATTTATGTAAATTATGACGGCGACATCGTTATTTAAAAAATATAGCAAGACTTGTCTCCCTTAAAATTTTATTTATGAATAAACATTTTATTTACAACCCGTTGCCGTCGATACTATACTACAAAATAACTATTTAAAAATATTTGTAGAAAACTTTTAAATCCAAAAATTATAGATTACATCGTAATATATTTTATTGTATACAACATTTATTTGAAAAGTACTCCTAAATTATTATTTTGATGCTCTAAATTTTTTTTTTTTGAGGTTATTGTAGAAAAATTCTGTCCATAATCGGTCCATTTTTATGCGACCGTCGTAACAGATAAATCTACGGGTGTCACCAACTCATATTCTATCGATAGAGGAGTCACAATATTTCGATCTGGGCAGATTCAAAAGCTCGTGTTACTCTCGACGTGGTACATATGGGATAACTTTTTTACACCATTGCGGGATTCAAAACTGAAACATCCACTTCATGAGTTGAAAATTCCAATCATTCATCTTAAATATTTTGGATTTGATGCTCTAAAATTTCAGCGGGATAATATGTTAATTCTGAAAACTACTAAAATCTTAAATTCTTAAAATATATATACTTAAAAGTATTTTTCAATTCAAAAAAAAAATTTATATTTTGATAAAAAGTTTAAATACAGAAGTTTTTAATCCATCAAAATTTATAATAATTTTTAAATAAAGTTTAATTTGTAAAAAAAATTAAAATATGGGCTGTTTAGCAATTTACTAAAAAATATATGTATAATCTTGTCCGGCCAGTGCAGAACAAACACAGCTGCTGCTAAGTTGGACGCAGCTCACTGTGGGCCCAGAAGTGACGTCACCGCCTACCGGTGCCAACCTTTTCGGTCAAACATATCCAGCAGAAGGCGCATGTGTCCACACCCTTTTATTATTATTTATACGGATATCTGGAAGACACAAATATATTATTATAGCTTTTGGAGGACCCTGTCCATCTTGGGTTCTGATGCCGACCGGACCAACTTGGCTATTTTCTTTGCAGGCTCCAGGACACTGTTGGAGTTTTAATTTTCTAGGGACATATAAGCCCTGTACTATTTTAATTTTATATAAAATAATTCTTTATATTAAATATATTTTTTGAATATATCTCAAAACACGAACGAGAAAATATATTTTGAAAAAAAAAATATTAAATATAAAAATTATACATTATATAATTTTTATATTTATATTTTTTTAAAAAAATATTTTTTTTATTTTAATCGTCGAGTTCGATTTATATTCTATATTTGGATCGGATACTAAACGATAAATAGTAAACCTTTCAAACGATATTATTGGAATTCGAACCCTCGACTTATCCTTAATGAGAGATAGATTTTTTGTCTTCTTCCGATACCTAATTCCGTTAACGTTAAGACTTTTAAGTAGATATTTTTTATACTTCAAGTCTTAAGGATTATCCACTAATATATTAAGGCTTATAATCTTAAAATACTACTCAGAAATATATTTTGAATAACAAATTATAGATCACATTAAAAAAAAATTTTTTGTATTCTAAATTTTTTCAAAAAAATATTTATATAGTAATTAAAATATTTTTGGCACAAATTTTACCATAGAATATTGTTTCTAAAAAAATTGAGGGAAGGAGCTAATTTGCACAATTTTTTTAAACATAGTTCTATTTGGAGGTGTTTTAGTTGAAAAAATCTTCAAACAAAAAAAAATATAAATTTGATAAAATATATTAAATTAGTAATCACAGTTTTTCAAAAAAAAAAGCTTCTTGTGTTTTAGGACTCTAAATTTTTAACGGATTAAAAACTATTTTTAAACCACTAAAGTTTTGACGAACCAAAATATTTACTTAAACAGATTTTTGTAAAAAAAAAAAAGCACCAAATTTATCGTCAATTTCATATTAAAAAAATTTCTAAAAAATTCCACAAAATATTATTAGGACACACTTGTGCGATCCGATAGCTGGATCAATTTTCTTCGACATGTGGCCAGAATGCGAAGTTCAATTTTATACTGATTTTCATTTAAAATTAAAATGTAAAAGCATTTTCAATTTTTTATCTTATCTTTTTGTTAACTATTACTCCAGATCATAAATCATACTCCCACATTGGAAAGTAAATTAAGTAAAAGCACTGCTATTTACAGTAACCATTAGAACTTTATATAATCAGAATTATATAGTATATATTGTGATATTTATATGATATACTTCTAATATACAACATAAAATTCAGCATAAGGGCCATTAAAAAATCTTAAAAGAATGTCAGATTAGTCCCTAATTTTTTAACCCATTACATATCAGCCCTTGCCTCTCATACTTTTTTAAATCACCTATTCTTTAGTAATTAGTATACAAGTATTTATATAAACATTTTTGAAAAATTGTTAATATTAAAATTGTAGATGTTATTGAAATCTATAATTTCTATGTTAATTTTTTTTTTAAAAAAAATTTAATAAATATTCTAATATTTTAAAATCTTAATAGATTATCTACTAATTCGTTAAGAATTTGGAGCCAAAATATCTACTTAAGAATATTTTTTGAAAAAAAAAAAAATTCAATATGAAAATTATAAATTTTGATAAAATCTGCAACTTTTATGTTCAAATGTTTCTAAAAACTATTTGGAAATAGATCTTTTGGATGTAAAAAAACTAAAAATTTAAAAATAGAAAAATATCAACAAGCGTTGGTCCAGTTAGTTAACATAACTGAATGTTAAGAGTATACCAAAATTCTATTTTTTATAAAGGATGGGTTATGAGTTTGAATCTCAATAATATCTGATTGTGATGATATATTGTTTACCGTTCAATATTCGATTGAGATATAAATAGAAATCGAATTCGATGATTAAAATAAAAGAAATCGAGGAATTGATTCGCAAATGATATGCAAATCCCCAAAAGTCTTGAAGAATGGTATGGATGAAATAAGAGTATACTATAGCCTTGCTTGTAACACACACGGCATAAATTATAACTTCATGGACAGATAGGCCTCTTTAGGGTTGTGATCTAGGACTAGGGCTGAGTATTTGGGTCAACCCGAACCGAATTGAACCGATCTGATCTGAAATTTTTAAGACCGATCCGAACCGGTCCGATCCGATATTTTTAAGGGCGGTCCGAACCGAATATCTTCATATCTGAACCGACTCGAATTTCATTTCAACCCGAACCGACCCAAACCGACTAAAATTCGGATCAGTTCGGGTTGATTCGGATTGACCATAATAACAACAGAAATTATTTTTATTCAACACCAATTTAGATTCAGGTCAGTTCGAATCGACCCGAATAGTTATAATATGAATATTTTGTTTAAGAAGAAATAATTAGCACATAAAACCCAACGAAAACTAATTAAAATGTAACTCGCGAGGATAATTCAGGTCCAACCCAAACCGATCCGAAATTCGACCATCAAATTCGAACCGAATTATATAGACCCGAACTATTAAAATACGGAACCGAACCTGACCCGAACCGAACCCAAAATTTTGATTTTGTTCAGGTCAGTTCAGTTCAATTTTTCAGATAGGTTTGGATAATGCTCAGCCCTATCTAGGACCAACTTAGCTATCTTCTTAAATGCAACACAGTACAGATAAGTTCTTCCTAGGGAAAAATTGGTTATAACATGAAGTATTCCATTGTTTTTGGGAAAAAATTACTAATTACATTAACTATTGTTTTTGGTAAAAAATTACTAATTACATTAACTATTGTTTTTGGTAAAAAATTACTAATTACATTAACTTGGATATTGGAAGTAGGACAATGTTATTTACTTGTTGGTAAAATAGAGTTAATTACGTATCAGTCCTTATATTTTCAGAAACTATAACAGTATTTGAATATAAAAAAATGCCAGACGTGACTGTGTACTTTCTATTTTCATGGGCAGTGCAAATCAGCACTAACATATGACGTAGATGTCAGCCTATTTTAAAATTTTAGGAGTTGATTTGTATATTTCTGAACGGATGGCTGATATGCAACTCCTCTTATAAAATACTAGAGATTTGTTTGGTATCCTGTTTTATTCATGTATTGTATTTAGTAGAAGTTCATTTGTTAGATTCAAATTTAAGAAAATATATTTATATCAAATATATTTTAATATATTTAAAACTATATTTCAAAGCTATGGAATACAAGCCTTACTTTAAACTAAAGAAATGGTGTTGGCATAATCATTTTTAATTTAAAATCTAGTTTATCACTTATTTTGAACAATGACATTTCTCGGCAGTTCAAAATTAATAATTAGGTGAACCTACAGAGGTTAATATCAAATCAGCTATTTATACCATTCTTCCCAATAAATTTGTAAATATTTTTTTAATAATTATAGATTAAGCAAAAAAAAAAAAAAAAAAAAAACACACACACACACACTTATATATATATATATATATATATATAAACCTAATATTAAAAATAACAAATGTTATACATACATTCTAAAACATATCCCGTAAATTACAGAAAGTCTATGTCAACTAATTTTTTCATGCATAGCATAATTTTTGAAAGTATAAGTAATGGGACACAATCTTTTATGCGACATATATTAAATAATTTTGTTCTATAGAGTTTTCTAATTATACCATAGAATGATGGTTGGTGAATAATCATAAAAATATATTATTTCTCAGCACGCTGTTCAGTGTTCATGCTTATCCAACCTTTAAATTGATTATTTAGAAACTCTATTATTTTTAAAAAAAACTATAATTTTTACAAAATTTGATAAAATTTATAATTTTTATACTTATAATTTTCAATATAATTTTAAATAGGTATTTTAGATTTAACAAAATTAATAAATTAATTTTAAAATATACCAAAATTTTAAAGTTTCAAAATAACTATTTAAATAATTTTTAAAAATAATATTAATCATAAAAATTATAAAATTATCCAAATTTTTAATTTTTATATTAATTTTTTTAATAAATATTTATATATAATAGTTAAAATTACTCAAGTATGAATATAAAAAAATTATTGTATAATTATAAATAGTAAATTTAATAAAAATTGATTTATATAAATGCGATATGGCATTTGTCCAAGAGAAAAAGATAGAGAATAAGGACAAGGGACTGGAAGGATCAGTGAGATAATTAGAGCAATGTACCTCATGTTCACATGTCTTCATATGTGACACCCTGGCATTTGACAGCACCGGTCCAGATCTCTCTCTCCACTCACATTCTCAGCCCTCTATATTAAACCCTCTCTCTCCGTCAAGAGTCTCCACTCTCACCGACCTCACTCCTCACTCCTCCAAATCTTCAGATTCTGAAAGCGAAGTCATCTCCCCAATGGCTGCTTATCTCAAGGCTGCTATCTTTCTCCTTGCCTCCCTCCTCCTACTCACCTCAAGGGTCACGCTTCTCCTCTCCTTCATTTTAATTTTTCCTTTTTTAAAAAAATTAACTTGAAAAAATTATATTCATATTCGGTTCTCTTCGAACGACCGATGGTAACGATTCTAGACATAGAACCTTGAATATTGATCTTGAAGTTTTTTATTAGGATACTTTCAAATCAACATCTGCTTTTGTTCGTATTTACTAATAAATTTTATTTTTTTTCTATTAATTTAAATTAAGTTATATTAAAAAAATAGAATATGAAGAAAAAAAATATTTTTTTAAAAATAATGTATTATTTTTCTTGTGATCTCACAACTTATGACAAACAAATGTACTTCTTGTTTGCCATAGAAGAAGATTTTTGAAGTATTATAAGACTTTTTTGGTTTAGACTGAGACTGTAGTTGTATAGGATCCTTATTGCAAATGCCATGGTTAAGGAATTTTTTACTTCCTTTTTTTTGAAAAATAAATTATTTTGTTTTGGTAGACGGGTGCAGGAGGTTGTTGCAAGTAAAATAACAATTTCTTAAGATAAAACTATCATTTTCTTGAGCATTAAATATCATATCATAGCTTTTCGGATAGATTTTCGGATTAAAACATTCGAACACTATTATATTATCCACTCATCTAAACTTTCATTTGCATTTTGCAGGTCTCTTCTAACCACGAGGACCCATTCTTTGATGAGGTATATACCATCACATATTTTACATGATTCATAGTGTATAAGGGTCATTTACTTTTTTACTCTTTGATAACTTAAAATTATTAAAAAAATTAATTTAAAATAATTATATTATATTGACCATGACGAAATTGCTTTCGCAACTATCCTTTTCTCAAGAAAAGAGTCAATAATAGTCTCGATGCTTTACACTGTTAAAGATATAGAAATATTATTTTGTTGAGGGCAAAAAATATAATTTTTAAATTATGAGGTATAAAAATAATTTTTTTTTTAGAAATACAAAGCTGGAGAATCCACCATAGTCGCTTCATTCAATTAATCAATGAAAAAATAAAATGTAAAAAATACGGAGCTAAAATAGTTCCATACAAATTAAAAATAAAATAAAAAAAAAAAGAGATAGTAAAATTATAAATGTTCTGTATAAGTCAAATATATTTATCTTGGTTAAATAAGAATTTTCTCTTTTTAAGAGGGAAAAATATTTTTCCTCGACCATTAGAAGGGGTAATTTTGAGGTAATAATTCTTTGTGGAACATAGTATTTAGAAAAAAACAAATAAAAAAAAAAAAACCTTTTCTTTGGCAGGATGGAATAGCACTACCTCCTTTCAAGGCTCCTGCTCCACTATCCGGACCCCACTGGGTGAAGAACAAGATGAAAGGTACAGTTTTTTGGAACTTTTCTTTTTATTTTTAAAAAAAAAAAAAAATTTTGAACCTTGCTGCACTTAGTAGCATCACTTTGCTCCAGCTTTACTGGAACAACTGATAGCTTTTATTTTGGCTGTTTCCCAAATATCTTATGCTAGCGTTAAGAAAAAAAAAAAAAAAAAAAAAAAAAAAAAAAAAGAAAAAAAGATTCTTGCATGAGCACTGCTAAAATACTTTATTCTTTTTGGACTTTGATATGCAACCCGAAAAAATTACATAAAAAATTACACATACTGACGTGACACAACTAAGACGACACATTACGATGGATATATCTGTAATTTGTACGGATCACGAGGCACTTGTGTGGTGAAGATTAATTGTGTGTCATTTGCTGGGTAGTTTGTTAGGGGTGAGTAATTTTTTTTTTTTTTTAGAGAAAATGTTGATTTTCACGGCTACTTTGGCCATCATATGCAGCAGGGCTATGGCAGCATCGTTGCCACATCCTCAATCAGCGATGCTATTTCATCCTAGGTTTTTATATCGAGCTGAATTTCAATAAATTTAAAATTCAAGACCTGCCGACCTACCGACTCATTTCAATTATTAATTATTATATTAGAATTAAAAAAAATAATAATAAAATAATAATATTTTATTATTTAAAAAATTTTAATACAAATTAAGTAGAATAGATACAGTGATGGTCGGCTCTGGGTCGGATCCCCGCTGATTCGCCATGTTTACTTTGATGATCATCACTGCCAAATCATGGCTCCTCACACTTTTGTTGAGGTTCAAGGATGAGGTTACCCTCTAGGAATGGATCTTAGAGCAATGAATGAAAAGATTAAGAATTGAAAGGAGGAGAGATGAAAGTGATGCTAGTTGCATTAGTAATTATATATGTACACCTATATATAACAACTTTTTTAATATTTTCTAGTTTTGTGATAATTGCTAATCTACCTAAAATTTGTGTAAACAATTTTAAATATTTAAATAAAAAATTGTGTTGTTTTATAATTTTTATATTCATTTTTTTAAGATATATATCTAAATAATTATTTTGAGATTTCATAATATTGCTGGTTAAATATTTTTTAATATTTTTTTTTTTTTTTTATAAACATTTTCTAAAAAAAAGTTTTATTAATAAATGTAGAATGTACCACAATCTATATTTTTATATAGGAAAAATTACTTACCCTAACAAACTATACATAATTATCTCCACCACACACTATATTATTTTGAGATTTCATAATATGTCTCGTGATCCGCATAATTCTCCCGTGATCTATAAAAAATATTAAAATTATAAATATACCATCTGATGTGTGGTCCTCGATTGGTCACGTCAGTACGTGTAGTTTGTTGGGGGTGCATAGCATAAACACACACTCACACACAATTTCTGTCTGCTGTCTTGATAGCCATACAGCACCCCCCAAACCAGGGCAGACATATATATATATATATGAGTTTTGTAAGGAAGAGGTGTTTTGGTGAAAACCCATATCTGATGCACTTGGTCTGTGTTTTTGCAGAGTGCCCCGGTCTGTGCCTTAACAGATGCAGTCTGCATTCGAGGCCCAACTGTGCAACAGGGCTTGCAACTCATGCTGCAGGGAGTGCAGTTGCGTGCCACCGGGTACCGCCGGTAACAAAAGAGATTGTGCGGCACCTGCTACGGCCGCCCGACTTAGCCACAACCACACCAAATGCCCCTAAATCTCTCCCAAATGAGTAGTTTTGTTCTGTTGAAGCTCAATCGTCTCTGAAATATCACAAATCTAGCTGCACTACTCTCCTTTTGATATAGATAGGATAATATGGTTGTTTTATGCTTACCTAGCAAGAATATTTGTAAGAGTTCCTCTTCTGGGCTTTTTTTTTCTTTTTTTTTTTTTTTAAATGTAATGGTATTGCATGTTGCGGTGTTTTGAATGAGTAATCTGGGTCTATGTTAATGGCTGCCTATTGTAGCTTGTTTAGTTTTGGAGCATTTGCTATTTCATATCCTAATAATAAAAAAAAATATTAAAATATATATTTTTAATTAATAATATTTTTAATTATATAAAATAATGAAATTATCATGTGTCAAACTAACTCTCTCTTTATATGATTACTTAGTTATTTATATGATTAAGGGGTGTAAAAATATTATTTTAAATTATGGGCATAAAAATGCAATTTCCTATTTATGACTGTTGGCAAAATTGTGTTGAGTCGAATTTGGCTCACTCTACGGACTATTTGAGCACTGGTAAAGAACACAAGGACAGATGTTTTTTCATTAACATTAGATTTTAGTACATTTTTAGTACATTTTTGTAATTAGAAAGTGAAAAAAAAATTATGATAAAATATATTTAAGATATAACATAAATAATAATTATATATTACTAATAATTAAATATATTAATAATATATAATATGTATTTAAAAAATATATAAATTATAATATTATAATATAAATATATATATATATATATATATATATATTAATAAATCATTTAATTAGTATTTATTTGTATTATTATATGTTAATAATAATAATAATTATTATTATTATTAAAATATGATTAACACTATATTTTCTTATTATTATTATCTATTTTATAAATATATAATATATTTTATTATTATTAATGTTATTTAAATATATCATGTATTTTTTATTTTTATTTTTATTATATTATTAGTATATTGATTGTTAATAATATTATTTTAGTGATATATTATATTTATTATTATTATTATTTAAATAATATATTAATATAGTATTATTTACTATTATTATTTTAATAATGTATTAATATATTATTATAAAAATAATTTTATTTTAAAAATAATATATTATTATTATTATTATTATATTAAAATTGTATGCAATTATGACTTTCTCCATTTCTCTTCAATTTGGAGAAAAATGGAAATAATAAAAAATATATTAAAATAAATAGTAATTAAAAAAGTAGAGAAAATTACTTAAATAAACAGAAAAAATAATAAAGTGAGGCAAATGAGTTTTCCACTTGTCCTACTTTTTTTTACTTCTCTAGTAAATAAACATACCCTAAGGGACGATTGCCTAGCCAACTACCTAGGACATGATTCACAGCTGTCCGATCAGGAATTAGCATATATAAGTCAAAGTATTTTATATAATTGTTTTTAAAAAAAGTCGGACGCTATAACTAGTCCTAGTCAAGTATATATTTTTGAGCAATGAATTATAGATTTATTGACTCTTTTTTGTAATTTTTACAACGAAATTGAACAACAAAATTCTAGATTATTAAAAATATTCTTCTTTTACATAAAAATATCAAAAGATATAGTTTAGAACAAAAATAATTGTAACCCTCCAAACACCATTTTGATAATGGGAGAGCTGCAAACAAGGTCGCAGGAAGGAGGCATGATTTGGTTCGCAGCCAATTAAAATCCATGTATAATAAGGGGCTGAAGTGCTAGCCAAATTTAGAGGGGGATTATTCAGATTGCACTCCAAGACGACACACTCGCCATGCGTATACAAAAATAATTAGAAATTTTTTAAAATTTAGTAAATTTGAAATTTTATTTTATTTATGGTTTCAACATCTATTTTTAACTCTTCCAGTTAAATAAAAAAATAGGTTGTAAAAAAATCTATAAATAAAAATGAATATCATATTGGGGGTATAAGATATCACCAAATTATATTGGAGTATAAGACATCACCAAATTATATATATATTACCTCCGGTCGACCGGAGCCTGTATGGTCGGGATATTCATTTTTAGCCGACTTTTCATATAATATAACAGTGCTCATAGACAGAAATGTTGTTGAAAGCTTACATTAAAGATTATGTGTGTGTTTTTTGGCTTCTAAAATTGCAAATCACGTGTAACTAAACTTGTGAATACCTTGTCTAATATGGACATATATTTGATTATTAAAAGTGCTCTTAACTGAGCGCGGCTAACTCGACCGGTTGGAGGCACTTCATGAAGCGTCACCATCCGGGTTCGAGGCCGCGTGGGGTGAAATCTCTCGTAGAATTTTCAGAAGGAAAATTCTCTGTATTCCGTAGCAGGAACTTTTGTTCATGGAAGGTCTGTACCGGATCACAAGCACCGATCGTATGTGTGCTTTCGCATGTTCCACCATGATAATCTCAAAAAAAAAAAAAAAAACAACAACAACAACGAGCTCTTATTTCATAAGCTGACAATATGAATCTATGGTACTTATTGTTGTGTATTTGGCTTGAACGCAACAATCGTTTATTCGACGAAAAATTGCGAAGCTCTTATGCTGTCTTTCATTGTACCTTATATATCTTGCATACGTGGACCATGTTATTTTTTAATTGATGTTTTTGATTTAAAAATTAAAATAAAATAAATAAATAAATAAAAAAGAAAGAGCAAGCTGCTGACTTGGTCCAATGGACCGCGTCAGCAGCACCACAGCAATAGTGGATCTAAGATCCACTTTTGCCTCATTAATTATCATTTTAATTATTAAATAAATTAAAAAAAGGAGACTATTTAAAACGTATTTTGGTGTGGTGTTGTTTACAGAAGTAAACACAGTAAGAATATAGCAATCAAATTTTCTAAAGTTTTTGCAAGAAAGTGATTACGGGTTTGAGCTTTTATTTGGCGCATCAAGGGCTATTTACACGGGGAGTCTCATCTTGTTCTCTGAGTCGTGCGAAGAGGACAAGGGTCGTTGTATCTCCTTCGACACGCCGTGGATTAATCTGCACGACAGATCGGCGAATTAGTCGTTTGGGACTAGCGCTTCGGCGTGCCTCGACCAATTCCAGCTAAGCATTTTTAACTCATTAATTTATTTTGTTTATTTTGTTTTGTGCAGATTATTAGAAGAAATATTATCAGTGAATTCCACTGCGACACTCTTGATATATGTTTATATATTGTTTATTATTTTGTAAATTTAAACTGTGAGATTTTATTTTGTTGTTACATCAATTTTATTGTTATCATAAAATTATTGTATCGTCTTTCTACTTGAAACCGAATTATTTCCAACATTCCAAACGACTAATTAAGCCAATTTCAAGTAGAAAAATTATACCTTTCTATCACTGTTAATTTTATAACTATAGAAGCTTACTGTTCTTGAATTGATTAGCACTGTTTATTATTGATTTCGTACATCCTTAGTGAATGATAGAATTATATTGAAGCTGGCCATTTTCTGCATATTCGGATTATAGATCTGATTTATTATTACTTGGTTATAGATATATTAAATTACTTTGATTAATTTCTTAAATCTGTTTTTATTCAAATCAGAGTTTGATATGTTACATGCAGAGAGTATTTAGATTAATTGTTTAGTTAAATCGTTTTGAATTTTTAAATTGCCTTATTTACTGTTCATTTTGGTGTTAAAGCAAAATAGTGACAACATGTGTTATTTTTTATCTTTAACAATATGCTCAAAGTATACATGTTTCCTGCTAGAAATAATTATATATTTAATTATTCATGGTTGCATGTTTTATTTTTACAGTTTATTGAAAAATTTTCATTCTTGTTTAATGGCCCCCAAAGATGATGGCAATAAACCCGATAGATTTGATGGTGACGGTAGAACTTTTAGACACTGGCAATATCAAGTTAAATATTGGCTCTTGACCTTAGGATTAGCATCAGCCATAGGGTACTCTCCTGAAAATTCCTCATCAACACCTGAAAATTCTTCACCACCTTGCTGGGTATGCGGTTATACTAATCATCGTGCAAAAGATTATTTTAAAAAGAAAATCGAGCCTGTTCAGATGAGAAACAAGAAGAGTGAACAACCATCCCCTAGAGCTCAAGCACATATGGTGACTTCGAGCACTGATCCATTAGGGACGGTCTTCAGGTCAGCACCTAACATACCTGAAATTAATTCTGTTTATTCTAATTCTGACTGGTGGATAGACACCGGTGCAAATAACCACTTTTGCACTGACTCTTCTTGGTTCTCATCTTACCAAGTCACAAGTGGAGGAACTGTGAATATGGGAAATGAAACTATTTCACAAATAGTAGGCACTGGAGATGTTACACTACATCTTTCATCCGGGAAGAGATTGCTTTTGCACAATGTTCACCATGTCCCTGATCTTAGGAGAAATCTTCTTAGTGGTTATCAGTTAGTTAAGAATGGTTATTCCCTTCATTTTGAAGCTGGCATTGTTGTAATAAAGAAGGGAGGAAATTTTGTAGGAAAAGGTTTTGCTTGTGATAGTGATGGATTATTTAAAATTAGTATTGTAAAATCTGATGTTACAAATGTTGTTTTGAATACATCTGCAAATGTTTCTGTTACTCTTTGGCATTCAAGACTTGGACATGTTAATTATCATTCTATTAGAAAGTTGATGAATTCAAATATTATTCCTACATGCAATATTGATCATGAGAAATGTAAAGTATGTGTTGAAGCTAAATTGCCAAGACATCCTTTTAAGTCTGTTGACAGGGACTGCGATAAACTTGAGCTTATCCATAGCGATATATGTGATGCAGGAAAAACCTCTCGAGGAGGTAGTAAGTATTTTATAACTTTTATTGATGATTACTCTCGTTACTGTTATATTTATTTGTTGAAAGGAAAATTTGAATGTCTAAGTAAATTTAAAGTTTATAAGTCTGAAGTAGAAAATCAAATGGATAGAAAAATTAAGATTTTAAGATCTGATCGAGGTGGAGAATATACTAGTAATGAATTTGCTATCTTTTGTGAAGAGTCTGGCATTATACATGAAGTCACTGCTCCATATTCCCCTCAATCCAATGGAGTGGCTGAAAGAAAAAATCGAACTCTTATGGATATGATTAATTCCATGCTTAGGAGTTCGGGAGCTCCTGATAATTTATGGGGTGAAGCAATTTATGCTGCTTGTCACATCTTAAATCGTGTGCCATCAAAATCTTTAGATAAAACACCTTATGAATTGTGGAAATGTAGAAAGCCTAACTTAGCTTATTTTAAAGTGTGGGGGTGTTTAGCAAAAGTAAAAGTACCAAATTTTAAGATTGACAAAATAGGACCTAAAACTGTAGATTGTGTTTTTGTAGGATATGCATGTGATAGTAAAGCTTATCGATTTTTAGTAGTTAATTCTGACATTAAAGATGTTGCTGTAAACACTATTATTGAAGCTAGGGATGCAGTTTTCTTTGAGGACTATTTTCCATATATTGTTCCGACTCCTAGAGTAGTTCAATCTAGATCTTCTACTTCTATCTCTACTCAACTTGATGAACCAGAACTTAGAAGAAGTAAGAGAACTAGAATAGCTACAACATTTGGAGAAGAATTTATAATGAATGTAGAAAATGATCCAGTCACTTTCGAACAAGCCACGAACTCAGTTGATTCATTTTTTTGGAAAGAAGCAATAGACAACGAAATACAATCTATAACTCAAAATCATACATGGGACTTAGCTGATTTACCACCAGGTTGTAAGTCTATAGGTTGTAGATGGATATTTAGGAAGAAATTAAGACCAGATGGCACCATAGATAAATATAAGGCCAGACTTGTAGCAAAAGGATATACCCAAAAATATGGAATAGATTATTTTGATGTTTATGCTCCTGTTGCGCGTATTACTACGATTCGTGTACTTATTGCATATGCATCTATTTATAATCTTCATGTTCATCAAATGGATGTAAAAACTGCATTTCTGAATGGTGACCTACATGAAGAAATTTATATGAACAACCTGAAGGTTTTGTTGTGAAGGGACACGAAAATAAAGTTTGCAGGTTAAGAAAATCACTTTATGGGTTGAAGCAAGCTCCAAAACAGTGGCATGAAAAATTTGACCAGGAGTGCAATTGACAAATGCAGTCAGGAAAATGCAGATATACGCATGAACAGGCATCTGAAAATGAGACATATGTCAATAAGGTATAAATTGAAAAATAGCGTGGTCACCTTGAGGTATGTGAAATCTGAAAGAAATCTTGCTGATCACTTTACAAAACCCTTGACCAAAACTTTAGTTTTGGAATCGTCGAGGGGAATGGGAGTTTTGCCATAAATAAAGTCACCGCGGTGGAAACCCTATTTCCTTGGGAAATTCAAAGGGAAAAACAAGCCGAGCGAAGTGACTAATTGTTGGTTGCGCTCACTTTTATTTATCCCATTCCTATGGCGTTGTGAGTGCTATTTTATAGAGCAAGTGAATAGGAGGGAAACTTGTTAGAAACCATGTCCAAAAGGGACTAGGGTTTATTGATGTTTTACTACTGAAGGGTTTAGGGTTCCCCCTTAAGTAGAACAAGTTCCCGAATGAGTTCCAAGACCCATGAGGCGGGGTGGTTCGACTTGCTTACACCCTTGGAGGACTCACCTATATGTGTGGAGCTGTGTGGTCGCAGCTATGGATATTGGCAATATCCTAAAACACACATGAAGAGATACTAGTGCGCATGACCGAGTAAAGTGCACAAACCGCGAGATTCTTCTTACCGTGTTACATTTTGTGTGCTTTTGTTGAAGTTCGGTAAACAAAGGCCGATTCAAGATTCGTCCATCGAGTCCTTTGCGAATGAATTCAAATGTCACTAAGCGTAGGTTCAAACCCGGAAGGTACCTATGCCCATTGCATAATGTTTAGCCCTTGATGCACCGCATTATAATACTTCTTTAATTTTTAAATCATGTGGGGGAATGTTATTTTTTAATTGATGTTTTTGATTTAAAAATTAAAATAAAATAAATAAATAAAAAAAAAAAGAAAGAGCAAGCTGCTGACTTGGTCCAATGGACCGCGTCAGCAGCACCACAGCAATAGTGATCTAAGATCCACTTTTGCCTCATTAATTATCATTTTAATTATTAAATAAATTAAAAAAAGGAGACTATTTAAAACGTATTTTGGTGTGGTGTTGTTTACAGAAGTAAACACAGTAAGAATATAGCAATCAAATTTTCTAAAGTTTTTGCAAGAAAGTGATTACGGGTTTGAGCTTTTATTTGGCGCATCAAGGGCTATTTACACGGGGAGTCTCATCTTGTTCTCTGAGTCGTGCGAAGAGGACAAGGTCGTTGTATCTCCTTCGACACGCCGTGGATTAATCTGCACGACAGATCGGCGAATTAGTCGTTTGGGACTAGCGCTTCGGCGTGCCTCGACCAATTCCAGCTAAGCATTTTTAACTCATTAATTTATTTTGTTTATTTTGTTTTGTGCAGATTATTAGAAGAAATATTATCAGTAAATTCCACTGCGACACTCTTGATATATGTTTATATATTGTTTTTATTTTGTAAATTTAAACTGTGAGATTTTATTTTGTTGTTACATCAATTTTATTGTTATCATAAAATTATTGTATCGTCTTTCTACTTGAAACCGAATTATTTCCAACAGACCAGTCTTCGTACGGGCAAATGAAGACATACAGTTGCGCATGTGCTACTCCATCTTAATGAGCGTCACGACTAGACTATACCGGGTGTCTGCTTTAAAGCTTATCTATCTCTTTCCTACTGTAATTTGAATGGTTTTGTTTAGTGAGGATTCTTGCCTAGTTTTGTATGGCTTTATATTTGAGTGGCTTTGAAGGGTGATGATTCTTTTCAGAGAAGCATTTTCTTCTTTTGCAAAGGGCCATGTTTCTACTCTTTGCTTTACATCAATTGAGGAAGCAGCATTTTAATACTGGCAATATCTTATTCTTAAAAAAAAAAAAGAATATATGGTACACTGAATTCTTCTCCAGTTATTTTGGGAAGTTAAACATATTATTTTGGGTTTCAATACAAGAGGTAGCTGTGTGGTGAAAGTTTTGTTGATATACACTCTAGCCATGCACAAGTTAATAACCCCTTTTTTTTAACTATTTTTTCGGGGGGTTACATTTTGATAATTTAAATTATAGTGGAGCATAAAAAGCCAAATAACTTTTTTTTTTTCTTAGTACTTTTGAGGAGTAATAGATTGCCCGGTCATAAACAGTAATTTAATTTTCCAAATGGAATGAGGCTTCATTGGTAGCATTCAGGGGGTGGAGAAGGATATCTTCGTCTATCAGTGCAGTAATCATATGTCATGTATCTCCTCTTCACATTTTCATACGCTGCCTTCTGAGCAGGAGTTAGCTCTTTATATCTGCCCACATTCCACCGCAAATCAGAGGTGTAGCATTTAGACCCGCTCGATGATGAGCATCCATCCACTCCAAATCCCTGAAAACTGGCTCTAAATGGAGCTTGTGACCAGTTTATCTTCGCCTTTCCACCGTCCGTCGCCCAGTCCTCGCCGTTCCATAGACTCGAGATTATCTGCATCGGTTGCGAAGGATAGTTCACTCCCGTGTTTGATTTTTTCTCGAAAATTCGTATCGGAATATCGTCCACGAAGAATCTGCATGTGTATCAAAAACAAACCTATGAGTTTGTTTGTTAAGTTAGCTTTCTTTTCTTTTTTCTTTTTCTGAGTACTAGAATTGTCGTCATAATACGTAGCCGGCCAATCACGAAAGGAGTCAATATCCAGACAAAGTCATCCATCGTATGTGGGAAGACGCACGTGCACAACAAAATAGCTAGCTTTATCTATGTGGATGTGTTTTATGTAGGTCCTTTTTTTCCATTATATCAAGATCGAGGGACAACAGTAAAACAGAACTCAAACCCAAAAGTTATCCCAAATTTTGTTACATTTTACTTACATATCTAAGTCTAAGTGTTTTTGTCAAAGTACCAGTATTACCGTTATAAGTTATGACTGGCCTATCCCAAAAAGAGGCGAAGGTCAATCTTTAGACGAAGCTATCAGTTGCACATACGCAGCAAAACAGCATATGTATCTTATATGGGCTATTATTTTCCATTATATTAAGACCAAACGTTTGAAGGGCAACATTAAACCGAATTCAAACCCGAACTTTTATTACATTTTACTTATATTCTTTTTTTTTCTTGAACGTCGAGTTCGATTTCTATCAATCTATTGACAAAAAACGCTACGCGTTAACATAAAACCCCTCCCAACTAAGTGTTATTAGAATTCAAATCTTTGATCTACCCCTCATAAGGAGCAGGCCATGATCTTCTTTGGCTGCTAATCTATATACATATTTATAAAACTGGGTGATGAAAGTCGTTATGCTACATGGCATTTGAATAATTTTTGGTGTGCTATGTAGTATTTACTCTTATTCTAAACAAGCCATGTGGCATTTGTATTAATTGATAGAAATTTATAAAGTTATGTAACTTATTTGAAGAATATGAAATGTCTAATATTATAAATAAATACTTAATTAAAATAACAATTTATAAAAATGATCTAAATGCAGCATAAAAAATAGTATTTATATAATATTAATGTTTTAAAATAAAACTTACCATTTACAAAAATTTTAAATCTTATACATATATTATTTAATGTTAATTCTCGAATAATTTTGTGTATAGCATTTAACATTTTTTTTTATTCTAATAACATATTGCTAAATAAAATATAAAAATATAATATATATATATATATATATATATATATATATATAATTAAATATAAAAAAATAGAGAATTAAATTTTTTAATATTATTATTTATATATATATAATTATATATATAACTTATAATGGTGCATCACACGAGTGCAAAACTAGTTTATATACTAAGCTTTTGCCTATCTAAGACTCTTAAGTTATGAACTTTTGCCTTGTGGCAGATGAATTGTGCTTACACAATCTGAAAAGGGTTCCACAAGATCTTGTATTCATGGAAATCTGAAGAAGGATCAAACCAGAGGTCAACTCTCTGCTCCCTGTCGCCATGTCCGTTGGCAAATACGTTCGTCTGAAGAGTGATGGGCTTCCCTGGTCTGTTCCCCAAGAACTCAAAATCCAACTCGTCGTGGTTGCTTGACCGAGATGATAACTGTTTAAAGAAAAAAAAAATCAAAACACGTTAATTCCCACTCCTTTCTTTTTTGGAATAATGTTAAAAAAAAAAACTTCCTATTTTCAAAACTTGTTAAAAAAATTCATATTTTTTTTCTTCTTTAAAATTACTCCTTAAGTCAAAATACACATATATAAATATTTTTTTAAAAAGAATTTGAATATAAAAAAATTAGATTTTGATGAACTCTACGATGTATTTAAAGTTTTCTAAAATATATCTTTAAATAGACTTTTAAGGCTTCGAACTGTTTATTGGTTACAAAAACTTTGAAGTTTCAAAAATATGTATTTAAAAGTAATTTTTGAGAAAAAATTTAAACACAAAAGTCAGTATACAAAAATATTTTTTATATTTATTTCAAATTAATACTTATATATATTGGAATGATTTTGTAAGTTGTTCGAAAAATATGGACTTTTTTGTAATGGTTTTTAAACAAGAACTTTTTCAGACAAAATCACTTCTTTTTAATCCAAATTCTCTACAGCCTCATTGCTCTGATGATTGACATATATACCATATTTCTTATTTATTTTGTTGTAGTATGAAATCACCTCCTTCACTGATCAAGAGTGGAATACGTATCGTTATCAGAGCAATATGACAAAGAATGAAATAGAGATTAGGGCAAAGAATTTAGAATTTTTTTTTCTTTTCATGACAAATGACAATAAACATCAATATATTTCGATGAATTTCAGGATCTCGGACAAGGAATCAATACTAATCACAAAAACAAAACGGTTGGATGGGAATATAACTTAATTTCTTTTTATTAATATTAATCACAAAAAATACGGTTGGATGGGAATATAACTTAATTCCTTTTTATTCTAAATGAATATAGAGACTTTGAATGCTTTTATAATGAATGATGTTGGAGAATGATTCCTGATGGGAGGTGTTTGTGAACTTTAGAAAGCATGATAATAAAAAGGCGGACCTAGGGCACAATGCCACTCCCCACCCCCGCTAAATATCGAGAATTTTCCACGCTCTAACAAGGACAACGTATACACTCATATCTGCTACTAGCGGAAAATATTTTTATCATATATTTGACAGAATTTGAATCCATATTAATACCATAGTGAGGAACAATCTTTACCATGATAATATATACAGATATATATACAGATAAACCATGATAATATCATCTTTTTGCCTGCATGATGACCCGACAACTAAACTATTAGTGGTGTTGAATAACTCCTACGCAATAGTTAGCTGCGACTCATCATTGACAATGTCTTTTTCTAATACGACCTTGATAAATAGCATTATTTCTAGAGTAGATTTGATAAGATTTCCTAGCTTCTGAATCTTATCTAGATCTTACGTAGAACGCCGTTACAACTCCAGCTGAATCTCCACCGGGTATTTTTATTTTGAAGCGAAACATTCCCGAATAATATTCGTCCTTAGAAGCAAATCCCGACCCTACACACAATAAAAAGAGTCTCAATGAAGATATGCTCAACCAAAAAAATGGCACCATATTAGCTTAGACTTTTAAAATTTTTACTTTATATCAAAGAGTTCAATAGGATCAAGTAAATTTTAAAGAAATGTTTTTCAAAAAATAAAGAACATATTCGTTTATCCATAGTCAGAAATTGTAACTGTATGCCCTTCTATTTCAAAGTGACGCTTTTATGCCCATGAACCTAGTGAAATGATAAACACATCATCGTCCTTTTTTTAAAAGATTATGACAGTTAACTTTTACATGGTTCAGGAGAGTTATAAAAGCGTCAAATTGAATTAGGAAGGCACAGTTTACAATTTCTGATTATGGGAGGCATATGTGTGTGTGTGTGTGTATGCAAATGCCCCTTAAACTTATATATATAACTTAATTTAGACAACAAGGGTATGCATACTGGAGTGCCTTTTCACTACGAAAAAAAAGTCAAATACGACTAACATATTACTGTTATTTAGTCAATAGTAAATTTTAGTAGTAGAAGCTTTAGTAATTAAATTAAATAGTTTTAGTCGTTGAATTCTTATCACTAAATACAACTGTTAGTAGAAAAAAAGTAAAACAGAAAAAAGAAAAAGCAAGAAGAAGAGGAAGAAAAAGACAAATGTTTCCAACTCATGGTTATGACCTAGAAAAATATAGCTTGTTAATCCCAAGGGTAAAAGTTTATTATTGAATAAATACCAAGAGTTTTTTTTATCCATTGAAAAGCTGAATCTCTCTCCCTCCGTCTGGATAAGAAAACATGGTTCCCACCCCACGTAACTTCATAATTCTGATCAAAACTGGGCTGCTCTTCTCCCAACCTCCTCGCTAACCCACAGCTCACAACATATTCCAGTAAAATAATAACCCATATCATAACTCTCAACTCTGCACCCATCTCTCTCACGTACGCCCTGCAAACCCACGATGATCATAGTGCTTGTTATATAACTTATTTATACAGTGAATATAAGCAGTATTTTCAGGCAAATTAGGTGTGAATTGAGAGATAATGAAGCTTCTAATATCCATCCAACGAGTGCACGTTTCCTCCACGCAATCTCAAGATAACCATGCATGCATATATCATGCATGCATGCGTCTGGAGAAGGACATTTCCAAAAGAAACAAAGAGAATAAAAGAAGCTAAAGAGATTGGTTTGGCTTTCATCTATGTTATAATCACGTCAGCTATATTCCAATTATGCATGTCGATTTCGCACGTCACTGAGAGTTCATATTGTTATTGTGTCAATTTTGGGGGAAAAGAGGTAATATCCTTCTAAAATTTCTCTCTTTTTCGAGAAATAAATTAAAAATCGGCATATCGTAAAGTTTTGACGTGGATTTTAGATGATCAAAGTGAGTCCCAAATAGATAAGAACGAGAACGACTACGTTCCATTCGTATATCTGCTTTAGGGATAGAGTTCCGTATGCTTGTGATTAGTGCAATATAGGATACTAAGTATCTACTTTGCCTGTATTTGGTTATTACTTAGTCCAACTAATTACCACACCATGAACAATCGGTTAGTATAGTCATCAGAAGCTAAGCGTAGCGCTAATATATCTTTCACATACATATAAATAAATAAATATATATATATATATATATATATATATATATATATATATATATATATATATATATATATATATATATATATATATAATTGATTATTTAATAATTAAAGTAAGTTGTAGTGACTATCCATGACAGTGAGTTCTAAAACTACTATGGTGGTAACTCCATCATTCTCATATAACAAAAATAAGTTATTTCTAGCACATATATTGTCGGTGCATCGTTCTTTAGTAATTCATAAAGCTCGAATATGACAAGTCATAATTTCGGAAGCATTTCTACAACAGTTCTATACCAGGGAATTCTCTTGCTAGTACGTGTGTGTGTGTGTGTGTATATAAACTAACTTATACAAGATACCGATTTAAACTAACTTATCCAAGACTCTGGAAATTTCTGGACGGTTATTTTATTTTATTTTATTTTATTTTTTTTGTTTGAGAGATAACGTGGAGAAATCCCACAACCTACATTGATATTAATCGTCCCGGATCGTCATTCATTTACAAAGGTTGCGATCAGTTTGGCACTCATTTCTAGTGCTTGCGGCCCACAAAAGTCGAATACGAGATCAAATAAATAGTTATTATTCTGAGAAGTTATTCAAACCCTGCTTCCATAGTTGTCCTGTGGAGTTATTACTGACTGCAAGGAAGTGAGTATCTAGTTATAAAGAAGGGTATAATATAATAATAGAAGATGAGGAGAGTGGGGGTGTTGCAGCGGATGAATAAGGGCTCAGGAACCTTCCTACTAGGCTTCGTATTTCCATCTAATCAGTTTGAGATTCTAATTGGACGGGTGTTGACGGTAACGTGCACGTACATATGATCGGAGACTTCGTCGGAATGTTGGACTTAGGATAGTCTTCTTTAGAGAGAGCCGATTCGGAATAACGGCACTATTTGTTTCTTTAAAAAAACGGTTAAAGTTAAGAAGAGTTATTGATGATGATGAGAACAGTAAAAAACTATCATGTTACTTCACGGAGCTATTAGAATTTAAATGTATTGGATGACACCCTCTCAATAAATCAAAGTAATATGAAAAATGATAGAATCAATGAGTATAAACTCAATTTACAAGAAATGATGAGCTCAATCACTGAATCTATATATATATATATATATATATATAATATATATATATATATATAATATATATATATATATTATATAGCCTCTAATAACATATTTCCATATTATAATTATGTCCTTTATAAAAAGATTTAACGCGAAGAAATAAAAAGTCTCACATTTTCTCAAAAAAAAAAAAAAAGAGAAGAATGAAATAAAAATCTCATACACCCTTAGGGTTCTCATTCTTGGCGAAAAATATCCGAACCAAACACCACCTTACATAAGGTCTCCTACCGTAGATGCCAATTCCATACAACCGAGCAAGTCATGCATCTTGGACCACTATTATTTTGAATCTTTTGGTACATATACATCTAGAGAGAGAGAGAGAGAGAGAGAGAGAGAGAGCTCATTCATCACCCAATGATTTCTTTGTTTACACGGATGAACGATGCTGTGGTTGGAGTTTCGTTACAGCCCACAGGTCATACAGAGAGAGAGAGAGAGAGAGAGAGAGAGAGAGAGAGAGAGAGAGAGAGAGAGAGAGAGAGAGAGAGAGAGAGAGAGAGAGAGAACCCAAGATGTGAAAGGAAGTGGATAAGATAACTAAGATAAGTAAGCCTTTTTGAAGCTTATATTGGTTGGCTTCTGTTGAAGTATTGTTTGTTGTCATTTGAACTTTGGAAGCTTTAAGCTTACACGGGAATGAGACTTCCAACTGCTATAATTTGACATTCATTGAGATAATTTTTTGTTCTCATTAATGATTGAAATGAGTCAAAATCTATTGATAGTCGAATTTTTTCTCAATTTTCGGAAAAATATTTTGAATTTGTGGCAGATATATACTTCTACTCAATGGCTTGTCAAGGAATAATAAAAAGTTCAGCTTTTAATTCATGACCATAGTCCAAGAACCGTGGTTAGAAAATTATACCTATTAAAACAATCTAACGTTTGACGTGAAAATCTTTTTTGAGCGGAAATCATATACCTTGAAGTTAGGTAAATGAGTTCCAAGGGAATCCAAATGATTGGAAGTAAATTGGATTAATTGCGTATCAGTCCTTATATTTTCGGAAACTGTACAAATCAGTCTCTAGAAACGAGAAACTATCTAATGTGGCACCACACGCATATTTTTTGAAAACATGGGCTGATACGCAACTGCCCAAAGAAAATTTGTCAAGGGAACAATTAAGTTTGAGGATGTTGTTTTATACTGCAAATTTAAAAAGATAAGAGAATTTAAATAATTTTAATTTGCAATCCGCTGCAATATTTGTCGTTATTTCTGTAAACCAAAAAGCCTAAGAACGACATGATTGCACCCTATTACTCTCGGCCAATTTCTAAAAGAAAAAGGGCTTTTTACATATCAGCCTCCCACTTTTAGAAACGCGCAAATCAACCCTGAAGATGTATTTAAACACGTTTTCAGGGGCTGATTTCCAAAATAGGGATGGCTGATTTGCAATTATCCGAAAGAAAAACAAAGAAAGGAAAGTGCTATAATTTGAACTATCTTATCAATGTTTTCTTTCTGAGAAAACTAGCTAAGTTAAAGCTGAATACCACTTAACTCAAAGCTCGATTCAATTGTTTTAGCTCGACAAGTTTTAACTGAATAAGGTCGAACTAAGGAAAATTTTGTGCTTGAGCTTGAACTTGTGTTTCATTTGATTGTATCAACTAGCTGAGCTCCAAATTGGCTTAATTCAGAAAATCCTATTGCATCATTTTGCACGAGCTGAGCAGAATCCGTTGGAGTAATTTTATTTTAAATTATACTTAAATAAATTAGCAAAGTTCGTTTAAGCTCATAAGTCCAATAAGCAAAGTAGCACAATACTCAAACTCAGCTCATTTAACTAATCAAGCTCGACTATATGCTCAAACTCGTCTCGAGCTCCGTAACTCCCGAACTCAGGAGAGATTTAAGGAGAAAACTATGGAATTAATTTAATATATATTTCAGGAGAGATTTTACTTCACTATTCTGAAAAATAAATGAATGAGTTCACGTGGCAATCCAACTGATTGGAAGATTTATCAACCGAACAATTAAAAACTGAGAAAAACAATTTGGTGCCAGCTCGATCTATCCATTTGATGCTTAGAATCTATAATGTACATCTCAATCACATGTACTTGTATCTTGTTCTTTTTACTGCAAACAGAAAAGAACAAAAATATTATAAATTGCGTAATATTTGCCATTATTTTTTTCCTATTTTTCTTTGCTTGTGAGACCATCTAATTAGTTAGATAATCTTTGTTTTGACGTCCAACGTCAAATCAAGATAACAAAATTGATTTTTCCCCAACTTTTGATAGAGGAAAATATGCAAATATATATATTTTTTGAGAGTAAAACAAAGAATTCATTATCGCTCTTCTATCGGATGACACACACACACAATATATATATATATATATATATAATAATAATAATTAAAAACTATTTTTAAATTTATAATTAGTAAAATTTAAAAAAAAAGTAATATATAATAAAGTATTTTTAATTCTCTCAATTATACTAATCTATTTTATTATTTTTTCTGAAGATAATAATAAAAGGATCTTAAACAAAATCTAGAAATATAAATCCACAATACTAAAGAATCTATTTGAAGAATTTATAGAAGAGAAAAGAAAACAAATAGATCATTCTATCCAATATTATTAATAAATACCATATATATTTTAAACTTACTTAACTATTAAATACTTATATTAGAATATAATACACAATACAATCTCAGTCTCGCGCTTTAGTACTACATATAAATGCTAGGCATCATCTCCAAATTAATCTCACCAAAAAAAAAAAAAAAAAAAAAAAAAAAAAAAAAAATCTCATTAGTGATGACGAATGCTCATCTTATTAGTTCAACTAAAAATAATAAATAAGTCATTTACCAGTAGCAGTTCAATTAACTAATTTTACCATAGTTAAATCTACAGTCAAAATGTGTGAATTTTATGATCATTGCTTGAGCAAATAAATCAAATGCTGACGGTAATGCCACCTAAGGATTCACATATTACAACCGTCACGTCACACAAAATGAGCCGATTACGAACATAACTTTTCTTCGTAGATCTCAAATCTCTTGTTGCAGATCTCATGTCTTTTTCTTTTCTTTTACTTTATTTTTTTTTTTTTTTGGTTTCATTTTGCTATAAAACACCAAAAAAGTTTGTGGATCTCATTTGTCACTAGAGAAGAGAGAAAAAGAACTCCGCAGGCAGAGTTGATCAGCTGTTACATATGCAAAGTTTTATTACCAATAAAAATAACTAAGAAGCGTATGTGCAACAGTGAGGGCTGGCTGCTTTTTGAAAACAACCCTTTTTTTCGCTTGATAGAGAGGAAAAAAAACAAACAAAAAATATTAAACAAAACAAAACAATTCCCACTAGTAGCTACTGCATAGCCTATTATGTAATTTCAGTATACAGAGGTCAAATTTATGGAACTATTATAATCATTTGCCAACCAATCCCTGCATGAACATATAACATAGACAAAGCAAACGAAAAGCGCACAAAAAAAAAAGTCCGAAACAAAAGCCAGCAGGCTAGGCTTAATCGGCCTCTGTTCCATATTTCTATAATTACTCTAACAAGCCAGAACAATAAAAATGGACCTTGGACCTCCAACTTAAAAATAATACAATAATCTAATGAACAAGTAGGAAAAAATACTGCGACATCACAACAAAATTTCTTTTTGCCTACTATATTATGCCAGCTTTAACCTCTTTTCTACTTCCTCAAAAGAAAAAAAAAAAAAAGAAAAGAAAAAGAAAACCTCAACTCTTCGAGGTGTCCGATGCTATTCAGCTCTGCAAATCCTTCTATATGTAAAATGCAGCTTATAAGTGACAGCTAGTTTAAACTGTATAACTAAACTTGGAAGCTAAAAGTAGATGCTAATCTCCTTCTCGGTCATTTCAAATACATGGTCTCGAGCTTCTGTTAAAGCAACCTGCATTACCATAGATATAAGGCATGCTTTTGATGAACAAGCAATCATAATAAAAAAAAATAAATAAATAAGCGGGGTAATGGGGAATACTACGATACCTGCCCGTATTTGGTAAGAAAATTGCTAGAAAGATTTAAGAATGTGATTGTCACGTCTTCGTTTGCCTTGAGAGCCTGTGCCAAAGCGAAAGCCCCCTTGTCCTGTTACGGAGGCAATTAAACACGGGCAGCAGATGCTGGTAAACCATCAACTACAGAAAAAACAGATTGCATACCCTGATTTCATTAAATCCTAGGTCAAGGGATGTCAAAGCTTCGTTTACAATTTTCAGGCTTCGTGCCAAGCAAACAGCACCCTGTAAAGACAATAAACAGCTAACTAAAGATTAACCAATTTTGATTATAATGAACAATCAAAGTGCTATTATAGGTTTACATCATCTTGAAGCCCATTTGCACGTAAATCCAGAGTTTGTAGTGTGGTGTTATACTTCAAAGCATCTGCAATGTACTCAGCACCTTTCGCTCCTATCTGGAAGACATTCAAGAATTATAGCCACACCAAAGTTTGTGATATATCTCAGTTGAAATCGAAATACCATATCTATCATTCATTACCTGGCACCATCCAACCTTCAATGTTTCAATCTTCCCATGGAACTTTAGAACCTCGAACAAAGCCTTTGCACCATCAGATCCAATGGGATTGTAACCTAATTCTAACTGGAAAAAGAAGATTCAACAGCCTCAGCCTAAGAACTCCACAGGTCAAATATTACATATGAAAGTATAACAATTACTTACAGTTGTTATGACAGAGTTATCTTTTAACACATTTGCTATTTTGGTCACTCCATCTACATGGATGTTGTTACCACCTGAAAAAGGTCAAAGTTCTTGAGCAAAGGCGAAGAGACTGAGAACGCATCATGCCCATTGACTAACGGCGAAAGATGAACTACACTAACAAGAAAACAAATTTATCATGTATCAGAAAAAAAAAAAAAAAAAATCTACAACTCACAGCCAAGTCTGCATATCAATAGAGTATCACATAGCCAGTTACAAAGACAATATCAGGACAAACATATGTAGTGCACTAACCGATGTTTGAAGAGTTTCCAAGGGCTTAAGCTACCAGTTTAAAAAAAAATCAAAGAAATCTTTTATACTATGGGGCTAATGCAACAATTCTACACCAACAATCGAAAGTCAGTCAAGGTTCAGATTCTATTTCAGGTTTTAGAGAATAAGCACCTTATAAGGGAAGTACCACATAAACAAAGGTTTTGCCCATTGAGTTCCTTAGTACAACAATATGACATGGAAGGGTAAGCCAGAAATATTACACTTAATATCAGATTAGGTATTATCTATCCTTGCACATAGATCAAAAAGAATGTTTCAATATCTAAAGATTCTCTCACAACAATATTCTTCAATATACTAAACAAAATTCAAAGAAAATAAAAAGATATCCATTCTTTAGTTTTCCAAGAAAAACAGATCATGCCTCCACTGCTTCAAGGACTTTATCTATCTGAGACATATGGCAAATCCACTTTTCTGCTCTATACATTTCAGTACTATGCCTGTTACATGACAAGATGAACCCAACCCAAAGCAGTGGCAGCAAACAAAGATACCTCTTTCATCTGGTTCTTGGTCCAAGATGTGGACAAATTCTTGCTCAAAATGAGCACATATAATGAAAACACTAAAAAGTAGGATGAAATTAGTGCAATGAGAGTAATATCGTTAAGTGACAAATCAAGGCGCGTAAGACAAAGTGAAAACGGCCTAATACCAGTATGCTTTTGGAAATTGCGTCTCTTTTGTTTATTCTTGTTATACTCCAATATGCCACATGATATCAAGATACTAACAGGCAGTTAGATGAACACAATATCCTTCGTGAAGATTACAAAATAATCAGTGAGATATGACCAGATGAACTAATCTTATTGATGCATATTTGCAAGAAGTAAGTGTTTAACTACCAACACACCAAGGTAGAAGGATGAAGATGAATAAGCCCACTATCATGTAGTTAAACGAACATATAATACCACAATCCTTCTTGCCACCAAATGTAAATAAGTAAGATTATGCAAGGCAGCAATAATACTAGAAAAGGTTCTAACTTACGAGATCAACTGTCTTTATTGTACGGTTCTCCCTCAGAGCTTCTGCAATCCTTTCCGCACCCTATCACACTATTATGTTAAGTTACAAAAATAACGAAATGAATTGGACATAATCAGAAACTCTTCTCCCAAAAGACACCAGAGCAAGGCTATGTAAGGCTAGTAATTCCAATACTAAAGTTGATGTTTTCACCATTCACCGAGTTTAAAAAAAATAGTGTATACAACATGCTAGTTAAAAATGACAGAACACTCTTGGGACACATTACCTCATCAGCTATATCATTCATGTAAAGATTCAACCACAGCAAGGACTTGGTTTTCTTGATGTATTCAGCAACATGGAATGCACCTTTTGAACCAATGTCATTATTGCCTATATCAAGAAGTGTTATCTTTCCTGCAGGTCATTGGTAGCGATTCAGGAAGCATCATTCAACCTGTTATAAGGATGCTACCCAGTTAACTACTAACAATGGGACCTTTGTGAGCAGATAATCCTGAAATCAATGCCCGAACGCCTTCATTTCCGATGTCATTGCCATGTAAATGGAGTTCCTGCAACCAAAGATTTTATGACTTGGTCATAGACGAATTCGTTGAATCCCATTTCGATAATATTGCCTTCAGGTGCTCTTATGGTCTGTCTACTAAGACCTTATCATAGATTAGGGGTGCAGCCGCGTCTCCAGCAACAGCATATAAGTAGATTTCATAGCTGCTAATCTACAGGTCGGAACGAATATGCTACAAGAAATGGGCAAGAATAGTTTAAATCATGCTAATCTACAGGTCAGTGACAACATACGAAGCTAAAGGTCAACGTCAGAATCATTTTAAATTAGAATATATTATGCCTAGGAAGAAAACCACTGATACAAGAAAGCAGCCTGAATATTGAACACAATGACACCCACTGAACATATTACACCACATATGTTTCCATTACCCTTACATATTCTATATTGCTAGAATAGTTCCTTTGTTTTGGCTTAGTAAGTATAAAACCTTTAATCAGTCATAGCTGCATGGTTTCTTCTTTTTTTCCTTAACATGCAAATATAGTGCTAGAATAACTTAAAGTTTTCTTTAAAAAGGTGCACTTTGAAATACAAAGCCATTGAGTATCGAAGCCCCAATATTGAATGAATAGTTTTTTAAAGAATCAACTTAGTTGCAAATTGTACAAAGCTTAACTGATTAAAATCCAATTCAACTGTTTCGAGGTGTAATATACCCTCAATGACTTGTTTCCTTCTATTCCTTTAGCTAGACTTGCTGCGCCAAGTGCACCACCATAATTGCCGCTAAAAGATATTAAAAAAAACCTGTGTTATACTCCCACAAATTGAATCCTACCAAAATGTCTAATTCATCATAAACAATAATTAAATTGGAAAAATTATATGATATTATATTTGTTCACTAGTAGCTGCATTAGTAAGCATCACTTACTTGAGATGTAGCGACCGTAAAGCGTTGTTCTCAAGAAGTGCAGAACCAAGACTTGCAAATCCCTTTTTTAAATGTAAATGAGAATGAAGAACTTTGACTAAAGGGGCATGAATATACGAAAGCGTTGAATACAATGCATATCTTAAATGATTAATAGCAACACATACTGTGTAATCTATCATATTGTTGTTAAGTTCTAGCACACGCAGAGATGAATTCTTCTTCAGCATTTCTGAAAGAGCCTTTGCTCCCTGTGTTAAGAAATATTAAGCACAGGATAAATATAGGCAAAAATAACAGATTCCTTCTATCAACAGCTGGAATCAAGATTTAAAAAAAAAAAAGAGCCAGCTTAACCTCATCTCCAATGCCAGTACTGTTCAACTGAAGCTTTTGAATGCCTGTGTTTCCTGCTAAAGCATCTGCAAGACACTGTACAAAGCTGCACCCGTTAGGACAAAACATAACATAAGTAGAAGTTATCCCAAACAAGCGAAAAGAATACGAATTAAAATTTGCACGGAAACCAAAACTCTAGCTTTTAGGACAAACCATTGGACTTGGTACAAGGAAAAGAAAATAGTAGTGAATTTAATCCCATTTCAAGATTCCATAAGGAAAAGACAGGCATAATTACTTTTGTATGCCCATACCAAATTAAGATCAGCTTGTTCCGAGGCAAAGAAAATATCTGAACCTGTAGCATTATTTACTATAAAATTCTATAAAAAGTTTACCGCTACAATCTAAGACAGGTCAATTGAATTACTCGCTATTACTTTAACAGCAACTACGACGAAAAAATCAATGCAATTACCGGCTATTTTATTACTGGTTTCTCTACGATCCTTGTGATCTCATACCCAAGCAGTTCTCATCTAAGAAAAAAGGGCATCTAGTAGGTTCTCCCCTTGGCATCTCAGCTGTTTGTCATGAACCAAAAGATGCATAGAACTATGCATATTCCAAAAAAAAAAAAAAACACAATTATGCAAGGCAATCTAATCCTTCTACTGTATGCTTTAGGAATTAGGATACTGCTTTAAAAGATCTTCCAAATGTGTGAAATAGCGTGGAAGTGTTTGCACCAAATCTTATAATTCAAAAGGGAAATTGCATATCAGCTCCCCCCCCCCAATTTCAACAGGCGCACGAATTAGCCCCCCGAAACACGGAAACGTGCCACGTGGCGGCACGCGAGCACCGCAAAGGCAGCGCGGAAACGCGTTTCAAAGGGCTGATTCGCAAACTGCGAAATATAGGGGCTGATCTGCAATTCTCCCTAATTCAAATAAGGAAGCTAAATGGAAGTAGGCAAATAATATTACTTTAGCTCCATCATCTCCAAAAGCATTTCCAGAAAGATTGAGTGTTTTCAAGATACTATTTGATAGAAGAATGCCATCAAAAGCCTTCAGCCCAGCAGCTGTGATCCCATTGCCCGAGAGTCCACCCTCTTCTGCACTCTAGGTTAAAAAGACAGGTAATTGAATAGTTATTACTTCTTCCTGACAGCCTCTGACTATACTAAGTACTTGCATTTAAAGAAAACTACAATTACCAAAAGTCGAACCTGATTGTAGCCTAGGCTTTCGGCAAGAAAGAACAGCCTTCATCACCAAAATTACGACCTATCCTCCATATCAAGGGAAAAAAAAGATTTAAAATATGAATTTACACTGGAGTGCAAAGTGAATCATTCAGCCTAATATAGATGTAGGAAGTGAACCATGATCCTCAACAAAGAAACTTTTAAAGGAGACTATAACAGCTGCACATAGGATTAGCAACAAAGAAAAAAAAACAGTTTACCTGACATGTCAACGCTTCTGAATGATCTAAGTTCTTTAGCAAATTCATTTAACTTTTGCCTAGACTCCCTTTCAATCTTGAGATTGGAGCCTGTCAACAAGTTAGAACCTGGTGCAAATGACCACTTTATTCCTGGAAATGATGATTTCTTGTTCCCTGACGAAATTTCCTTCGGTTTTGGCACAAGAATGCTTTCAACCACCTTCCATAGTACTGTCAGCTGAAGAAACAAATCAGTAGGATTTTGTAGTTGCACTCCAGAAGTGCAAGTAATACCTTCAGCATATACACTACCAAAATGGAACTAAACAAAAATAATAATAATATATATATAGTGGATTATCTTTGTATATATATAAAGTGGATTACTTTGAACACTTTGTATATATATATAGTATCAAGCCTATAGGGCTTTGAATACTAGTTTATAACCAACGCTGGATAATATAGAACCAACAAGCCTATCCAAAGTGATTAATCTATACTTTGTTGTTTTATGATCTTTTGATCGTTAAAGCTACAGCAAATGCAAGTTTATTTTAATTTAACCCAAATCAGACAAAATATATTAAAATGGTAATTCCTAATAACCAGCAACTTGATTATCGGACTTTTAACGGATCCCCTATTCTACGTACTTAAAAATCATAATACGGTATAAAGCATAGACAACACCCAAGTATCATAATCAGAAAGTTTATCAGCTCATCAAATTGAGTTTATAAATGCTTTATGCGACTTTGACAATCATCATCGTCAGAAACACCAAACTTACACTAGATATCATTAAAACATTTTAAAAGTTTTGGCTAACCCTGTTTACCTCCAAACACCTTCACAAGTCCATCATGATAGTTTTGAAAGCAATGGACAAGTTGGATGCATGAACCAACCTGGATACCTCAAAAAATGGGTGCGTGTATGAAACCCAAAGAAATAAAAATATTCTGTTAAGCTTACTTAGATATAAGAAACCGAATTCATAAATAGAAAAAAAAAAAAGACTAATTTACTTTTAAGTTATTAAGATTTCAGAATAAGCCTTTAAAGTTATACTTATTTACTAGATAAGAAATAAAATGTTAATAATATCAGTACAAAACCTACATAGAACTACTAGTCTTAAAACGTTTACGTATAACATATCACTAGATTGCAAATAAAATTATAAAAATTATGTTTTATATGTAGTATAACATTATAATGTTTTAAGAGGTATAAGGTTTTATGAATCTATGTTTTCTTGTAAGTTTCAATTTTACTAACCCTCAAATCTAAGATTTATAATCGTAACATGTTCTGCAAAAAATAAATTACTGCTCATTTTCCATTCATAACATTTTGAATGAATTAGTCTTATAATGTGTAACAATAGGTGTCCATGTTTGCAAAGTAAAATTATTGTTCAGCATATCACAGCTGTATTACATGATTTATTGTGAGGTACACAAGTTGCTTTTAACAGATAATGGGAAAACTCCAAGCTCTACCTTACACTCAAGCCTTGCTGAAAACACAAGAAATTGTACTGCTAGGGAAAGTTAATTGCCATCCAATAGTTTGCAAATCATGCATCTAATCATGGGTTATAAATCAAAAGAAAGCAAAATTCTAGCATACTGCAACGCTTCCATGACACAATTAAGGTCGTATAAAGGTAACAAACTCCATCACCCACTAACAACCCTAAACCCTATCGAAGAAAGACACTCCTGGCTTCTAAACAATGGATTAGGTTATCAAAATCCTATCTTTATTGTTCATGGTTGAGCACAGTGATGCTTGAGGATCCACACAGCCAACTCCACCTAGTGAGAGAAAGGTTTTATTATTGATGTTGTTATGTAAGTCCTCATAGATATCTATTGGTATTCTCCATTCAATATCTATAATCACATCGTTTGGTCTATACTCATAATGGATCCATAATTTATGATTTAGAGAGATAAAGACCTTTAGAAAGAGACTAAGATTGAAACTTATTAAATCCGACTCTCTAGAAAGATCATGAAACTATTTAACATTTTCTGGGCATTTACTTCATATTGTGTTCATCACAAAATGGGTGATGCGTGTATGAAACCCAATTAATAAAAATTGTAGAAATAAAAAATATTCTTTTTTAAGTTTACTTCGACATAAGAGACCCAATTCATAAATAGGGAAAAGAAATCATAATTTACTTTTACGTTATTCAGAATCAGCATTTCAACTTATAGCTACTTAATAAGCAATAGATTAGCAATATCAGTACAAAAATTACATGGAACTACTAGCCTTCACAAAGAATTGCTTTAATAAACCGCATAAACAGTGCTTTATTTTGCTGTAATTTGCGTGGTTGCAGCAGGTAATGCTCTTTCTTTAAATATTCATCAAACTTAGAGACATTCAGATTTTAACACATTATAAAACCACTACAGCAAGAAGAGGGGCATACCAAATGTGATAGCGAGAAAGGCGCCAGCTGGAGCAACAAAGGAAGCAATCTTTTCGACGGGCAAAGAAGTTGTCGTCAGCGTCCTCTCAGCCTGAGACTGTCTGTAGACCCGCCGCCCTCCGCCACCGCCACCGCTGCCGCCAGAATTTCGGGGGAGCGCAGCCCTGGGAACGACAAGCACAAATCCCGCAATCTTTTACTTTGCCTCGACGGCACCGCCGGAACCGGGACGGTGGAGATGACAAACCTCCGGGTCGCCGAAGGCAACGAGGCGGCGGTGCTGGGAATCAATGAGAAGAGAGATAGAGCGGAGGAAGCCATTGGAATTGTTAGTAGTAGAGCTCTCCAGTGTTACAGTCCGCCGGCGGCGCTGTTATGTCGTAGACCTAGTCTGCGGTTACCATTTATCCATTGGAAACTTCAAGGAGAAACTATCCAGAAGTTTCTTTGTTTTCTGGGATACTCGTAGTCGTAGGTTAGATTCTACGATATGGTTATATAAAATGGTAATAATCAATATTCGAATAATATTTATCATTATTTATTGAATTTTTTTTTAATATTATTATTTTAATAATAAAAATTTTATTTGTCAAATTAAGATCCGCGGCGCTACATAAAAACGTCTTTTTAAAAACGCACTTCCTACACAATTAGTATAAAAGAAATGACGTTTTTTGAAAAAATGCTTTTCGTAAAAATATTTTTTCAAAAGACAATTTTCCATAAATTAGACAAAAAAAAAGGTGAAAAGTCAATACAAAAATAAGTCTTTACCCACACACAGTTTAAATGCATGGATGAATTACAAGATAATATATAAATTTCCGTTCATTTATTTGACTATTTTTAATTATTTTTGGAAAAAAAAATTTAACTACAAAATTATAGATTTTGATGTAATTTATAGTTTTGTAGTTGAAAATTTTTCGAAAAAATACTAAACAGTATGCCAAAATAATAATCACAATTTTAATCATCTTTTTTATTACTGTTTGATATTTTTTTAAATAATCTTCCAATTTCAAATTTATAAATCGCATCAAAATATACAACTTTGTAATTTAAAATTTTTTAAAAAAAATAATAAAAATATATCAAATAAATGAACAGAAATTTATATAACATCTCGTAGTTCGTAAGTTCTTGTTGGACGCGTTTGATTAAATAACAAATATGATCAAACATTTATAAACGAAAAAATATATATATATATATATATTGGTGCTAAAAGCATCATTGAAAATAGGTTTAAAATCAATATTGTATTAAAATTGATATGGTGTTAACACTGAAAGTCGATATATCGGTAGGATATATCGGTAGTCCCATACGATATGGTTTTAAAATCGATGTTGTATTAAAATCAATATGGTCTTAAACCTATTTTCAATGCTGCTTTTAACACCAAAATAAATATTTTTGTTCGTTTTAAATGTTTGACACATATGTATGTTATTTAATCGAACGTGTCCAACAAGAACTTACAAACTACGAGATGTGATATAAATTTTCGTTCATTTATTTGACCTATTTTTTATTATTATTTTAAAAAAAAATTACAAAATTATAAATTTTGATGCAATCTATAAATTTGTATTTAGAAGATTATTCAAAAAATGTTAAACGGTAAACCAAAAAGATGATTATAGTTTTGATTATTATTTTAGCATATTGTTTAGCATTTTTTTGAAAAACTTTCAATTACAGAATTGTAGATTACATCAAATCTCTAACTTTGTAGTTCAATAATTTTTAAAAAAATAATTAAAAATAGTTTAAATAAATGAACAAAAATTTATATATTATCTCGTAGTTTGTGCATACATTTAAACTGTGTGGATAACAGTGTGTGAGTGAAGAGGGAGAGTGTGTTTTGAAAAGACGCTCTTCCTCTAGTATTCACTTTTCACCTTTTTTTTGTTTAAGTTATGAAAAAGTGTCTTTTAAAAAAACGATTTTACGAAAAGCGTCTTTTTAAAAAATGCCCTTCTTTTTTTGCTGACTGTACAGGAAGTGCGTCTTTTGGAAAGACGTTGTTCCTACGTGGCGCTGCGTACCTTAATTTGGCAAATAAAATTTTTATAATATTATTTTAATATTTTTTATTAAAATAATAATATTAAAAAATCTTATTTATCTATGTTTTAATTGGATGAAAAGTGTTACTAAATTGGATAACTTCTATTCTCATCGAGGATAAAATTACACTCATCTCTTGAGGTGGATAAAATTTTACCTATATAATCAAAATCCATCATTCTTCTCTCTCTTTTAATTAACTTTTTAATTAATTTAATTAAATATTAAAGTTTCATTCCTTTGCACTGTAGCCATTGCCATTAGGGCTGAGCATTACCCGAACCTACCCGAAAAACCGAACCGAACCGATCCGAACAAAGTCAAAATTTCGGGTTCAGTTCGGGTCGGGTTCGGTTCGGGTCGGCATTTTAATAGTTCGGTTCTATATAATTCGGTTCGGGTTTGGTAATCGAATTTCGGGTCGGTTCGGGTTGGACCCGAATTATCCTAGCGAGTCATATTTTAATTAGTTTTCGTTAGTTTTATGTGCTAATTTTTCCTTTTTAAACAAAACATTCATATTATAACTTCGGGTCGACCCGAACCGACCCGAATCCGAATTGGTAGTGAATAAAAATAACTTTTGCTATTATTCGGGTAAACCCGAACCAACCCGAACTAACCCGAATTTTAGTCGGTTCGGGTCGGTTCGGGTTGAAACGAAATTCGGGTCGGTTCGGGTCCGAAGGTATTCGGTTTGGGTCAGCCTTAAAATTTCGGTTCGGGTCGGTTCGGTTCGGGTTGACCCGAATGCTCAGCCCTAATTGCCATAATATGGAAAATATTGACCATTTATTCTTTGATTGCAAATTTTCCTCAAAAGTTTGGAAGGCTATTAGTCAATGGATTGGCCTATATCCCCCTCTATCTAATTTGAAATTCCTATTCTCTTGGATTGTCAAAAAGTTAAAAGAAAATATTTGTGTTGCTAGAATGAGAAGAGTGGCTTTTACTGTCGCTATCTATCATATTTGAAAATCTAGAAATCTTAAATAACTTTTCAATATTATAAACTTGCTGAAACTGATGTTATTTTACAAATAAAATCAGATGTTACATTGAGGCTAATGAAATTCAATGAAATTGTGTAGAAATTTTGGTTTGGCAATTTGGAAAAGTATGGTAAAGTGACTATCTGAGAATAAACTTTCACTAAAACAAGGCTAATGGAGGATAAAGGCTTACTCAGTTGTCTCATTTCTGATAAGCATAATTTATATATATATATATATATATTTAGCATTAACTATACACTAATTTTATTATTTGTTGGTTGTTTGTAGGTCAAAATAATTAAATTAAAGTTAAATGCGCATTAAAGGTTCGACCGATGGATCGGAGCAAATTTGCATTATTATGGATAGATTTGAAGTCCAACTGAAGCCTTTAAAACTTGTGAAAAAGAAAAAAAACAAATAAGATGCAAGAAGAAATGAGGGAAAACAACTCAAATGAAGAAAAATTAAAAAGAGAAAATATTATTTTGGAAAATTAACGAAGAGAAGAAAATGAAGAAGAATGTAAGATATAAATAGGAGGAGAGACATGCATAAGAGAAGGACCCCGTTGGGAAAATAAAGTTTGTAATTTTAATTTGTTGTTATCATTTCTCCATGAATTGAAATTTTGTTGAGGACACAATTTATAGTCTAACTATGAGAATATAGATTTCTTTATCAAGTTATTCTAGAATATAGTTACTTCTATATCGAATGGTTCACTGTCCTTAATGCTTTTAAGTGATTGATCACCACTTAAATGAAATGATGATTTATGATGAGATTGAAAAATAAATCATAAATAATGTTTATAGTAAAACATACCACGAAATCATGTAAAATAGAGATATTTATATAGAATTCGTTTAGCAAATGAAGTTCCTAAAATATAATGCGTTTATCTCTGATCAACCTGCATAGAGATATAGTAGGTGAAATGAGAGAAATAGTTTTAATATTTATCGAGAGAGAATATTAAATAATAAAAGGATTTGCTGGAAATTGAATTAATCTTGTTCAAAATGTTAGATAAAAGAATTTAGATTATCATAGCGAATGCAAATTGTGTACCTCAATATCATATTTTGGAGAATTTTTATCAATTTAAATTATATTTATTAGTTATTTCGGTTGTTAAATAAAATCAGGATTAAACCTAGGCCGGTAATTAATAAATTAAGTCTCCGAGAGAACGATACTCTACTCACTCTTTATTATTTGTTCGATTAGTGCGCTTGCTAGAATTTCACGCAACAATTTCCTTACTCTCTATCCCTGTTTTCATAATTACAGTGGAAATGATGAAGCACTTTATTTTGGTTATAAATAGAGAGGCTACTCCTCCATTGACTTATTAAGCCTCAAATGGAATTCTGGGGTCTTCAGATTCTAAAATCCTAAGCCTCAAATGAATTCTGGGTCTTCAGATTCTAAAATCCTTGTTTTCATAGGTATCAATATTTAAAATGTGATTTCTTGCATGATGTTTGGTTGTTGTACTAACTACTTGTCAGGGTTATCATTTCATAAAATAAGTCCCGAGTATTAGTTTTCCATAAAACATGGTGGACTCTATAAAAAAAAGATTTTGGCATCCATTTGGACCTTGGACAAATTCTGTCTAGGTTGAGTTTTGGGCCCTAGATAAGTTCTTTAAAGACCATGTTTACTATTACTGTTTCTTGATTTTGTTTTGACCTAACTGTCTAAATTGGATAAATTTTAAGTCCCAAGTATTGGTGTCCTATAAACCTAATAGTTATTTTCCCAAAAAAAAATTGGAATCTATGTGGGTCTAACAGGAACTTTCTCTGTTATTAGCCTACATGCAGTGCTAATAAATCTGGGTCCTTTGGTATCTACTCTGATCCACTGTTTTTTTAAATGTCATTAGATAATCTTTCCTATTGTTTCTATACAGAAATGGTTGCTGTTGGTGGTTTTGTTCTGTGCAGATAGTGAAGAAGGCTGTTTTAAAAAGACCAATCATTTTGCTGCTTGCTTTGTTTTAAATGTGATAAAATTAAGTGACAATAGATGCTGTTATCTGATCAATCTGAGTACAATACCTGGTGTGGATGATCTGGCTGAAACAATGAAGTGATCATAAGTTTTGGATGAGCTTGGTTAGCTTTCCTTAATGTCTATGGTTAAGATCAGGTGCTCAAATGTTAAAATCATATCTAATAGGTTGTCGTTTGGGGATTTTTATTTTTCAGTTACTCTACTGTAATAGATTTTATAGTTATTTTCATAAACGTTTTGCAATTATATTTGTCTGATCAAGACAAGTGCTTACTTACCAAAAAAAAAAACCCATCTCAATGAAATATTTGGTTGATAAAACGAAAACAATTCAAAATAATATTGGTAAATACCATTTCAGCTCCCCTTTTTAAGGGTCGGCCAATTCAGCCCCTGGAAACGCGTTTTCAGGGGCTGAATTGGCCCAAATGGAAAAAACGGGGGCTGAAATGGTATTACCCCAAATAATATAGTTCGATTCATATTATAACCGTCAATAACATGATTAAGATATCAATTTTTATTATTTCTGAGTACTTCATTGTTTTTGAGTAGAGATATCAATTTTTACCCATTCTTTGGCTGAACTAAACATAATAAAGATCTTATTTCTTTTTTTAGTGATTTCAGTACACTTAAATTCTACATTTATTTCTGAGTTTGACCTCCAATCAAATATTATATAAGACTTAGTTTGATTAATTTTTATTTGCTAACAATTCATAATTCCCATAAAATGGAATGTATGATCCTAATCTTTTCTACCAAAGGTAGGATTTGGAAGTGATTCCATTGTCAACCTTCTATCTCCCAAACAGTAGAGGTCCTTAGTTCTACTCATGTTTTGAGGTTGAACTGATATGTTTAAGGTTATACTCATGTTTTGAATTCAAATTCATGCTTTTCTGAGTTCAATCGGCTAATTTGTACTACTGGGATCCATAACATAGTCTAATAAATTCTTTTTTTTTTTAAATGTATAATTAAGGTTTTAAATTTCGGACGGCACGCAATTCCGGACGACGGGCGGCACGCAATTTCGGACGACACGCTGCGTGCCGTCCGAAACGTCTCGGAGCCGGCCGGCCAGCACCGCTGAAATGTCTCGGAGCCGGCCAGCGCTAGCACTGGAACGGTGCTGGGCCGGCCGGCACAACTTTTTTTTTCTTTTTTTTAATAGTCGTTTCACGAGGAAGATGAACAGTCACGCATGATATGGGAGGTTACGTGCTGGGACGTGTGGCGAAGACTTGACGTCGGTACCTCTTGGACACGTGGCGTCGTTTCGACGTCGGGGGCGTACGACTGCACCGACGTCTTGAGACGTCGGTTTTGTTTACAGAAAACGTGGGCAGCGGAAGACTCGGTCGCCCAGCCGTTACGGGATGGCACGTGGCGCGCACCTAGAAGCTGTTGACCGCGTAAATCGGATCGGGATCCGATTCTTTCTCGCTTAACCGTCTGGCGAGTGGTATAAAAGGAGACCCCTCGCTAATGTAGAGGGGTTGGCATTTCATTGTATTCTGGAGAGACTGAGTGAGATAATCCGAGCTATTCGATCAGCTCGGATCCTTTGTAATCCCTTTCTCCGATTAGTGTTTATTTTCTCGTGGTCGCGTACGACCCGTGGTTTTACCTCGGCTTTAACCGAGGGTTTCCACGTTAAAAATCGTGTGTCTCTTGCTAGCTTTTCTTAACCAATCTCGTCTTCGAGCACTTAGTAGATCGGTCGAGTACGCTCGATCAATTGGCGCCGTCTGTGGGAATAAACATCACGAAGACATGGTTTACAAGAAAACCACGAGCAGACTGAACCGTGCGGCCGTCAGCGAGGATCGCAGACAACCAGAGGAAGCAGACGCCAACGGCGCACGGAACGTCGGACACGGAAATCCAGCAACGGAAGCCCCCGAGCAGTCGCAAGAATCTATGCAACGCTCGCGAGGGGTCGAAGAGGGACAACAGGCGAATGGCGTCCCGGTCACACTGGACGATGTCCGCGCGCTCCTGAGAGAGGAATTACAAACCCTCGTGCGAGGATACAACGCAGCGGAAGTTGCACCGCGCGCCCGCAACGAGAAGCGGAAAGACAGGAGCATTCTGGGCAGTCGGCGCAGCGACGTCGAAGGAACTCCCCTAATCGCAGTCGTGGCTCGGCGTTCGATCGCCTCGGTCCCCGAGGATCCAGGAACGCTTAGGGAGCCACGGGGCGAGGTTGGCGAGGGAGAGAGAACAAGCAAGATCTGCTGAAAGAGGACGGGCAAGGACCGCCGAAAGACAACAAGCGGAACCAGTCGGAGGAGGACGCGAAGCTCGCGTAAGCAATAGGAGGTCAGAGGCGGTATCTTCCGAAGAGTCGAACGGGGGGTCGAATCAAGCCGAGGTAGTCTCGAAGGGCAAAACAAAGGAGGGTTGCGGAGCTGCCAAATCAGCCTTCGGCAGAGACCCGAACTCACCCTTTTCGGCGAAGATCTTGGACGCGCCTCTGCCGCACAATTACAAACCCAAAATCTCCAAGTACAACGGTCGCTCGGCACCGAAAGCCCACGTATCTTGCTACATGACCGCAATGCGATTCACGGGATATGACGAGGCTGCATATTGCCAGGGTTTCCCAATGACGCTGGAAGGACCCGCTCAGACCTGGTTCACAGGACTGAGGCCGGGTCCATTAACAGCTGGGATGACCTCGTAGATGCGTTCCAGACCCGGTTCTTGCTAGCACGGATTTTCCAAAAGATGCAGAGAGCCTTCTTAACGTCGTCCAGAAGGAAGGGGAAAGGCTCAAGGCGTTTTTTAAGAGATTCTGCGAGGCGCAGCAGACGATGCAAGACGTTGATCCGAAGTTGGCGTGACAGCGCTAAAGAGGGGGGTCCGACATAAACAGCTGTCATATGACTTTCATACAAATCCCGCGAGACCCTTACGAAGGCCTATGAAAAGGTCCGATTGACGATCGAGGCGGAAGAGCGTGAGGACGAGCTGACCCGAGGACAGAAAAGGGAGGGAAGACAAGCAGGAAGAGCGTCGAGGCGGAACTCGGCGAAAAGAATGACGCCAGAGGATTCGAGCCGAGGTTCCACAACTACACTCGGCTGAATTCCTCAAGGAGTGAAATCTTGGCGGTGGTCGAACAACGACGCCAACTTCCGAGGCCACCGAGGTTGACTACCCGACAAACAAGAGGGACAGGTCCAAATACTGTGACTACCATCGCACACATGGACACACCACCAATGCCTGCTTGCAACTCCGAGACGTCCTCGAGGAATTGGCGAGAAGTGGAGACCTCCCGGAGTTCGTAGACAGGCCACGGACGGATCAGAGGGAACGAGACGACGCCCCACGGGACAGGGAACCTCAGCACCAGCAAGTCAGAGCTGGACCGATTCTCTTTATTGCTGGAGGACCCGGTTCGGGGGAGACACCAAGGAAAGAAACGACAACGCCAAACCTCCCAGCCGTATATCAGGTCAGTTCGACGCTGGGGCAACAGAGAATGTATCACGTTCACGGACGCCGAGCTCGTGCCGGTGGAAGCTCCACATGACGACGCGCTGATTGTGTCAATGATCATGGCAACCGAGAGGTAAAAAGAGTATTTATTGACACTGGAGCCTCATCAAATATCTTGTTCTATGATGCCTTGATCAGGATGGGATTGACGGAGGCTGACCTGACGACGGACAGTGCAGTGTGTATGGGCTCGGCGGTCCAGACCTCGTCCCAGTTGGAACCATCTCCATACTCGTGACGGTAGGGACAGAACCACGACAAAGACGTAAAGATGACGTTCCTCGTCCTGAACATTCCGTCGGCTACAACGTCATACTGGGGAGGCCCGGAATTAGTCGCTACAATTGTGGCCTCTCTTCCACATCAGCGGGCGAAGTTCAAGACTGCTCACGGGATCGGCGAGATACGAGGCGACCCTGAGGAGGCACGGCGCTGTACCGAAACAGCTTGAGAAGGAAGGAAACACTCCCGATCGAGGTACTCGATGTCAGGGACGAAGACACTAAAATGGGCGGACCTGCGGAGCCCACTTCCCGTCCCACTACGAGGCGACGAAAGTTCAAGGTGCATACAAGTAGGTCGGGATTAAGTGGCGCGAGTTCGAAAACGTCGTCGGCTGCCTTCGAAAAAATAACGACTTATTCGCTTGGGCACCATCCGACATGCCAGGGCTGGACCCGGAAGTGATTTGCCACGAACTGCGAGTCGATCCCTCGCACAAACCGGTGAAGCAGAAGAAGAGAAGCTTCGCGCCAGAGAGGAGCCGAGCTATAAAGCCGAGCTAGAGAAGTTGCTGAAGGCGGGATTCATTCGGAGGTCCGATATCCTGACTGGTTGGCTAACGTCGTACTCGTGAAGAAAGCCAGCGGCAAGTGGAGGATGTGCATAGATTTTTCGGATCTAAATAAGGCCTGTCCTAAGGACAGCTATCCGTTGCCACGTATAGATCAGTTGGTAGATGCCACGGCAGGACACGAGCTACTGAGCTTCATGGATGCCTTCTCCGGATATAACCAGGTCAGAATGCACCGAGACGACGAGGAGAAGACTAGCTTCATCACGGACTACGGCACATACTGTTACAGAGTGATGCCGTTTGGCTTGAAGAACGCAGGGGCAACCTTTCAGCGAGGAATGGACGTAATATTCGAACCTCTGCTCGGCAAGACGGTGGAAGCTTACGTGGACGATATCGTGGTGAAGAGTAAAAAGAAGGAAGATCACGCAACCGACCTCCAGGCTGCGTTTGATCTAATGCGCGGCAGCAACATGAGGCTGAACCCCGAGAAGTGTGCCTTCGGAGTTTCCTCTGGCAAATTCCTCGGCTACATGGTCACCCCTCGGGGCATCGAAGCCAACCCCGAGAAAGTGAGAGCAATCTTGGAGATGCAAGAGCCCCGCAACATGAAGGAAGCACAGAGGCTGCTGGAAGGTTGACTGCCCTCGGACGTTTCATCTCACGCTCGGGGACAAGTGCGGGCACTTCTTCAAAGTTTTGAGAGGAGCGAAAGGGCCATCAAATGGAACGAAGACTGTAACGAGCCTTCGAAGAATTAAAACCTTCTGACCCCCCTTGCTGGTAGTCCAATCCGAGGTGAAACCTTATTTTTGTACTTAGCGGTCTCCTTGGTGGCGATAAGCTCGGTGCTCTTGCGAGAGGAAGAGGGGATCCAACGGCCGATCTACTACGTGAGCAAGATATTGAAAGACGCAGAGACCAGGTATACCTCGGCCGAAAAATTAGCCTTAGCCCTGGTGGTGACGGCTCGGCGTCTGAGACCCTATTTCCAAGCTCACACGGTGCAGGTGCTGACAGATCAACCGTTGAAGCAAATGCTAGCGAAGCCTGAAACGTCGGGACGCTTGACGAAATGGTCGGTGGAGCTCTCTGAATTTGATCTGCATTATACACCAAGGTCGGCGATGAAAGGGCAAGTCCTCGCGGATTTCCTTGTGGAAATGACGATACCCACTGACGACATGCTAACAAGCACGGACGTTATTCCTGACAACGACTCGTGGATCCTCTACTCAGACGGATCGTCCACCACCGAGGGTAGCGGCGCGGGTTTATACTCACGAGCCCTGGAGGGGCTCGGCTAGAGTACGCCATCAGGTTCAATTTCCCGTCATCCAACAACGTATCAGAGTATGAGGCGTTGATCGCAGGAACCAGACTGGCCAAGCAGCTCGGGTCAACACGTTTGCTCGCGTACACTGATTCCCAGCTGGTGACTGAACAAATCGGAGGTGACTACGCTGCCCGAGACGATATTATGGCTCGATATCTCGACAAAGTTCGGCGGCTCAAAAGCGGTTTCCATTCGTTCGAAGTTCGTCATATACCGAGGCATGACAATTTGGAAGCAGATGCGCTATCCAAACTGGCGTCAGGGGCGGCACGAGGAGCCCCGGCCACCATATTCTTTGAAGAACTCCAAAGGCCGAGCATAGAAGAGGAGGAGATCTCAGTGATCGAGGAAGGAGACACATGGATGACGCCTTTAATTCGCTACCTGAGCACTGGGGCAGTCCCCGAAAATAAGAAGGAAGCTGACAAGCTGAAGCGTCGGGCAGCACGGTTCGTAATCATCGGCGATCAACTATACCGTAAGTCTTTCTCGGCCCCGTATCTCAAATGTGCTCGCCCAGAGATTGCACAGAAGATCCTCGAAGAAGTACACGAAGGATTCTGCTCTAACCACGTCGGAGCAAGAACGCTGGCTCAGAAGGTATTTCGACAGGGCTATTTTTGGCCCACAGTTCTGAGAGATGCCGAAGCCTACGTCAGCAAATGCGAGAGATGTCAGGTACATGCGAAAATCCATCACGTACCTGCAGAACCCATAAGTTGCCTTACCGCACCATGGCCATTCGCTCAGTGGGGCATTGACATCCTCGGGCCTCTTCCAATAGCTATCGTCAGCGCAAGTTCCTTATTGTGGCGATAGACTACTTCACCAAGTGGGTCGAAGCGGAAGCAACAGCGACGATTACTGGTCGGGTCGTCCAAAAATTTCTCGAACAATCCATAGTCAGCCGATTTGGGATACCGAGGACCATAATCAGTGACAACGGCAGACAATTCGACTGTCCCGAAGTCAGAGAATTCTGCAGCCTGTTAAACATCCGACATCGGTTCACTTCGGTATCATCCTCAGGCTAATGGACAGGTCGAAAACATGAACAGAACCATACTTGAAGGCTTGCGAAAACGTCTGGAAGGAGCAGCTGGAAACTGGCCGGAGGTGCTGCCTTACGTCTTGTGGGCGTACCGAACCACACATCGGACCTCGACAGGAGAAACGCCGTTCAGCCTTACCTACGGCACCGAGGCTTCGTGCCGGTGAGATAGGCGACCCGTCCCTACGCGTGGAGTACTTCGACGAGGCCACCAACGCTGAAAAACTAAACAACAACTTAGACCTGCTAGACGAAAGGAGGGAAGTAGCAGTGATCCGAGCTGAGGCTTATAGACACCGAGCCTACCAATACTACAACGGGAGAGTGCGAAGTCGAGGATTTAAAGTGGGCGACCTAGTTCTGAGAAAAATTCAAGCCAACACTAACAAATTGGGACCAAACTGGGAAGGTCCGTACCGAATAAAGGAGGTCATAGGACATGGGGCATACAAGCTGGCAGACTCGTCGGGAAAGGATGTGCCGAGGACGTGGAACATAATCAACTTGAGACGGTACTATCAATGATGCATCTACCTCTCACTTAGTGTAGGAGTTATTTCTCTGTTTTTGTCTACCTTTGTTCACTTCGGCTTGTAGCATTTCATGAATTCAATAAAAGAAGTTATTTCTACCAAGTTAAGACGTCGGTCAGAATAAGGCCAACACTGGTAATAGAAGTCGCTCTAACACCGACGCTCTCCCAAAACTCGGTGCGAGTAGACGATCGACGGAAAATTCGTTGCCCTTCCCAGACTCCGATCGGCTATGCCCTCGGTGGGACGGGAACAGAATAAAAACGCCGACAGTGTAATACCTCGGCGCAACGAAACTTGGTAACGAACACCGACGCGCTCTTAGCGCATACTATCTCGGTGCTACCAAGGTACGACCCCGACACTAAGGCCCGACGAGGCTAAAACTCGGTGGCGTTGAAATAATGTCTCGTAAAGGAAAGAACACTTTTTTCAAAGGAAAGGTCATTCTATAAACGAGTTCGGGTCTCGGGACAGCCCCCCGAGTAACCAAAAGAAAGAAATAAAGAAAGGAAGAAAGGCCTTAAGAGCCAGAAGCAGCCTGACCACCAGAAGTCGCGGGCACATCGGTGTCGTTATCCTCTTCACTTTCATCCGACGCCTCTTGCCCCGATTCCCTTCGTTTCTGAATCTCGCCACAATTGTCGTTTCGTCGAGGAACGAAAGGGACTTCTGTTGGAGATGCTGCTTACACAAGCGACGACACTGGGCGACCGCGTCCATCACCCAATCCACGGCGTACTTGTTGAGCTCGTCTTTGTACGCCTTTGACTGGACGAAACTCGCAACGGCTCGGTCGCCCGACCGTTCCGCTTCCGCCTTCGCCTCAGCCAGCTTGCGGTCACTCTCCTCGGCAGTAGACTTGGCTTTCTCTAGAGCTTCGTCGGCGTCTTTCCTCTTCTGCACCTCGGCCGCTAGCTGACTCCGCAAGTCGGTGATGGAAGAGCAGGCCTTAGCATGAGCCTCCTTCGCCGTCGCCGTCGTCAGGTCCAGGTTGTCTTGAAGAATCTTCGCCTCCTCCTGAGAAGCTTTCAGTTGTTCCTGGAGGGACTTCACGTCGGCCTCGTACAAAGCCCGCTCTTGCACCCAGTCGCGGAATTGGCGGTCGTTCCTCAAAAACCGACGATGTAAGTCGGAAGCAGCAACAAAGGCCTAGAGATAAATGATCAACTACTTAGCGAGAAGAAGGAAAAGATGAAAGGCTATGTATCGGACTTACGTGGTAAGTAGCCTTAGCGAAGACCGACGCCGAAGCCATATCCTCGAGTGCGGCCAATTCATCTCTATCCCGCGGCAAAGGCGCGCAGTTGAGGTGAACGGAGGCGACCTCGGAGTCATCAAAGCCGACGTCCCCCCATTTTAGGTTCCAGGGGGGAGGTAAACGTCAGACATGAGTGGATCGTGGGAAAGTGACCCAACTCCGGGGACCCTGGGGGGCTCGCGTCCTCCTCCTCGCACCTGTCTCCCGCGCGATCTCTTTCCCGGCGCGTTTCCTGGAGGTGACGGTCCCGGCAGGTGTCCCGAGATCATCCGCTCGATCCTGCTGCGAGCCGACATCAAATGACGAAGGGACGTCAACCGGGTCGGTAGCGGGAGCTGGTGTCGGTGCGGTTCTCTCCTCAGACCCAGTCACACTGGGGGACTTCCCTTTGCTTTTCTTCGCCTCCTTTGCGGCCTTCCTCGCCGCTTTCTCGGCCTTCTTACGGTTCACGAGCTCGTCCATCGCACGAGGGGGAGGTCGAGCTACTTGCGAAGAAGAAGAAGAACCTGCCAAGGAAATATACACGTGAATCAGCAAACGACAACAAGGTGGCGAAAGCCGAGTTGAAGTGAACAGCATACCGTCACATTTAAGGAGGAAAGCAGCTATTTGCGCCAACAACTCCTCGGACGGGCTCTTCAAATCAACTGAACCGTTATACGTCAAGTAACTCATGATGTTGTTACTCAGCTGTTCTCCCGCAACCGGAATCGGAGTTTTCAAAGCCTCGGGGTTCGGCTCGCCCCAAACTCTGTTGAACGACCAAGACGGGTCGGCTCGGATAAAGAAAAATCTAGGCTTCCAGTGGTGCACCGACGAAGCACGTCCGGCCAAATTCTTACCACTTTTCGTTAATCTACAGCGAAAATAGAACCAACCCCGAGACTTCGTCGACTCCATACACTCAAAAAGGTAACGAAACATTTCTACAGATGGGTTAACACCTCGACAACTACAGATGTACAGAAATCCCACTATGGTACGGTAGGCGTTGGGTACGAGCTGACAGGGCATTAGCCCGTAAGTACAAAATAAGTCGACGAAGAAACGGTTAAATGGGACGCGCAGACCTAAACGGAGGTGCTCGTAGAGGACAGCAATCTCGGTGGGGTAGTAGCTGGTCATTCGTTCTTCTGACGTCGGCAACCGAGCACCGATTTCTTTTCCTAAACCAAAGCGTCTACACCACTCGGTCAATTGCTTAGCGGTGACAGTGGACTGCACTTCCTCGGGAGTAAGGGGATATATAGGAACATGGTAAGTAGAACCGACGCCTGGCGTGGGCGCGGCTTCCAAAGCGAGCAAAGTAGGTGGCGCTAATGACGCTGAAGCCGAGATCGACGAAGACGTACCTTCTATGGGATCGACCCTAACTATAGCTAACTCATCGGTCCTAGGAGGAGAAGACATGATTGACTAACCTCGAGAAGGCGATCGGCCGACCCAAAGGAAGAGCTCGGATGTATGGATAACCAACACCACCGACGTCTAGATGGAGGTCGGTGTAAGTCGCCGGAGCTAGAGGAGGATGAGAGAAATGAAGAGCAGGTAAAAACATTTTCACTCCATCGGGTATATGTAAAGCAGGAGTTGAAAAGACAGCGGCACGTACCTCGAAGCGGGTGACAGGTGTATCAAAAGCGCTAGAAGAACTCCGACGGACATGCCGACGTGCGTCACTAAGACCGTCGGGGGGCATCTGATATGGGAGGTTACGTGCTGGGACGCGTGGCGAAGACTTGACGTCGGTACCTCTTGGACACGTGGCGTCGTTTCGACGTCGGGGGCGTACGACTGCACCGACGTCTTGAGACGTCGGTTTTGTTTACAGAAAACGTGGGCAGCGGAAGACTCGGTCGCCCGGCCGTTACGGGATGGCACGTGGCGCGCACCTAGAAGCTGTTGACCGCGTAAATCGGATCGGGATCCGATTCTTTCTCGCTTAACCGTCTGGCGAATGGTATAAAAGTAGACCCCTCGCTAATGTAGAAGGGGTTGGAATTTCATTGTATTCTGGAGAGACTGAGTGAGATAATCCGAGCTATTCGATCAGCTCGGATCCTTTGTAATCCCTTTCTCCGATTAGTGTTTATTTTCTCGTGGTCGCGTACGACCCGTGGTTTTACCTCGGCTTTAACCGAGGGTTTCCACGTTAAAAATCGTGTGTCTCTTGCTAGCTTTTCTTAACCTATCTCGTCTTCGAACACTTAGTATATCGGTCGAGTACGCGCTCGATCAACGCACACCGGCGCAACATTTGTTTTTTGTTGCGCCAGTTTGGTCAAGCGCTCTGCGCGTGATCACTAAGTTTTTTAATTAAAAAAATTTAAAATAACTTTTAAAATATAAAAAATATAATAATATATAAAAATAATATTTTATTATCGGCACGGTCGACACGTCTCGAATTTAAATTTATCGAAACTCGACACGAAACGATATTTAAAACCTTAGGTTAAGTGCCGTTTGGTACCGAATTTCGACAAATTCTTTTTTTAAAGATATTTAATTTAAAAAAAAAATAAAAAAAAATAAAATAGGTCACACCCACACAGGTGCGCAACGGCAGCTGCACACTTTTAAAAAAATGAACATGTGGGCAAACGTGAGGAGGAGACGGTAAAATAAAAGAGAGAGAGAGAGAGAGAGAGAGAGAGAGAGAGAGAGAGAGAGAGAGAGAGAGAGAGTGAGTGAGAGGGAGAGAGAGAGGACGGTGCCGGTCAGCTCGGCATCGTCTCGGTGCAGGAGTCCGACGCCTTCAGCACATGTCGGACAGTACCGAACGTACCGTTTGGCTTTTAAAACCTTGAGTATAATATAACCACCTACAAGCTCATCCCAAAGCCTGGGTTAAGCTCCACAACGCGATGCTCAGCATGCTGATGCTGAAGCTGGGTATTTATTTAGAACTCGGGCTCCTTTGGCCGCTTAGAACACCAACCCACTGCTTAGAACTCGAGCTTAATAAGGGAGATTGCATATCAGTCTTGCATTATTCATCTATTTATAAATAAATCGTTCACTTTAGTTTTATATTTTTACACCATAAAAATATCTATTTAGATATTTTTTAAAAAATTTTAAATATAAAAATTATAGATCACATAATATTTTTTATGTTCAGTTTTTTATTTTTTTTAATTAAATATTATATGGTTTCAAATTTACAGTGAGTTAATGTATTGATTTTTAAAATCTACTAAAAAATGGGAATCTCAAAGCTCTATTTAAAATAAATTTTGAATGTAAAAATTATAAATTATATCAAGTTTTTTAAATAACTATTATATAATAATTAAAATATTTTAAATATAAATTTTAAAAGAGATTGACTTATAACCTTTAAAGAATTTTAGATAATGTCTAGTTTTGAACCCGTGTGATGTAGGGCTCATTAGTCATATATAAAAATAGTAATATTAAAAGTTTAATTATCTTATAATTTTTATATATTTAATTTCATATATTATTATTTTTATTAAAATATTATAATTTATTATCTATGCACCCATACGAAACACAGATATTAGTAAATTATATAAAGGATGATGTTCAAAATAATTTATTTAATTATTTTATTCATATTGTTAATGTCATATAAAGTAACAATTATTTTTTTATTTAAATATTATATTTTACTTGCCACATGTTATTAGAATAAAAAAAAATTTATATAGTATATATAGATTTAATTTGTTTGTAAAAATTAACAGTTATCTTAATTAAGTTATTATATCATACTTAATTTTTTATAAACTCCTTTTATCAATCAATACAAATACTGCATAAGTTTTTTATAATTAAAATAAATATCAAATGGTTTACTTAAAATTAGTTAAGATTTCATATGCCGGAGCAGCCGGACAACGGCTTTGATCACCCAATTTATACATATACACACACAAATAAAATAAACAAATCAATAAATAAATACACACACACCACACATATTACGAATGTCAAATAAAACGTATTTTTGACCTTTCAAATTTTACATAATTTATTTTTAATAGAAGTAATTATTAACTTAAAAGTCATATTAATTATATAATTAATTAGAAATTATAATTATTTTATCACATGTCACGTAGTGAGATAGATGAAGGTGCCATATGACATATTACTAGTTTTGAACCCGTGCGATGCATGGTTATTAGTCATTAATATAAATGATAATATTAAAAACTTTTTATATTTTAATATATAAATTAATATATTTTTATTAAATTATATATATATATATATATATATATATATATATATATGTGGATAATACTATTTGAAATCTTATTCAATTTTGAATAAATTGATTTTATATAAATTAATATTTATTTTTATTAAAATATTATATATATTTATCACATGTAATTAGAGAAAAAAAAAACCAAATTAAATTTCTAAAGTTACGATTTTGATCACCCATTTGTACATATTGTATAAAATTATATATAGATTATTAAGAATTTAATAATGACCTTTAAAATTCTTCATTACATAAAAAAAGTTACGACTTTGATAAGCCATATATATATATATATATATATATATATATATTTATAATTATATAGATTATTAAAAATTTGATAATGACCTTTCAAATTCTTCTACATTATTATAATTTATCTTTTAATATATCAAATAAAAATATTATAAATTATACTTACTTTTTATATTTAGTAAAATTATTATTAATACATTAAGTATGTATTGAATTCAAACTCTCATTAAATATATGATGAATTACATATTTATTATATTTAAGTGACACATGTCAAATGGTAAGATAATAGAAACGCCATGTGGCATATTGTGAGTTATAAGAAGTGCCACATGGCGCTCAACTATTTTGATATATATATATATATATATATATAGATGAGCTATAAAAGGTGCCACATGGAATCACCTATTTTGATAAATAATTATATACATGTATATATAGAATTGCAAGCGGTTTGTAAATCAAAACTTGATGTACAATTATCCCTGGTAATAAATCCGCTCCTCCTTACTACGCATCTTTCCAAAAAATAAAGCTCCACAAGAGCCTGTCTTTTTCCCTTCCGCCTTGCTCCTTCCTTCTGTCTTTCACTCCGATCGCCGCCAACGCCGCTTGAAATACCGTCCGTCCCTCGCTCTCTTCCTACTTCCTTTCTTTTTCTTTCTATGATTGGACTCCGAAAATCGCCATAGAAAATCGCGCTAGGGTTTCGCCGGAGTCGACCCGTTAGGGTTTTCGCCAAGGTCGTAAGCGATGCCGCTGTTCCTCACGAACGAGGAGTTCCGCGACGTCGAGAACGATGCAGCTGCCCTGGCGGAGCGGGCCGACTCTGTTATAACCGATCTTCGCCGCCAGCTCGACACCGTCCGCGCTGAGGCCGACGCTGCTGCCATAGCCGCCGAGCAGACCTGTGCGATTCTTGAGCAGCGGTATGCCACCGTGTCTGCGGACGTTGCTCGCCTGCAGGCAGAGAATTCTCAGCTTTCTTCTGCCCTTGAGCAGCGCACTTCAGAAATTGCTTCTAAACATGCTGATAAGCAGCAGAATGAAATCGCCACTGTATGATTTATCCTGCTCTTTCTTTTTTTTGTATTTTTACTATATTTTCTCATATCCTGTTTCTTGATTGGTTCTCTGAATGGACAGATTGAGAAGGATGCAGAAATAGAGAGGCTTAGAGTGGAGGTCGCAGAGCTGCATAAATCGAAGCGCCAGCTGCTGGAGCTTGTTGAGCTAAAGGACGCTGAGATTGGAGAGAAAAATGCTACTATTCAGAGCTACTACGATAGGATTGTGAGTCTGGTTCTTCCTTGATAGTTTTTGCAGTATTGACTTTTCCTTTTCGACTCTTGTGTGGATTGAATTGCATTGCTTGGCATCACGATGCTGTTGTGATATTTGAATTCTTGAGGCATATGGAAGCTTTAAGGAGCAGAGCGTTTGTGGAGGCATATTGTTAAACCGTTTTAAATCGGAGAATGACGATACAATATCCAAAATTTGCCAAATAAAATTGAGGAATGTATTTTGTACTATGGGTAGGATCTATGTCAGTGCCTTTTTTCAGTAAATGTTCTTGTATTAGTACATTTGCTGATGTTTTTCAAGATGTCAGACTCCTTTCTATAGATAACTGTTTATTGTGGATGTAATAGGAAAATTGTAGCACAAGAAAGTACTCTCAGAATGACCGTTGTGGCACCCTCCATGATATTGCTTTAATACTACCTAGAATTAGGCACTACTATAGTTGTTCATTGCTAATTTTTTTGAATATCATATTACAACTGTAATAGTTTTGATCTCAGTCATAAATTCCAGGAAGCTAATTGTTTTCCAAGTATATTTTGGCCGCTGGTTATATTCCGTTACATGGGCAAGGATGTACCGATCACTTGCCGATTGTAAACATCCACTTTTTTATGAGCGTATAAATGATGGCGGATAGCTATATGCATTTTATTGTAACAGCTAAATTCAGGGTTCATCTTGAAAATTTGTAAGAATTGTTGGAAAGTTGATTTTCATTTTCTACATTGCTTGCGGAATATGATGCTTCTCTCAGAACCATTACTTACATATAAATATATAATTGTGTATTTGAAATTCTAGTTGATTAAGTATTATTAACTAGTACTTAAGTGACTATTTATATTGATGTTTTCTTATTTCCATGAAGGTTAATCTTATTGAAGATGCTAACTCAAAGGAAGCGAGGATCCGTGATCTTGAGGCAGAAGTGGCTAGGTTTCGTGCAGTGTGCGACCGTCTTACCAAGGTGGGCATAAAATATCTTTCTTTTTTTTTTCATCACGACATATTTCATGATTAAGCTTGCATTCTTTGCAGTTTATATGAACTTTTGATGGTCATCTTAGGAATGTTTTTCATTTTTTGTTTATATGTTTCAAATTTCATTAAGGGAAGTAATGTATTCATTGTGATATTGCTTTCCACTTTCCCATTACCATTGCCATGAGTATACTTGAATTGCTTCTGTTTTCATAAAAATGGGTATGTAGACCATAATCTCCATTCTATAATGAACTTGTGTATGTTTTTGCAGGAGAAGGAATTGATGGAGAAACACAATGATTGGCTAAATGAGGAGCTTACTGCAAAAGTTAACAGTCTTATTGAGTTTCGTAAAGAACAGATGGAGGTGGAATCTAGCCTTATTTCTCAGAAAAGAGATGTAATATTCCTCTTCCTGTTATAAAGAGAAAAGGATGGCAAAAGGTTTAGAATTTCTATCTAATGACTTTGTTTAATCATGTTTTCAGCTGGAAAAAGAATTGAAGGAGTCTTCTAGCTTGTATGCACAAAGTAAAGACAGAATTTTGGAACTGGAGCATAAAGTTTCTTCCCTAGAGGAGGTATAGTGTAGTTGCTATGTTTTGTGGTTATGGTTGTGATTCTTGATGTTTATTGGTGATATATTTCTTCATTGTAGGAATTGCTATCGTGCAAGGATGCTAGTGCTGCTAGTAATGAGCGCTTTGCTATTGAATTGTCCACTGTAAGTTCCACATAAAGACATTTTGACATGCTGTCTTCATAGTTCTAAGCCGCCTTTATTATTGTTTTTAAAAATGTTACATTAAAATCTGCTTTTGAGATTGCTTCATATTGTTTTATGATAATAAATTTTAGGTTTTCTTTCGGCCTCATGTGGCTAGTTTGTCCATCTAGATGGTTCAAAACACATTTGTGATTGCTTTCTACTTTTGTTATTTAGAAACATTGCTATTGTTGCATTTGGTACCTATATGTAAAATGAGTTGGGGGGGGATTTACTGGTATAGTGTCATACAATGTAACAACTCATTTGGAACGTTTTTGCCAATTAGGTAATTTGAAATGTGTTTCAACTTTCTTATCAAGAGCCCTGTACTATGCTCCTACCAGAAAATTTGTACGTACATGTAAGGTGTCCTCTTATCTTTACGCTCTTTCAGCTTTTTGGTCTTAATGTTGAGGATCCTCTTTTCTCCACCACAATTCGTCGTTGCGGTTGGTTTTCTAAGTAAATATATAACAATCTTGGGAGGTTGAAAGATGCCCTTGTGCGAGAGTTGGTTTGTAAACCCTTTCATAGACATAGCCGTTTGATTTAGTAAGCTTGTTTTAACTGAGCTTCTCAATCGATAATTGTTAAAAGTTAAAACAATAGCATGAATAGCCTGTTTTAACTGAGCACTAAAGTGGTTAAGATGTCTCATTTTCTGTAGTACCCTTTTTTTTCCCTGTTAGACGCCTCTAATGTTTGCGTAGAGAGATGATCGTGAAGGATGCTTATCCAAAAACCGGTTTTAGTACCAAGTCTTATAGTTTGAATACAAAGATGAGTTTCTCAAACTATCATAAGTGTCCTCTTTGAAGCTACTGAATAGTTATTTCCCCAATTAAGCCTCAAAGGATGTTGTTTCCCCAATTGTCAGAATAGACATGCATAATTTTAGTACGCAAATAATCACATAATGCAGTGTTGAGTATATCTGTAAAACCAACATATTTTGGGATGTGTAATATATATATATATATATATATATATATATATATATATATATATATATATATATATATATATATATCTGTATGTGTGGTGCGCGCGCGCATCTCTCGCTCTCTCTTTATATATATGTGGATGTGGTTGTTTCATCCTAAATTGATTATGTGTGTGTGTGTGTGTGCGCGCGCGCGTGTCTCTCGCTCTCTCTATATATATATGTGGATGTGGTTGTTTCATCCTAAATTGATTATGTGTGTGTGCGCGCGTGTCTCTCGCTCTCTCTTTATATATATGTGGATGTGGTTGTTTCATCCTAAATTGATTATGTGTGTGTGTGTGTGTGTGTGTGTGTTTGTGTCTCTCGCTCTCTCTTTATATATATGTGGATGTGGTTGTTTCATCCTATATTGATTATGTGTGTGTGCGCGCGCGCGTCTCTCGCTCTCTCTTTATATATATATGTAGATGTGGTTGTTTCATCCTAAATTGATCATGTGTGTGTGCGCGCGTGTCTCTCGCTCTCTCTTTATATATATGTGGATGTGGTTGTTTCATCCTAAATTGATTAGTGGGATTACATGCATCACATTCTTGATTTCAGTTGTGAGATCTTTATCGTGACATGTATTTGTAGGTCTCTAAGCTTGCAGACTTGTATAAAGCAAGTTCGGAGGAATGGTCCAAAAAGGCGGGAGATCTTGAGGGTGTAATTAAAGCATTAGAGGTAACAACATATGGTTGAACTTCATAACTTTCTTGACTAATATTGTTGGTGTGTTGCTAGAATCCTTCTTCCTTTTAATACAGATGCACCTAAGCCAAGTTGAAAATGATTACAAGAGCAAACTGGAGATAGAAGTATCATCGAGACAAGAACTCGAAAAGGTTTCTTTGCTTGTGCATTGTAGTTTAACTTGATTATTGGTATATAATTTTCAGGCTTTTTCATTTCGCTTTCATTAGATAACTCAACCAAATTTGCAATGAATGCATTTTGTTTTTGCCGTTTCCTCTTATCTATGTTGCTTAGGATGAGGTTGGAATGCTATTATGGTGTTTAATTGGGTTCTTTTTCATCCTTTTTTGATAATGTCACACTTGCGTTTTGTTGAGTTGTCATTCAGGAGTCTTTGGATTTGAAGGAGAAACTAGAAAAATGTGAAGCGGATCTGGATAACACAAGGAAGACAAATGAGTTCAGCATTCTTCCTGCATCCAGTATGCAACCTCTAATGAATCTGGAGGATTTGTATGTTCTATCTCCACTGGCAATAGCCATTGAGTTTTTAATAGTTTATAGTGTTCATGTTTGAATTAATCTCGGTTCAGTTATCATTTTATCATATTGATGGTTTATTTGTTCTATCTCCTTTTTGGTTATTTTTATATGTTAAAAATATGTTTATTTGCTGTGTAAATTTTTTTAAATTTTTTCTACATGTGTCACATTTGTGATAAAATAAAAGAATTGGGTACCAAGGGACTTCTCTATGGTGATGGTGTGTGTCACTGTGATATTCAAGTGAAATTGGTTTAGGTTATTTTCACTTCAAGAATACCTAATATTTTTGTAGTTTGTTGAAATACATCGTGTTAATCTGTTATCGAGATATTGAGCACAACCCATTTTATGGCCCTTTATGTAGGGTTTATCTATTTGTTTTTCTTTAATTTTTAAGTGTTAATAGTTTTTTGGTTTTATTCACTGTTACCCTAGTGATACTGATGTACACTAATATTTATTTTCTTTTGTCATTTGTTTTTGCTTTATTTTTACACTACATTGTTATGTTCCCATATTTTCTTCTCCAACCGCAACAAGTGTAGTCCTATCTTTTAGACATTGTGGTGAAGTTTCTGTTTGCTGTTATTTTTGTTGTCTCCCTATTGTACTTTAAGTACTCATTGTACTCCAACCTGAGTTATGTAGTCAATTTTATTTTACTAACATTGAGGTGTTTGTATGGGGCTTAATATAGTGGAGACTCGAGCTATCCTTGATATGAATTTATATGTAGAGGGTGAGTGGTGGTTAATTCGTTCAAGTTTATCCGTAACTATCTATTGTTCATCTGGATCAAAACGGCATTCGGATGATAGAGCCTATGCTCGGTAATTCCATCGAGTTTGTTACTCAAGAAATATGGTGTACACACGGTATATTTACATTAAAGCTTGTCGTCATAAAGTATATTTACAATAAAGCTTGTTGATCTGTGAATGTAGAAGTTCAACTCAAAAGTATGCAGGCAACTATACAGTATGGTTTGGGTATGCAAATTGGAGCTTGGCAATATATATTTAAATTTGTTCTCTATTTAAGACCATTTTATTTTCAACGTGAACCAAAATATTTGCTTTTATTCTTGTGTGTAACATGCATGTCGCTTATATTAATATAAATGTAAATATTATCAAAGACAGTGAAGTCAGATGGATTGGTATTTCTATGGCAATTGCGAGGTTCCACCTGCATTTTTTGCCTCATGAAGGGATTGGGGAGATTTATGCTTGTGTATTCCATGGTAGGGCGAAACCACTTGTTTGGGCCTGCTACAAGTTTGGTTTTTTTTGTAGGTGAATCTTGGATCAGTGCCGCCTAAGGATTTACCAGTTGATACGCTTACAATACGCAAAGCGGTCGATTCAGCTGCATTAATCTCACAAAAAAGATATGAATACTGAAAATGAAAATAGTAATTTGATTAAGGAAAATTTTTTTAACTTATGTCTCAAAAGTTGTGGAGGTGCCCTAATGTTTTGTATTTAAAGCTTGATAATATTGTGGTGGCTAAAAAGCTGAACGAGCGTAGTGTCACATAATTGTGGGTCATAAAGAGGTATTGAAATCGTTAGTTCTAACAAGCACACCTTAATGCCCAATTGTAGATTTGAACTTCTTAGAGAGGGCGGCTGGGTAGGACATATTAGGATATGAGATATTCTGGAGAGAGGTGAATGAAGTAATTAAATAGATGTTTGTTATTTTTCACTTAGTAGTGACAGTGTTAGGTTCCAAGTCTTGCACTATATTGTAGTTTCGATTTGGTGGTTGGTGGCTTACATTAGTACTTGTCACATACAGGCACGTGTTATAGTTTTGTGTTTGTTAGATCTGGCAAAAAAAAAAAATCTATTGCCTTAAAACTAACTTAAGCTGTTTCCTTTCCATCTGTCAGGTTTGTTGATGAAGGTGGCGTTAACTATACTTCTGAAAATAACGAGATGATTGTTCCTAGAGTGCCAAGTGTATCTGGAACTGCATTTGCAGCTTCTCTTCTCCGTGACGGTTGGAGTGTATGTCTTATTATGTGCTTTCCTCTTATATAATGCTTTTGTTCATGGATATATGTTTCTAATTGTATGGTTGCCCATCATTCAACTTGCTGTTTGCTTGAATCTAGCTTGTCAAATTGTATGACAAGTACCAAGAAGCTGCCAATGCTTTAATTCATGAAAAGTGGGAACGTCGACGGTCCGAGGCTGTTTTGCAACGAGTAAGTCCACTTTCTCATCTCCATAGATTATGTATTTGGAAAAAAAAAGGTTCGCTTGAGATCGAAAGTGTGACTAAGTTATGAGTGTGATCATATTTTTTCGTAGTTTTTTCTTTTCTTATTAAGGTTTTTCTTGTCATGCTGTGCCGTCTTGTGCTGGGTGGCATCGTTTGTCCGAGCCAACCGGCATAGTCGACACGGATGAGACAGACGACACGGCCGAGAAACTGGCGTTCCTTCTATCTCCATGACAGATCGCCGCCGGCCGGCATGGATGAGATAGGCAACACTGGTGATAAAGGCTGTTCATGCCGTCTCTGTGCTAGATCTTAGTGAATTGGCACATTAGTGTGACCTGGCACGTAAAACGACTTTCTTTCTATCTTTGTCTTTTGAGCTCTTTCTTTAAACGTATTTTTTAATCGTTTGTGTGTTTGCTTCTAGCATTCCTTGTAGTTGTGAATGAACTGTGTTGTTTCAATAGTGCCTGTTGCTGCGATTATGTAAGTTTTCAAGAGGCGTTAATGTTTTCATAACTACTTCTAGGTAGGGTCCTTATAGAAATTTATGAACATAATATATTGGTTAATCAGAAAGAGATAAAGAAATTGTAATTTCATTGTATACTCAAAATAGAATGAATACAGATAATGTAAACAAGGAACTTCAACAAACTACTGTTGTTGACTTTAGGTTATAGTTGCTTTATACTGATGATGATTAGTAAACGGCGGCACCAACATTGACACGAATGATATGAATAATTGTGATTAGTTTCCCTTTAGGATAAAGTTTATCCACAGTGGCCGAAAATGGCAAGTCTGCGAGAGATAGATGCATTTAGTAAACTAAGTAACTGCAGTTCGTACTCGTAATTGAAAGAGTTTGTGGGGTAAACAAAAAGGGTTACCACACAGCAAAATTACTCATTTTTCATCCAGACAATCAAACACTTTCTAACCTACTAAACTGACACGTACTTTACTATTTTAATTCACCACACAGCATGGCCTAGGCCATTCATGTCCCATCTAATTTGGCTACTCTAATTTAGCTCAGTCAGTAACATACTGTCTATTATAACAAAACATTGTTGAGCTGATGATATTTGCATATCTTGTGAATACACTTGCTTATCTTGGGCTTGAAACTTTTGCTTGATCTTTGTACTTCCATTTACTTGTGAATATTCATGTATGAAACCAAACATTGTAGGTATTGATTAGTGCACCTTATTTTGATTATTTGATCAATTTTCTTTTGCAGCTCCTCCACGAAATTATTTGCCCAGTTTTCTTATGTGTGCTCTCAATTATTTGCTAATTTCTTAATGTAGGTTCTTCATGAAATTGAGGAAAAGGCTGAACTGATTTTAGCTGAAAGAGGTGATTTCTTGTTGTATTTTGTCTGAATTGGATATTGGTTTAGTCCAATGTAGCCCCTGTGATTATAACAAATAGTTTGGTTTTATTTTGGTGAAAATATGTTGTCAATGTAATCAACTAAATAGGACCAAGGTTCGACGTTTCGGGCGGCACGCTCCGTGCCGCCCGAAACGTGCCGGAGCCGCTGCCGAGCCGGCGGCTCCATTTTTGTTTTTTTGTTTTTTTTTTTTTTGAATAAAACCGGTCGTCTTCCTCGCGGCAAGACGACCTAATTTTAAGGTCACGCGCCGCGTGCAGTGGACCTTTTTTTTTTTTTTTTTCTAATTTTTTCTAATTTATAAAATATGCTTTCAAAATATATTATAATTACTTTTTATTTTTTAAATATTTTTATTTGTTTATTTGTATTTTTATTTATTTTTGTGTTTTTTTTTTACATTTTAATTTAATATAAAATATAAATATAATATTTTATTATCGGCACGGTCGGCACGGCACGATCGGCACGTCTCGAGATCCGGATTTACCGAAACTCGAAACGGCACGGCACGGTAAACCTTGAATAGGACCATCAACTTAACTTCATTTTTTAACAACTTTGTTTGTCTGTATAGTTCCACTTGTTCACCTTGCTTCATTTGTGCAATGAAATCATAATATAATTTTTGCCTCCACAACCATGAATCACAATAGGTGTTCTTGGTATGTTAATGTAGTCATCTTTTCTTAGTTGATCTAGTTGGAGAACATTTTAGCCAGGTGGAGCCATGTTGAAATGAGGTGATGAGAACTTGGTTTTTTCATTAAGGAAAAAACCAAATTGGTCCATTTTAGTTTATTGTAGGGGTTAAATTGTTTAAGATTTAACCAGCTGGACCCTAATGATCTTTTTGTTGCACCATAGGGGCTACCTTGGTGCTTATCTCATAAATTCTTGTGGGTCTCTTTTCTGTGCTCTTTTTGTTTGTGTGCTGGTTGACATTCTCTGTTATGATATTCTTCTTATATTAGGTAAGTCTCTGTTATGGAAAAAGGCTGTAATTGAATGAAGTATTTGTAACATTTTACTTTTCCTACTAGAATCTTGTTGCAATTTTTTGTCTTTACTTTCTTGACTTTTTTGTTGGAGTATGATTCAGTATTTGCATTAATGTACTTGATCTATAGGGTTGTCTTGACCTTGTTTTTAATGCTTATATTTGACCCCTTGTTCATTCCAAATAGAACTTGTCAGCTTTTTTGCATGCTTGTAATAATGAATAAATAAATAAAAGTTTTTAACATTTTCTAATGTGCAAACAAATAAGTAAGCAAAAACGAGTAAATAATAGTTGCTAGATGCTCCTTGGGACTCGCATTATTTAGTCCTTATGTTTTTAGTCTCATACACAAATACATGGTCGTTACTCATGCCAATCATAGTTTAAACTTGAAAGTACAGGGGATTGCGTCCTTTTTGGTGAGAGGGGGCTAGTAAGCACAGCACCCTGGGAATCGTTGTTGATTGTTGAATAGGATGATCGTTAAATAGGGGATGAGACCCACGTAAAGGCTAGTGAAGGCGATGGGGCCCATCGGGAATTGTGGAATAAGGGATGAGGTCCGCTCTGGGTTTAGCCACTGCATAGGCTAGCAACTGGCATGGGTTGAGCACTAGTAAGCACTACGTTGCTGGAATCATGTCTTGTATTGTGCGCATGGTGTGGAATTCCTGTGAGCTTGGTGGAGTTTCGTTTTCATATCTAGAAAGAAAAGGTTTCTTGAGCAGGTTCTGATTTTCATCTAGGTCCATGTTACTAATTGTTTACTTACAATTTCTTCTATCAACAAGGTTGTATTCTATGAATTACGAAAGCACGCACACTTCAAGGTTCACCATGACACAAGTATGTCGATATAGATTGTAGGATTGTGGATACGACACAGGCTAGCACAACTTCAGTAGTAGCCTATATACATATTATTTGATGTAACATCCATACATGCTGATCTCGAGTCACAAATACAGATCCTCCATAAGTAAGATAATGACATAGTTGCCAGTTATAAGATCTCGATTAAGGATGCTGGTCGCTTTGGTTAAGTGAAAATTCCTAGGAAAATAACTTATTGTATTTGTTAAAGCTTAAATACTAAATCGTGCAATACAAAGAACTTTGAATTTTGCCCTTAATATGGATTCTTATGTTGTTGTGATAAGTTATCTAGATATAGCTGGTTTCATAGTGATCGTCGGGTATGGATTCTCTCCATTGCAGATTTTTTCAATGCTCTCCATTGAATGGTTATATTACCTTTTTTAGTATGAACCATCAGATTGAGTGAATTAAATATGACAATTTAACGGAGAGCATTGGAGGAATCTGCAATGGAGAGGATCCACGCCCTCTAGTTGATAGTCAAGGTATTCTCATTGTTGCTTTTGTTATTTGCTGCTGGAGCTGTTTACATTAATAACCTTGTCATTAACCACTATGTCATGAAGGTGTCTTCGTTGAGGAATTGATGGTGGTGGTTATTTTTTTTTCATTTTCATTGAATTATTAATTTCAAGGTATTCATAGTTTTTACTCTCTTGCTTTAGCGGAGCATGAACGAATAATGGAAGCGTATGATTTGATGAGTGATAAGTTGCAACAGGCTCTTCTTGAGCACGAACAATTTGAGAGTGTTATTAGGGGTTTAAAGGTAAGTTCTTGTTAGAACTCCATTGAAAGGTTTTGCTGAACTTACTGACAAAGGCATTCTTCAGTCTGACCTAAAGAGACAAGAGCGAGATAATAGAACTGCAGAAAAGGTGATTGATGATCTCCAGAAACAGGTTTGTAGTCATCTGTTGATTCCTTCATTGTAATGAGATCCTAAGCTTGACTGCCAGCATGTATCATGTTTATATTATGCAACATTCAACTGGAAAGCTTTTTTGTTTTTTGTGATTGTGGGAAATGTTTCCCTTATTTGACATATATTTGTTTATTACTTACTATTAGGTAGTATTTCTTCTGAAGGAGTGCCAGGATATTCAAATTAGATGTGGATACAAAGGTATAAGCGAACCTGATATTCCCTCTCATATTGTTGCAACGGATAATTGTGATGGTTCTAGCACAGACGCCATTATTTCTGATCGCCTTGTGAGTCTTTAGTTTACCCTGTTTACTTTGGGCACTTGGAGGTATACTTTATTTTTGTGTTCTAAGCGACTCTCTATCACAGTTAACTTTCAAAGATATAAATGGATTGGTTGAGCAGAATGTCCAGCTGCGTAACCTTGTACGGAGTTTGTCTGATCAAGATGAAAAGAAAGAAGCAGAACTTAAGGTTATTCTTCTACGAGAAGTTATGGGACTCCCATTTTCTTGTATATCTTTTGCTTTCTATAAATGTGGTTATCATTCACAATGTCGCATGTACTGTAACAAGTATCATTCACCCATACCGGTGGGAAATATCATTCACATGTTGATTATCTTATTATTTGTTGTGTTTTTTTTTTATGTTATTAGGAGAAGTTCCAGTTGGAACTTCAAAAGATCACTGATGAAGCAGCTGCAAAGGTTGAAGTTGTGCTGAAAAGGTCCGAGGTACAGGGCCGCATGGTTGAGTCTCTCCATAGCTCTGTAAGCTTTTTTGTGAACCTTATGTTCAGTGCTTTGAAAAGTGCATCGTGCACAGGAAATACATCGTATGTGAAGTTGATCTAAGTTTATTGGTTTTCTTTGCAGGTGGCAATGTATAAAAAGTTATATGAAGAGGAGCGGAAAAATCATGCTTCAAACCGTTCTTCCAACGATTCTCAAGGTATTTTTCTTTATTTGCTTGCTGGTGGTTCCTTTATGTTGGATTTTTCATTGACGTTTTTGTAGCTTTAATAAGTTTTGTCATAATGAACTATCTCGAGTAGAACACTTTCAAATTCTAATTTTGGAAATAACAGTTTCCATTAGATTTTACCCCATATTGCAAGCCTATTAACTTGTATATAGGCATGGAAATTTCCTACCCGTCCCTCGGGTGTGTGGGTACCCGCCCGCAACGGGCCAGTATGGGTAGAAAAAAAGTAATAAAAAATTAGTTGTGGGTAGTACCCTCACGTACCTGCAAAATGTGGGTAAAACGGGCAGGTACGTGCACCCGTAATACCTGCATCCTTTAGAAGAGTTAAAAAGATTGGACTTTAAGGCCTAGCAGACATTGTATGCTTAGGGTTATTGAGATCTTCTTCTCCCTCTCATACAACAGCTGCGCTTCAAACACCACCCCCTCTCCCCTCTTTTTTCTTTAGGCTTCCCAAGAACGAGGGCCATGGTTAGAGTTAAAGTTTCCAAGTTGTTTCTTTTATTCTTTAGCCTTTCCGCCGATCGCTCTCTCCCTCTCCGTTGATTTGCACGCTGAATCCACATCCCTGACGAGGTCCCCGTAGTCATCGATCGCTCGCTCGATGTCCTCGGCTGCGAGACCCCTTTCCGCCTCGCCTTTCGCTCACCGCGCCGCCGCGATGAAGCTAGCTGGGTACCCACGGACATGCCTGAAAATCCGCGGGCAGGTACGGATACTAAAATGTTAACCCGTTTATAAGCATGTACCTGTCAACTCGTACCCGTATGACCCGTTACCCGATGACCAGTGGGCGGATCGGACCCGACCCGTCCGTTTTTCAGGTCTACTGTATAGCAGTTATAGCTGGTGCATATTCGGTGTATGATTTTAAAAGTCATATTGTTTGCATCGGCTCTTGCATACTGTTTTGTTGCATTTGTTCTGTTTGTAAGAAACACAAAGATAACAATAGCATCATCGTATAGTGTCATGCGGCACAAGTCCCTCCTGCCTGTAGGTAGCTGTGGCGGCAATTACCAGCATCGGCATAGGCATGTGAGTGGATGATCCCAAGCACGTCATGTGCTGAAATCTTTATACAACAGAGGACAAGAAGGAAAGGATACAAACATGCCTCCGTTGCCGGTGTCTCAGCTATTGCTTTCCCCGCCGCCTCCTTGCTCTCCACATTGTCAATCTTCTTTCCTACGTTGCATCCTTGCATCCTTGGCTCTTTCTCATGTTTATTTATTTAGCAATTTTAGTGTGTTAATGCACATGACTATACATATTTTTGAACTTTTTGTAAAAAATATGAAGATAAAAGTTTATTATTGGCATGGATGGGCACAATATAATTGTAAGGTTGGCATGTTCAGATATCCAATTTACCAAATTTGTTTTGGTTCATTATTTTAAATCTTGGATAGATTTAAAAGATTCCTCAGATTGTGTGCATGATGGCATTAATTTCTTGCTTGTGTCAGACCTGATGAACCATATTTTAACAAAGATACTACTTGGTAATTGTTAATTGCTTAGTGGATGACAGCACTAAGTATTTGATATTTAATGAGCTATGTTTCAAAATGCATGTGGGGAACAACCAATCCTTGATATCTGACAGGGTTCAACCAAATAAGTGTGAGGGTTGATGTGCGACTGTACTCGTTGAACGGTTGAACCTGTCGGATGTGGTGGCTGTGTCCGTCTCTATTTGATTTGTTGTGTTTGATTTTTCTTTCTATCAGCTCGTGCAGGTGAAGGGATGTATGAACTAGTGAATCAAACACAAGGTTCTGAGGTAACTTTTGCATACATAGAATGATGTAGTCTTTGAACCTCCTTAATTGCGTAATTTTTAATATGCTTTTGATCTAGGAGCTTCTGAGGAAGGCCTACAATGAGGTTTCGGAGCGTGCAAAAATTTTTGAAGATGAATTGAATAAGCTAAGGTAGGTACGGGTACATGCAAGTGTGCCTATAGCAACTTCTCTTTAATATTATTCGGTTTTTTGTTTTGGGTGGTCATATGTAATTCTCGACTTGTCTGGCCTATACTAGGATTAAACCTTCGAACCGTAGTAGGATTAAATTCTTGAAATGCAATAGGCTCTAAGTGCGTGGTACAATAGAAGCTATTTCTGTTTCTTTTGACTGGATAGTACAAAGTTCTCAATTTGGTATGCCTTGAGTTCAATGTTTGGTTAAATGCATGGTTCGACGTTTCGGGCGGCACGCTCCGTGCCGGAGCCGCCGGCTCTCGGCACCAGAACGGTGCCGAGCCGGCGCCTCCAGTTGTTTTTTTTTTATTTTAAAAATTTTCATCATCTTCCTCGCGGCAAGACGGCACAGTAGGTCACGCGCGCCTAATTTGGGTCCGCGCGGAGCTGATTTGGGTCCGCGCACTCGCGCGGACCATTTGTTTGTTTTTTTTATAATAATTTATAAAATGTGTTTTAAAAATATATTATAATTACTTTTTATTTTTAAAAAATTTTAAATTTTTTTATTTGTTTATTTTTATTTTTATTTATTGTTAGGGTTTTTTTTTACATTTTAATTTAATATAAAATATAAAAATAATATTTTATTATCGGCATGTTTGGCACGGCACGGTCGGCACGTCTCGAGATTTGAATTTACCGAAACTCGAAACGGCATGGCACGGTAAACGTTGGTTAAATGTATGCTAAGATAATTCACGTCAGCAAGCAAAGAGGCAAAGTTAAGAGAATATAACCCAGCTTACTGTGCACAGGAGAAATTATTGGATTAAAGTTATGTATTACAATTCGAATTTCTCATCATGGTTAAAATGGGGGTGTGTTATTATAGATTGAAAATCCCAAAACTTTGATGCTTTTACCAAGAACTTTATGAAGGTGCTGTGTTAGTAAAGGTATTCTCTTCCTTGATAATTTTAAAGAGCTTTTTTTTTTTCTTTTAGTAGGAAAAAGATTTTAAAACTCAAGGGATAAGTTAAGTGCTTCGATCTCTTACCTCCTTCCATACAGGTAATACAATGAATAAATGAAATGCATATATCTTTTAAAATATAACCAAAACTAGACCCTATGATTGTACATGGAGCATTTTGGTCATCCGATCCTCGGCTCCTTCAATAACATATTGTTAGTATATCAGTGAAATGGATGAATTCTTCATTGTATATCAGAATGGCTTATCCTGATTGTTGTGTGGCATACAAGTAATGTAATTTTAACATCAAATCATACATAACGACTCCATACTTCCTTATCTAAATTGGCTTAATCTACTGTTAGTGTTAGGGAAGTGGTTGCAGTGGAAGGTCAGTGTTGAGTTTTGTTGGTGGGAAAAGTAGATTATTTATATAATTGGTTGATCATTGATTTCGACTTGCAAGACTTGATGAATATTTTTCTTTCTAATCTTAGTAGTTATAAAGACAGAAATACGGCTGAAATATTTTCTACTATATACCTACCAATAGTGGTTTGCAAAACTAGAAGTTTTTTAGGTTTCCAATATCTGTATTTATTGTCATCATTGTGTTGCTGCTTGTGAGTGGTAACATAGGATTAGATGAAACTGATATGAGTGAATAAAAGCTATATCTATATGGCCTTTTTTACTTTGTCTTTTCCTTTTCTTTACTTACATGCAAATATCTTTCGCTTGTGTTGAGTGCTGAGGATTTCGGGACTGTTGAAGCAAATAAAAATAGATAAATAAAGGCGAAAGAAAAGAAAAAAAATGATTTCATTTAACAGTATAAGCCAAAAAAAAGGCAAAAAGAGTCGGATAGTTGCAAAAAAGGGCCAAAGAAAACAGGTACCGTTCAAACAACTTTTTTAAAAAATAAAGAGTTGGATTGTGCAGCCTTCGCAAGCCAACAAATAAAAACCACATTCCCTGTAAAAAAGATGGAAGGAAATGAAAAGCAAAAATAAAAAGAAAACGGCAAAAAAAGAAAAAGTGCACTATTCAACAAAAAAACCCCCAAAAAATTGCAGATAAAAAAACATGTACACACACACACACACACACACACATATATATATATATATATATATATATATATATATATATATATATAAACACACACACACATATATATATATAATTATATACACACACAAATATCATGTGTGTATATATAAATCTATGTATGTATACATGTTATATATATATATATATACATGTTTACATATACACACACAAATATCGTATGTGTGTATATAAATCTATGTATGTATACATGTTTACATATATACACACACACACCTACATATACACACATACACACGCACACATATACACACACACACATACATATACACACATACACACACATATGTGTGTATATATATATATGTCTGTGTGTGTGTATATATATATATATGTGTGTGTGTGTGTGTATATGCGTGTGTGTGTGTGTGTGTGTACATGTATACACAGACACAGACACACATATATATATATACACACACACACACACACACACATTATATATAATGTGTTTGTATATATATAATATATATAATATTATATAACACACACACACACACAGAGATTATATATATACATATATATAATGTGTGTGTGTATATATACACACATTATATATATACACACACACAGAGATTATATATATACATATATATAATGTGTGTGTATATACACACACATTATATATATATATATATATATATATGTATACATATAATGTGTGTGTATATATACACACACATATACATTTTATATATATATATATATACACACACACACACACATTATATGTGTATCTATAATGTGTGTGTGTATATATATATATATATATATAATATACACATATGTGTGTATATATAATGTGTGTGTGTATATATATACACGCACACATTATATATATATATACATACACACACAGATATATATATACACATAAATATGTATATATAAAATTGTAGATTTTGGTGAGAGCTATACTTTTCACATCCAAAGTTTTTGTAGAAGGTACATCTAAATAGGTGTTCCGGAGATCCAAAGTCTTAAAGGGTTTTTTGGAAAAACATTACTTTTAAAAAGATGTAATTGTGATGATATTTGCAACGCTGATGTTGAAAGTTTTTTAGAAACATTTGTAAGTTGGTGTTTTTGGGTTCGAAAGTCTTAATGGGTTTAAAAACGCATAAAAAATTGGAGGGACATTTTGATAGAGGCGCAAAAATGGAGGGGCAAATTTGAAAAAAAACTATTTGGCAGTTATACATATATACATAATTATATTAAAAAATTTGGAAAAGAAAAGGTAAACCCGCATAATTTTATTTTTTAACCTGTATATTATGGTATACACGACCTTACCAAACATATATCTATGGGTAATTTTTGGTAAAACTTTCGATACAGAAGTTGTAGATATTGACGAGAGCTACAACTTTAAAATTACAAATTTTTTAAATATTACTTCCAAATTAGTGTTATGGGGCTTCAAATCTTGACGCCAACTTTAATGCTGCAAGTTGTTATTAAATTACTTCAAAAGTTACTTTTAAGTTAATTTCAACATGTAATTTGAATATTGAATGAGATGTACATCTATTATATTGGAAGTTTTTCTAGAAAACGCTTCTATATATAGGCATTTTGGTGCTCCGAAGTTAAGTGGGTTTAAAAAACAAAAAACAATTGGAGGGGCAAATTTAAAAGAAGTTTAATTTTATATTGTTCAAAGCACTATCCATTCCTCATAAGCGATTTATATATAGTGTAAACTAATGAGTCTGCTACTCAAACGCATAACCCAAATCTATTGGGCGATAGAAGGTGTCCTTTACATGGCTATTCATGTATGTGCATTTTGGTTTGTTTATTTTATGTAGGAGTGAGCTTGCATCATCAAGAATGGAATGTGATAGGAAAACTTTGGAGGCAAGCTTTGCAAGAGAGAAGCTTGATAGCTTCATTAAAAATGCTGAACTAGAGGTACTTTTTTTTTTAAAATTTTTTTTTTATTTTATTGGAATTTTACGATGTTTATTTCGTTTCTTCTTTTGGTGCTGATATCATGTTCTTATTCCAGAGACAAGAAAGAAATAGCATGGTTGTGAAAAATGAAGAATTGCAGGAAAAGCTTGTTAATTGCCAGAAGATGCTAAGAGAAAGATATGAAGCTGTGCTTGCCTCTGAAGATAAGGCAAGGCAGCTTGCTACTGAGGTGGGTATTGCTACTACAATTTTCCTTTATAAGTTTTGTTTGAAAAGCATGTTTTTAAATTGACTCGATGTTTTGTGCAATTTATACATTTATACAGGTTTCCGTTCTGAAGCGTGAGATAGAAATTGTAGAGAACTCAGAAAGACGAGCGACTGATGAAGTTAGGAGTTTGACAGAGAAAGCAGGCGGGCTACAGGTAGCTACATGTTTGGTTAATAGGTCCATACACCTGGGACTTTATGCTGGTGTGCTCTTTATGTAAAATCACGTCTTCTTGCTTTTAATAGGGTTATTCTACCTTTTCCTATAACTTTGATATGTTTTTGTATTTTGTTCAGTTAAGGCTCGACACTATTCTTAGCACAGAGGAGGTTCGTCAGGTATGTATATTTGTTGTTCATATTATTTCCTGCTTCCTTACATCTAAGTTATTTGTGTCTCCTTTTATATGTTGCAGAGTGCAATGTCTGATGAAAGGAGACATCTAGAGGAGTCCTTGAAACGAGTAGAAGTAAGTTGTTGGTAGTAATATCCAAGGAGGTTTCATCCTTGAATTAATTTGTTTTTTATTGTTTCTAATTAATCTTAGGGTTTTGCTATGATTGTTATTTTCATTGTAAATTATCCTTTATTGGCGACAAGTTTGAAAGGATATTACATTATGAACTAGAAACACATGGTTCGATTCTTCCGTAGCTGATATACATTGTGTATTTGTTAGATGTAAGACATCCAAATGGCATGGTTTCAGTATTAAAAATTATTATTATGTTTACTTTAAATGTCGTTTGGTGCTTCCCCACCCCCTCCTCCCCTCCCCTCAACATAGTAATTTTTATTATGTTTATTTTCGTTTTTCTTTCCTCTATTTAGATTTCATGAACCACCGTCACTATCTTAATGGCTTGCAATTGTCATAATCTATAAAATGTTAATGGGGGTGACTTCTGTCGATGTTTCTTGTGCTGTTTTTGTGAGATGTCAATCGTGCTCTTCGACTTAGTTGAGCAAGTGAAAAATCAATTCCCAAGATTGATCATGTGATGGACTATTTCCCTTGATGCCCTATTTATGCAGAGGGAGTGGGCAGAGGTCAAAAAGGAACTCCAAGAGGAGAGAGACCGTGTCCGCATCTTAACACTTGATAGACAGAGAGATTCTGAAAGTTCTCTCAAGCAATTGGAAGAGATGAGGAAAGAATTGGTTGCAGCTTGGCATGCTGCTTCCTCATCCGAGTCCAAAGCTGTGGCTGCTGAGGTTTTGTTTGGACTTTTGGAGATGTCCTCTTATACTTAGGTAGTTGACAAAGTATCTTCAGTTTACTAAGTTCTCCATTTATGTAGGCCCGTTGCTCTCAACTGGAAATGAAGATTAAGCTTCTTGGTAAAAAGGTAACTTTTAAATTCGAAATTTAATTCTTTCCTCCTGTTGCTTGGATATATAGTTGCATGGTATATGTTATTTAGCATAAAAAATATGTATCTTGTCATTTTACACTGGTTTTCAGCTCCAATTTGCCTTGCAAAATACGACTTATGTATGAACCTATAGTTGCCAATACGAATTGTTTTCGTTTTGCTTAGTAGGAGGTTAAGTACCTTTAGAATAATATGGACAGATTGTAGTTTGTATGTTTTAAAGCTTATTATTCTGTTGACTGGGTGGGTTCTCAATTTTGGTATTGAGAACTAGCTAATCAGCTTTAATATTGTATGGAACTATGGATTTTGTGTTTTATCTTATTATATTTATATACAATGTTCTCTTTTTGTTGGTTTGAGATTGTTCATCGTCCATGTATTTGTCTACTAAGCTTTTCTCACTAATGGTTCATCCATTGCAGGTCTCAGTTGATGTAGATGGCCAAACTATCAACTCTGATGAGGTACTTTTTCTTTGTTGTCCATCATTTTTAGTACAAAAACTGAAGTCAAAGCTGATGCGAAGTTGCTGAATGAAGTATATGTCAGTAGGCATGGTAAACAAACCTATTTGAAAAAATCTGATTGGGAAGCTAAGAGAAGTTAAGTTATAACATCGGTTGTAATTAAACAAATCTGATTTGTCAGTCTATGCCGTCTAAATATAGCTGTTACCAATCACTTTGTGTTAGCTTGTAATTTCCTTCCGGGTCAGTTTGCAGGATATCAATTTTAAGTTCTTGAAGCTTTCATATACTAGGATTCGAGATCCGTTGGTTGAAATTCTTCTTTTGTGAATTGTTTGTTTGTATAGTAATTTTTTAGAAATTATTCTAAAAGGAGTTTTTTCAAATCTGTTATGAGTGAAAACATGTAAAGAGAAAGTGAATTTCTTAGAGGAAGTGGATAAATCTGCAAGAATTGGAGTGAGAACATCTCAAGATATTCTAGAGATGGAAGGTTGGGGTAACAAAGCTAGATAGAGAGAGTTTAAAATAAAATTTTGTAGATAGTCAAATTTTAGAGAGAAAGTAGACCAAAATGTGTTTTTGGGAAAGTATTAAATGAAAATCTAAACTGCAATTGAAGAGAGAATAAAAGTTATTGTTCTAACCATTGTGCATGCTAGAAGGAAGTTGCAATTAATGTCTATGTAAGTTTTATTTCTAAAAGGTATTTGGAGGAGTCAAATATCTTGGGATTCAGAAATTTTACATGCTATGCTACGAAATAAGGTGTTTTAGAAAAGTAAAAACGAACTTCCTTCTCAAAGTGTATTCCACTCATGACCTCAGGTCCGAATAAGCTAGCGCCTCCTTGTAGGTCTGGGGGGTTTATCCGCTTTCTACCTGTGGATGGTTAACTAGGCTCTTTGAGCATGTGCATGCTAGAAGATTGGGTTTTCTCAGTTGGTGGAACATAAACTGGTGCCAAGTGCCAACTCATGGGGTTATATTTTGCGAGGAGCACACAATGTGCGCCAGTTACCGTCAATGTTTCCACACGATAATCTCAAAAAAAAAATAGATTGAAGCCGTTTTCGGTGATTTCCAAGTGGTCAAGAGCTGCCCTTGAAATATTCCTTTTCATAAATAGATGCATTGCTTCCGACTATTGTACCTTTACTAGCTCAGTGTGCTCATTTTAATTTGCCAGAAAATTGAAGAAATCTTGAAAGCAAAGCAGGAAATCGAAAAGCTTAAGGAAGAATCTGCTGCTTACAGAGAGTCCATGCTACAGGTGTTCTGCCTTTCCAGATATATTTTTATGTTTTTTCAAAATGTCAAAATGAGCTTGTTTGGCTAACTTTTGGAATTGATATCTCATTTGTCTTAAGCAGTATCAAAAAATAGCACATACGAGTGAGGTTGCATTGAAGCAGATGGAGTCTGCGCATGAGGAATACATGACTGAGGTAATATTTCATTATGTCTGGCACTAGAAAGTATTTTTTGAACTTTTTATTTGTAAGATAATTTGTTTTATGCACTTCTTTAAGACTTTTTTTTCTTTTTCCAATTCTTCAGGCTGAAAAATTGAAAGTGGCATTAGAGGCTGACATTAGTTCCTTAAAATGCAAAGTATCTGAATTGGAAAATAACTATGCCTTGAGACTTGAGGAAGCTTCTTCAATAATTGAAAGTAAAGAAAAGGAAATTTCTACTGCAAAGTCCGAGGCAGCAGGGCTCAGAGATGAACTAGCTGAAAAAATGTTGGTTAATAAGTCTAATATACTACAGCTATTCTTTGGTCTTTATTTTGAACCCCTCCTTCTTGTGTACTCTAGGAGGCAAATTGAAGCAACGGAAAAACTAGTATCTTCACTGAAGGATAGTGTTAGTGTCGAGCATAATCGCTGGCAAAGTGCTCACAACAACTATCAGAGACAGGTGCTTAATCTATCAAAAGCAAAAGCTAGCTTCTATTGTTGATTGCTATCATATATTCTGTTTGCCTTCACTTGCTTCTTCCTAGTATCTTTACTTTTTCATTGTTGTTGCATCTTATGTGTGTCAAGTGGCTTCCTTACTTCTTTGATACTCTATTATTTATCGTTTTAGGTTACTCTTCAATCTGAAACAATTCAAGAGTTGACTACTACTTCCAGGAGATTGGCTGATGCACAAGTTGAACTATCGAAGTTGCGGGAACTTTCAGAAACACTGAAAACGGACATGGTACATTATTTTCTGATCAATATGTGTTGTTGTTGAAATTCTCTATTGTTGTAACTAGTCTACTCTTTAATGATTTATCCAATATATACGCTCAGCATTTTTTCACTAAGTCCATAGATCTCCATGTTTCCATGCCATAGACTTATTTATGATGCTTTCTGTCATGCTGCTGTCTTTCTATTCTTCTTGTGTATATGATATGCTTAATCATGATTATTCTTTCATGAAGCTTTTACTGAAACTATGAATTCGCGTAAGCTTTTTGCAATTTAGAATCACCATGCTTCATTTAATGCTGTAAAATACTGGTAACCTTAAAAGTTTATATATGGGCACCCCACACTACCCAAGATCTTAAGTTCCACTTAAAGCCACGTCATTTGTACAAGTGGCAAATGTTCTTTTTTGTTTCATATTGTATAGAGGGATTACGCTAGTTTTTGCATTTAATTGTAGAATATATATATATATATTCTTGTGAGAAATAACCTAAGACCTGAACTACCTTATCTTTGGACTTCTAAAGGGGAAGCTTGATTCAGGTTTCTTGCTGTAGCCAGAATATATATTATATATATATATATATATATATATATATATATATATACACACACACACACACATATATATATATATGTATATATACATATATATATTCTAAAGGGCCTATATATATATATATATATATATATATATATACACACACACACACATATATATATATGTATTATATCATATATATTCTAAAGGGCCCCTTTAGAAGTCCAAAGATAAAGTAGTTCAGGTCTTATGTTATTTCTCACAAGAATATATATATGTATATATATTAATATATATATACATATATATATATATGTAGATATATATATATGTAGATACATATATATTTATATAGTATATATATGTATATCTACATATATATGTATATATATATATTCATATATGTATATATACATATGACGCTGAGAGAGGACTGCCCAATTAAATCTGATTCTTAGTGCCAAAAAACCTGAAATGAGACGGATTCGACTTAGAGCGAGATAGAATCATAGAATCATAATCTTTATGGAGGCACTCTCGTATTTTAGAAAAGTAGCTGATCGTGGCTCCCCTTTGTTTGAGCTACTCGCATTGGTTTTCATATCTCTGTAACAGTTTCTAAAATAAGAAGAGATGGGCGTTAAAAAGCCTATGATATGATAACCTGATCTGTTGGGCCTTGGAAATGTCAATTTGTTGGTGTATATCAAGTAATTGGGTTAATAAATTAGTATATGAACAACAATTTCGTTACAAGTCCTATGTAGCTGTATCTTATTACTTCTTATATGTCACTGTTTCAAGTATTTTGTATATTCAACTTCTGTTAGACGCATATATGTCTATGTTATAACTACAGGAGACGTTAAAGGTGTCCTTTGAAAAAGAGAAGTCCACACTTTTGGAGTCAAAGGCAAAAGCTGAGAGGATGTACAAAGAAGCAAGTGAGCAGGTTAATAAAATCATCTAAATACCTGCTTTTGATACATTGTTATAGCTATGCTAGAGGAGTCTTCTTACATAAACTGTTTTCATCATGCATGATGGGTTTCTTTTTTTAAAAAAAATTTAAAATTTATGCATGATTCTCATTAGGGGTAGGGGGGTCATGATATATCTCAATATATTCTTCTTGTGCAAGTAAAATGTCTACATTTGTTCATTGACTAGGCGACTTGAATTAGATGCTAAAAGGGGAAGTTGACTGTCTAGGTTTCATGCATTGGCAACTAGGTAGTATTGAACCGCCTTTTGGGTAGTGTTAGAACTTGTGAAACAGCTGTATGTATGTTGAGACAACCCCTTTCTGCATGAAGCTTGAGGTTGTTTGGCATTTATTACTTCGGAGGACTATGCTATATTTGGGATATTCTTGCTTACATTTTTGTAGTCAGTACAACTTGACAAAGCTTGCACGGCTGATGGTTTTATTACGATTACTGTTTTGTGTTGGTATTAATATCGAATGACGATTTATGGATAAATTCAATTATAGAAACTTGGTTATCTACTTACAAGTTCACAAGTTAGTTGCTTTATCAACTTGTGTACCAGAATGAATCGTTGCTCAACCAGTTTGAAGTGTTGCTTAAAGAGCGTAGTACTGCTGGAATGACTTCTCACCTTGGAGGTTCACATGCAGACAGAGACCTTAGTAACTTCCTTAGTCTCCGTCGGGATAAAGAAATAGTGAGTTCAGTTAACTACTTGAAGCATTCTTAATTATGCAAACCGATGATGCTTATGTTTCCTTGTTTTGGTTTGTAGGTTCAAAAGGAAAAATCTTTATTGGAACAAAGAAATGCACGTATAGAACAAGAAAATGTGCTCTTAAAAAGAGAAGTAAGTATCTCTACCATAATTGCTATTTTCTTTCATTCTAAAGTTTTGTTGAAAGTGTTAACTGACTGCTACTCGACTATTCATAGATATTTCTTGTCTACTGTTTTTTGTCGGTTCGCATGACGTGCCAATTCTGATGTTGAACATATCAAATTGTTTACTAGAAGATTTGTGGTGTTTTACAGGCTGTCACATTTTTTAACCTCTGTGCTTGTTGAAGCTCATTTAGTTTGAAAATTGTTCTATTTGAAGCAGCAGTGTTGTGAAGATGTTAACGGGATGTAACAAAGACACAATATGCACGTGGGAGTAACTGAAGGGAATGCAACATAACATGGCATGGTTGCGTTACGCAATCCTCCACTTTTCTATATATGTATATATACACACACACACACACATATATACATTGCCCTTACCACTTAGATAGCATTGGTTAATTTCCTGATAGAAAAACTGTAGAGAAGAGATGACAAGAATTATTAAGGAACAAATGCCATACCAATTTCCCTGATCTGTTCCCTTCGTTGATCTCGTTTTGCTAGACTTAAGCAAGGACATCACTCTAGATAGATTGCTGTGGCATACAAGGACTGTTGCAGTCAAAACCACCTAGTTGAAAGGCTTTGTTGTTGTAAATATATTCTCCTCATCTCTATTTGTTATTTATGAGCATTTCTCAATTATTTACTATGTTTAATAGTTGATTTTTATCACCTGAGAATTGAGACAGTTGTTCATATGATCTACGTCTCTGTATTGTATTTGAATTTGTCCAACTCATGGACATGAAAGATGCATATAGTTTCCTGATGGTTGCTGGCATGACTTGTGCATGACTGTTGTGCTTGTCAAGTACTGAAGGAGTGTTTGACATGTTAAAGAAGCACACTTGCTTCCTAGATTCTATCTGGTGTAACTTGACAAGTATCTGGTCGTTTTTTAGGTGTTGGTTTTCTTTCAATACCTTTTAAACTAAATAGTGGTATCGAGAATAGGGCGTCCTTGATAAGAAGTATTGACCATTCTCTTTCATATTTGTAATCGTATAACATTCTGAACTTTCTTTTTTCAGCGTGACATAGCTCGTAAACACTTGGAGGAGATTCAAGCATTACTTCATTCTCAAACTGAGAGCGCTGCATCTGAAAATGAGAAGTACAAGTCTGAGCAGCTTGATGTAAGCATCTGTCACTTACTGAAGTTTCTTTTTCTATAACTCTCTTCAAAGGTTAATTGTCAGGGTTCTATGAATTATTCTTGCAGGTGAATCGTCTTCGAGGATATATTGCTCAGCTTCGTCAAGAGAACAAACACAATTTTGAGGAATCTCAGGTGGGCTGCAAAAAACTAACCTTGCTTTATGAGACTGAATGGCTATTATTGGTGCATTTTATGTTTTCTACTCTTTTGGATCCGGTTTCCTGTAGTTCTTTGACTTGGTTTATAAGATGCACCAAGCTGGTACAGTTGCATGCTGTCCTTTTCTAGAGCATTTTGAATTTTTTTTAATGTTTTTTACATTTTGCAGGATGTTTTGGATTTTATGAACATTTAGGTGACTCTATTTGTCTATTACATTCGCATAGTCCATTTTACTTGTGTTTGATGTAATTTTTCCACAACTTACCTATTTTGTGACTTTTTAGGTCGTGTTTGAGTAAAACTGCAATTGTACAAGATATTTCCATGTCTCTAGTTTTGCCCATGTGGTTGTGTATTTTCCAAATCGAATGCATTAGCTCTTGGATTTTGAGATTTATATGTTTCTAAATCCCCTTCTCTAAAAAGTCAATTTTAAGATAGTTTATGGCCTTACCTGCTTTGCAAATTTTTTTGTTCGTTTTATGAGTAGTATAAGGAATTCGTGCGGAGCATGTATTTCTTTGTAGTAATTCTTGTTTGTAAATTGTCCTAATTTTAAGTCGTCCAAATAGGTCCAATAAAAATTATCTTCATGTCCTTGCTCAGGATGACATAGACGGTCATGCATGTGTTGCGTTGGTTCTGATTGAGGAACTCCAGGCGGTGTTGATATGTGTCCACCTTCCTGATTGACACCAAAATGAGCTAGGTTCCTATTTTGATAATAGGATTTTGACATAGGTGACTTTGCTAGTCGAAGACAGTGAACTGGCCGGACATATCAAATGACTCAAGTCCAGGCTCGCATATGATTTCAAAGCTAGATGGCCCATAATTTTGGATCCAAGATACCCACCCCAAGGTTGCTTGGTATGAATGAAAAAGGTCACATCCTTTGAATGTGATCTTTCGGGGTTTCATATGCTATGAATTTGGGTCATGTGGCATTGTTGATTTTAAAAACTAAAGTTGCAAGATATTGTTGGAATGGGTACTTAATAGTTTAATATTAAAAAGTATGGCCAATAGCCAATGGTTTAAATCTTGCTGACGTAATGGAAGCTTTATGGCCAATGGCCAATAGTTTAATATCTTGCTAACGTAATGGAATCTTTCTGGGATTATCGTGTTAATATAGAATTTGTCACGGTGATTTGATGCTTGAAATATATTGCCTTATGTCTAAAATCAATAAATTTTTTATCGGCCTTATGTTTAAAATCAATAAATTTCCTATTGTTTTGCAATAGTTTAAGGGTGCACTTGGCTGAGCTTCTTTAAAAAGATCTTATGTGATAAGATCTTAAGTTAAAGGTCTCTGTTGAGAAAATTAAGGTATTTGGCTCTGACTTCCAAAAGCTCTTTAGAAGTGGTTTTATAATTTTATCATGTTTGGGTAAGAGTTTTAAAAGATCTTTTATGTACACATTTAATGAAAACATGCATGTTTTAAAATGGTATACATAAACAATTATCAATTGGGATAATCCCTAATCCCTATTGAGTGAATTAAAGATTATCTGTAAGGTTTTTGTGTGTGTGTGTGTGTTGTCTGATATGATCAACAGAACAACTTCCAATCTTTCTATTTACAAATAATATGAAATTCACCTAATAAAATAGTATCATTGTACAAAACAATAAATACAGAAAATTAGATTTATGCAATCTTAATTTACAAACCTTGACAAAGCAAAAGTCATAATCTACTAGTACTACACTAACATTTAAAAATATCAAACAGACATTATGATTATATTTTCTGAGAAAAGTTATGATTATTGTTACTATATTATTTTTGCTATTGTGATAAAAACAGTAGTTAATTGCCATTATTATCTTTGTGATCTCCATCTCATCCCTTCTCCCAAGATGCTACCTCCCGGCCGTATGGTCATATCCGTTGAACGTAGCAGATAGTGGGTCCGATGGAGGGAGGCGGTGGAGATGGCTAATTTGGTAGCTGGAGGCATCATAGATGGTTGATCTGCCTGCGACGGGGTAGCTGAGATGGTCGAAGTGCAGTGATGAGGTGGGATGGTAGCTAGAGCGTACCAAAGAGATTAAATAGACGAGAGGGTTTTGTAAACTCAAGGATAAAAGCGTCTTGTAACTTATTACAAACTACTTTCCTTAGAATCTGTTGAATAGCGTCTTTTGAGAAGCTCCAATTTTATGCTTCTTTTAAAGAAGTTGATAAGCAGCTTCTTGAAAGCCAAAAGAGCTTTTCATATTTACATTCAAAAACACCTTAAAAAAATTGTTAAAACAGCTTATATGTTTTGGAAGCTTATCCAATTGCACTGTAAGAGTAAGTCTAGATACCTCCAAATTTTCGGGAGTTGCTCTCAATATGCTAATTTAATTTTTAAAACAGGTAGTGTTGCTTTGTCACTTTTCTAAACTAGGCGATAACTTAGCTATCAATCGAGTGGAATGGCGGCGTAAGAATTCGTGTTAGTGACAACATGGTTTAGGTATGTAAGAGTCTAGGATCTGGCTTTTTTTTTATTTAATGTGTGCTTGGTCCGCTCTTGCTTTGGACATGCTCGGTTTAGTTTCCTATTCTGCGAACTTTTGTGCTTTTTTTGGTGTGTTTTGGATTTTGCTTTTCAGGTCGAGAGTGATATGTAAACAGCCTCCTTCGGGGCATATGCCTGTGCACTCTCCAAGGTCCTGCCCAGATGGGACTTATCACTAGAATGTTGTGGTATATAGTATATAAGACAGGAGTGCATTTCTTTCTCAGAGTCATCTTTCATGAGCTCGTTATATTACTTATTGCATTACTAGTTTACTAGATCATTGATTTTGACAACTAGCTTGATTTAAATGAAGACATGGATCTAAAGGTAGCATAAATACACAAAGGAGTAAGTGACATACAAGGAGCGGTGCAGCTGACCAATCTTCTAGTGCTCTGCTTTATAGTTGTTTTTTATTATCATTTTTGATGATAAGGATATATGAAGGGCAATACTATGAAAAACTTGTAACCATTTTAAAATGTTTGGGATGATTTAATTGGAAGGGCCACTTCTTTTCTGATTCTGCAGTTATTATTTGTTTATTATAACTTTCGGTCACTATATGACCTGCCAGTTGAGCAAATGTCCGATCAGACGATTCAGACCCTAGGTAACCATGATTAGGATAGTTGCTCTGTTGAGGTTGTAGAGTAGAGTAATCATGATAAATCATTATCATTTCGTGCAATGTTAATGTTGTAAGTTTTGTAATTTCTGGAGTATTGTTTATGGGTCATGCTGGTATTTACAAATTTGCATTCTTGATGCCTGAAGAGCATAAAGTATGTCGAGATACCTGTTTTAAGTATGCCAAGTTATTTTCATGTGCTTCTTTGGTTTCTTTGGCAATCACATGTAATAGCTTTGTACTTTACAGTAATGTATAATAATTGTTTAATTCTGTCATTTAGTTTTATGCGTGTTTATGTCTTTCTTGTTATGACTTATGAGGAGGGTTAAAGACATCTATGGTTAATGATTGCAATATATGATTTCTTAGATTAGAAGGCACGTCGAATGTTTTGCCTTAGATTGTCTTGTTGTTTCTTTTCCTGTCAATTTGCTGTTAGCTTGTCTCAGAGAGCAATGAATAACCATAAGATGTCACAAGCTCCAGATTCTTTCTCAAAGATGTCTTTTAACTTACCATATGATGTCACAAGTTTCCTAGATAGTATCTTGACGTTGTTTTTGAGTTTAAGACGGGATGTTAATGCTTGTAGACGTCCCAACAGTTTTGATTGCTAACCCGTTGTTTACTATGTTTCTGTAGAAATATCGTGAGGAATCCCTTAAATCTAGCATGGAGGTTGAACGCCTCAACAAGCTTTTGAGAGAGAAGCAAGTTGAGATTGATGCATGTCGAAAGGCAGCTGATGTAAAGGAAATTGAGATAGGACTCTTGAAGAAAAAAATTGATGAGGTATTGATTATAGTGCATTGTTACATAAAGTTCTCCGCTTACACCTTGTAATAATTTAGTTTATTGTTTTATAGTTAGTTGAAAGCTGCAAAAAAGTTGATGCTGTAGAGTATGGGCGAATGAAGGAAGAGGTTCAGGTCTTGAAGGTCAGATCCTACATTATTATCAATTTTGACCAAAGTGAAATTAGTGCCAAATATTACTTATTCTCATGTTGTCAGCTTCGCGACCATATGAAATAACAAAAGAAACATAGAAAATGTCATTAAATATAAAATAATAAAGTAATATACGGAAGAGTACGATTTACAACCTTTTCAATGTCCTTGTCTACCATGGTCATGCTTTTCTTATATGAAAAAAAAATGTTAATATTAAAATATAAAATTCATTATTTGTGTAATTAATTTTTGACATTGTTGTTTTGTTTACTGTTTTGTTTTGTTCTATTTTATTAATTTGTTAATATAAGGATTTTCTGTCAAAAGTTTAAGCATCCAACTGTTCTTGTGGGTGAAACTTTTATGGTAGATGCTGCTACATGATATCAACTGAAGTTTTATTAATGGTTGAGCTCAGGAACGTCTGAATGAAACTGAGGTGCAGCTTCAACAAACAAAGAATCTGAGCTCGCAGATGCAAGAACTCAATGCCAAGCTGGAACAGGAGCTCTTCAAATGTCAAGCAGAACTCTCTGAAAGGGAGAAGAAGCTTAATGATTTTATTGAAGCCAATGTATTATACAGCCTAGTTTTAGTGATATCCTTGAAGTTTATTCCTTTCCATTAAAGAAATACGACCTAGTTAATTACATGAATTTGTTTTTACTTTTTGGTAATGATATCTTTCTTTTTTGTTACTGTTTATTCCAGGCAAGTGCAAAACAAGAAAACGATAGGCAAAAGAAAGCTCTCACAATGTTAAAGGTTGAAAATACTTCCATTAAGTTATATTGTTGTTTCCGCCGTATTTTTCTGTACTTCAATGGATTTAGTGCAAGTTGTCAATTGTGGTGGAAATATTACCGTTTAATCTCATTTACAGAGGAAAAATGAGACATTAATAAAAGAGAAGGAGGAACTGAGCAAGGAGATTCAATCGCTCCAAAAACAGATAGATGATTTGAAAAGTAAGCCGCTGTGCTAGAAGATTGTTGTTATGCTGTGTGAAGACTATTCTTTTGCTTGATCTGCTTAAATTTACAGGTAAGATCGTACTTGAAAGTTCAGATGAAGCAGCAAAAGGAAGGGATAAGGAATATGAAACTAGAATACAGGTCTGCCACGCCGCCATTGTTTCTTTGTGTGAGACAAAAAATATGGCTTTTCTAACTTTGGCATTTCTTTGATGTTGGACTAACAAAATAATAACAGATGTTGGAAAGAATTCTAGAGAAGGAAAGAGATGAAAAGCAGAAAGAAAAAGCATACCGAAAGAAGACAGAGAAAGAACTTATTGATATTCTTCAAAATGTTACGCAGGTACTTTTAATGCACTTTCGGGCTTATTTTTCTCTTGTTGGTTCTATGTTAACATTAAAATCACATTATTTACCATATTTAAGGATGTGAACGTATTCATGCTAGTTGCATGCCTGCTATTTCTATGTTAGTTGCATTTTTACATCATGTACCATATTTAGTCTCTGCTTCACCTTCAGAAGAGTTGACAAATGATATGCGGATGGAAATGATGCCGCTTGTCATAATTACGTTTTTCATGGTTTCAACACGTGTCTAAGTTATTTTGTTTGATTACTTATGGCACAGATTTTAAGTCATTTCGAACTGCATATTAGGTAAATTTGTTGTGCCCTTGCTCTAGTTACCATGTAATTTTTTTTATCCTTTTTTGTCCCATGAATATCTGCGGTATGATTTTTTTTTTGTGTAAGTTACGAAATTGATTCCTCTTTCTGCAGATTAGAATTTAATTTCTATATTTGATGGCACTTGGTAGTATTGACTTGTATCTTTCAAACTACTGATTATATATGAGTTTTGTTTTTCATATGTTAATGTTGGTTTTAATTTTGATGACGTCTTATACTCAAAGTAATCATCTATAAGTTGAAGTATCAGCTATTCCACTCGATTAAGAAGTATTTCTCAAGGACTTCCATGAAAACATCATTTTAGTTAGATCGTCATGATTATCACCACCACCATTGTTGTCATCTTCTTCTTCAGCTTTGCTGCTTATCGTCCTTGCACCACTGCAGCATGAACAGTCACCTACGCTCCAATGTTTCTTTTCCTCAATACCGTCCCATGATTAATCTGCACCATCTACACTCATGTTTTTCTTCTTTCAGTTTTTTCTTTTTGAAAATGAACTCAATGAACAGTAGATTTAGCTAGCTTAGATAAATGTAATAGGTGCCGTGGATCATCGAGGAAATTTTTTTTTTAAATATTATTATTTTAATAAACTATTATTAAAATAATGTTATTAAAAACTTATTTGCTAAATTAAGATCCGCCGCGCCATATAGGAACAACGTCTTTTGCAAAGACGCTCTTACGTGGTGACTCACCAAGGAGAAGGTTTTTTGAAAAAACGCTCTTCCCTGACTTAAAAAAAATCGGATAAAAATAATACGGAGGAAGTGCGTCTTTTCAAAAGACGCACTTTCTCCCACCCCGGCTGCCCCCACACACAAACTAAAATTCCGTGCACGCAAATCGAAAATTCGTATAAATTTTTCGTCTATTTGTTTGACCTATTTTTAAGCATTTTTAGACAATTTTGAACTACAAAATTATAGATTTTGTTGTGATCTACAATTTTGTAGTTGGAAGTTTTTCGAGAAAATGCCAAATATTATATCAAAAGTGTAATCAAAACTTTGATAATATTTTTAGCACATTATTTGACATTTTTTCAAAAATCTTTCAACTACAAAATTATAGCTCACATCAAAATCTATAATTTCGTAATTCAAAACTATTTTTAAAAATGTTTAAAAATAGTCCAATGAGTTGCCGTAAGTTTGTAAAGTACAAGACATTATACAAACTTACAGCAAATCATTTGATCTATTTTAAGCACTTTTATTAAAAATTTTGAACTATAAAATTATAAATTTTGATGTGATCTACAATTTTTAGTTGAAAGTTTTCCGAGAAAATGCTAAATAATAATTGTGTCTTTACAATCGGCGATCAAGATTAAAATTGTGTCAGCTTCAACAAACCTCCATTCCCGACGCGTCGGATCCTTGACGAGGTCAACGATATTTGGCATTATCTTGAAAACTTTCAACTATAAAGTTGTAGATCACATCAAAATTTATAATTTTATATTTCAAAGTTTTAAAATCTTCCAACTAAAATTGTTGTAAATTTGTATAATGTCTTGTACTTTGGAAACTTACGGCAACTATTGGACCTATTTTTAAATATTTTTAGAAAGAGTTTTAAACTACAAAGTTATAAATTTTGATGTGAGTTTCAATTTTGTAGTTGAAAGATTTTGAAAAAATGTCAAATAATGTGCTAAAAAGATTGTCAAAGTTTTGATTACTCTTTTGGTCTAATATTTGGTATTTTCTCGAAAAACTTCCGACTACAAAGTTGTTGATCACAACAAAATCTATAATTTTGTAGTTCAACATTTTTTCTAAAAATGCTTAAAAATAGGTCAAATAAATAGACGTAAAATTTATACGAATTTTCGATTTGCGTGCGCGGAATTTTAGTTCGTGTGTGGGGTAGCCGGGGTGGGAGGAACAAAGACGCACTTCCTCTGTATTATTTTTTCTGATTTTTTTTGAAGTCAGGGAAAAGCGTTTTTTCAAAAAACGTTCTTCGGAAAAAAACACTCTTCTCCTTGGTCAGTCACCACGGAAGAACGTCTTTGCAAAAGACGCTGTTCCTACGTGGCGCGACGGACCTTAGTTTGGCATATACGTTTTTAATAACATTATTTTAATAATATTTTATTAAATAATAATATTTTAAAAGAAAATTCATCATCGATGGCGTGCGATTTCCGATCAATTACGGGTGTGGCAGTGCTTCTCAAGTAGTGTGTGGCTAGAATTTAGCAAATTAAATGGTGCATGACATCTCGTGAAGATCTGAGATTGGAGTTTCTGATGACGGAGCTCCAGAACTTAAGGCATTGCCGGAGTCAAGAGGGAATTGGGTTTATTAGGAAAGAAGTTGATAGCCAATTTAAGGGTACTTTAGTAACATTACAAAACATTTATAATGGTAAACTTGTAACACTATTAAATGGTAGGATAATATTTAAAATCAAATTTCATAAGGGGCTATTTTTATAAATAGCAGGAAGGGGTCGTTTTACCATGGGGTGGATTGGATGGTATCAAATTTTCAGTTTAAGGAATGATCTAGAGATCTTCTAGATGATCCAAATAGTCAATATATGCAGCCAGATATTTTCGGATATCAGGGAAAAGGCACATTATTTGGATCGTGCCTTGGAATAATGCGTGGGCTACTATGAGTCATGATTTTGGGTCATGTGGCTTGAGTATGATCAGATCTTGTAATTCTAATCTCCGAATGATTTTTCACTTATGTGATTGTATAGAAAACTGACGTCCGCTATGTCTATAAAATAACAAGACCTTTACTCCAACTTACAGGAAAGGAAAAAGGTTGAAAATGAACTTGAGAAGCATAGGGCTGTGCTAGCTGATTCCTTGCAGGTAAAATATTATTTGTAATGATATTTTTAAACTTCTCATCTCATGTTGTATTTTTCTTGAGGATGTCTCCATGAAAGAAAACATCCACAAACTGAATTGACTTATTATTTTAAGTCATATAAGTCATAATAAGGATTTAGAGCAAGTTTTTTAAGTAACTGCAATGTTACATATAGCTCTCTACTTCTTTTTGACGCAATGTCTTCAAATTCCTAGTTTTGAGTTTTACGTATATCCTCGTCATTAGTTTTTAATAGTACCTTTAAACTGAAAAATCGTACTGCTTTAAGATCTATTTTGCAGCTATGCACAAAGCTTTTCTAGGTCTCAACCTTTTCGACAGCTTTAGGTTAGGTTGCCTAGCAATTTTAGGGCTTTTAGCTCGGTTCAAATGAGCCATTATACTGATTCTACACTGTAATTTTAGCAAAGTGAGCCGTTAAACCTCAACTTTGGGATCAATAGTCACCCATGACCCATTCATTTATTAAAGCACTTATGTAAGAGGGACGTACATATCAGCGCCTGCCTCAATACAGGTGTTACAAATAAGCCCCATGTTTACAACCTGTCATTTCCCCAAAACCTATTTAGAAGTATTTTTTGAAAAAAAAAACTTTTGAATACAAAAATTATAGATCACATCAAATTCTTTTTTTTTTTTTGGTATTAAATTTTTTTTCAAAAAACTACATCTAAATAGGTGTTTTGATGTTCTAAAGTCTTAGCAGGTTAGCGGATTAGTTTTCAAACCCATTAAGTCTTTGAAGTCTCAAAAACACCTACTTAGAATTTGTAAAAAAAAATTGAATAAGAAAGTTATAGATTACATTGAAATCTATTTATTAAATTCAAATCTTCTCCAAAAAATACTTATGTAATAGTTAAAATGCCCCTAGCACAAATTTCGAGAAGGATTGATTTCTAAAGTTTTGAATCCAGGGGATGATTTGCAAAAAAATACAGGGGTTGATATGCAACTTTTTCCTTGTATAATTTGTTGGAGGGAGCTTATAGTTCTCGATTGTTTTAAAAGAATTTGTCAAGCAAGTGCCAGTTTATAGTAAAGTTTTCTGCCGGCAAACGTTACTCCCAAACTTTCGTCATTTGATATTTCGCTCCATTTTGCTTAAAGCTTTGATTTTGCAATATCCGACTCTTTCAATTTATAAGTTAAACAAAGGTGGCTTTTCCTATATACATGGCTATAAATCAGAATTTGTTGTATGTGAAAGGTAAATATCACACAATAAATTAACATAGACTTTGTTTGTTGATGCACTTGAGTGCTGAAAGTCGATTCATTTTGCTTACCGATTTTAGTTTATGTGAGAAGAATTTATATTTGGGATTGAAATTACGTTAAGTTAAACTGTAGGTGATTTTTTTTTTTTTTCGTCTGTGTTGGTTTAACAATGCTTTTATTGTGCAGTTGTTGCAAATATCAGGGCAGTTCAGCGTAAAATAGATGTTATAGGACCAATTTTGCAAGACAAGTGCCCATTTGTACTGAAATCCTCAATTTTTTGGTAGATTTTGCATAAACCGCAAATAGTGAAATTAAGAGCTGAACGTTTATTATTTGGTTGAATCGTTTGGTTTTTAGTCTTTCAATAGCATTATGCAATTTCTGTTCCTCTATTTCGTTCCTCTAGTTTCTATTCTTCTATTTGGTTCCTCCATCGCCTTAGTTTTCTTCTGTTGCTTACAGAAAAATCAGATCTCCGGATCATCAGTCGTACCTTCGAATGCATTGGAGGAGCAAACATCTGCATATATTCAAATTGTTGATTCATTTCAAGATGCAGCTGGTTCTGCTCTTCGTAAGCTTCGAACTCAAGCAGATGCTACCATCATTGAGCCTTCAATACCTGCTGCAGGTTCTGGTATGTGCATGAATTTTTACGCAGACGGGATCTTCTGAGTATATGTCTAATCCTTTCTATTATCGTGATTTTGTTTCTCTTATGCTACGCAGGCGGGCAAGCCCCCATTCAAAGGCCAACTGTAGGCGGTGATATAAGAGGACCAGATGACCGAGTGAAAGTATCTACTTTAGCAAAACCGATTGTAGAGCGCAAGGCGGCTAGGAGGCTAGTACGTCCTCGTCTCGAAGGGCCTGAAGAGCCAACAACCGAAGTTGATATGTCAAGTATTACCGAAAGTGCCAGCACTGCAGAAGAGGCGAAAGTTGGGGCATCATCCCAAGAGCAGGAGGTTCCTGCCGATACGTTCTCTTCTCGTAAACGTGCAGCATCATCATCAGACTTGGACATCAAAACGGCTGCTATTGCTCAAGATGAAGATAGTCCTGATACGGCACCTCCAAATAAAAGACACAGGGATACAGAGTCCTTACAAGAAGGTGGAGATGCGCAAGGCGTCCCTACTTCGCCTGATATTATTTCTGGTGATCTTGGTGCCCCAACCAAGGAACAGTTAGAATCTGATCCGGCTGTGACCTTGACGGCAGATGATGATGAGCCTGAGGTATCTACGAAGGAAGAATCAGAGGAGCTCAATCAAGAAGATGAGATGCAAATTGAGCCTGATACTGCAGCGGAAGAGTCCTTGGATGATCCAAAAGGAAGAACTACAGAATCAGCTGATAAAATGAGAACCGATGAAAGTGACACGCTTCAGGCTGTGGTTGAGGGCGAGGACGCAAGGGAGGAGGGGGAGTTGATGCCGGATGAGTCGGACCAACAAGAAGAGGCTAGTTTTTTGGGCGAAGGCAGGAATGAAATTGCAGGCAACGATACACCCATGTTTGCTGAGGAAGCCGGGGAGTTGATCGAGGATACAGCTGTTGAGGTGATAAATGAGAAGGTACAGGAAGAGGCTGTTGAAGGTTATGATAATGCTGTGACTAATAATAACAGTGATAACACTTCAACAGAGCCTGAGAAGACCTCCCAAATACCGTTAACAGCCAATGAGGCATCGACAAGTACTTCAATAATTACTTCGATGGCTGCATCGACGAGTACTTCAATGACTGCTGTGGCTACAGAACATCGCAGCCCCAGCAAGACAATAGAGAGTGAAGAACCTCGGACTGGAAGAACCATAACCCTGTCAGTAAGGGCCAGAGAAAATGCACAGAAAAGAGAAGAAGCTAGAAGGGCAACTCAGCTTGCTCGAGGTCGCGGTAGGCCTTTCAGGGTACGTAATGAATTGTCTAATGTGCTTAATTTATCTACTTTTAGATTCACTAATTTATTACCATAAGTTGTTACTGTAATAATATAACTTCGTTTTGTGCAGAGGGCTCGAGGGGGGCGATCTTGATTTTGGCAAAGCAAGATGATCTTTTGGAATGCTACGGTTTTTGATGTCGAGAAGATTTCCCATGCTAATTTTTATAATTTATCTTCTCTTAGTGGTAGTAGTAACTTTGGCCTTCCATAGTTTTAAGCTGACAATTTGGATATGCCATCTTGTTACTGACAATTATAAAGGACTTCTAATATGGTTCGTTAACTATTTTAGATTATAGTTTGTGTTTTTTTGTAAGAATATAAATGATATTCTAACTTTTTAAGGTGCAGTGATTTAGTTTTAAACAATAGTGGCTCAGTTTTTTTTACCAGTTTACAGATTATAAATTATTACACTTGGAAGATATCAGAGGCTTTATTTTACCATTTTGTATAACTATGCCTTTTCGAGCAGAATTAGAATTTTTTTTTTTTTTTTTTTTTTTTTTTTTTTTGGGTATAGCAATTACTGTAAATTAACGTTAAGTTAGTACATTTCGAGAACGCCCTTAGTCTTTTTCCCTTCTCTCCTGCAAACCAGCAATACGGAGGTGGCGGGGCCACTATGCCGTTTGTCGAAGAAGCAACAGCCTGCGATTTTTGCTTCACAAAGGCTCTCTCTGTGAGGTCTCTAGGTTCGATTAGTTAGAATCGAATTTATTTTTGGGTTAATTACTTTTGATCGAGAGTTTAGTTGATTATTTGGGTGCTTGATTTGTATTTGATCGATTTGTATTTGATGTGAAATTGATTTGAATTAATTTGGTTGCGTTTTCGGCCAATTTGGGCCCGAATTGAGTTGGACCCGGCCGACCGAGCTATGTGGCTCGGCCCAGCCGAGCCAAACACTGTTCCGGACGCGTGGGTGAGCCTTTAGGCTCGAGTCCACGCGCCCGAGCCAGTCGGGTGCCCCCTCCTCTCTCCCGCCCGCGTCTCTCTCACGCGATCTCTCTCGCCCGTTCGCCCGCGTCCACTTCGCCACGCCGCCCTGCCGCCGTCCGTCTCGCTGCCGGCGTGCGCGCCACCTCCTCCAACGACCCCTCTCCTCCCCTAGCTTGCTACCTCTCTCTCCCCTGCGCACGATGGCTCGCACCGTTGTGAACCCTAGATGCGCCGCCGTTGATTCCGGTGTCTCCGCCGCTCGCTGTCAACCACCGCTGCATCTTGACGTCGCCTGAGCCACCATCGAATCTCGTCGCCGCCGATTGATGCGCCGAACGCCTGGATCTCCACTTCCTCATCTCCGCTCTAGTTTGTCCGGCCGTCGCCGCCGCCGGCTGCCGCCTCTCCGGCCGTCCCGACGTCTCTGCTGCTGTTTTCTTCACCTCTCGCCGTCACTGGCTACCGCTGATCCAGTCGCCGCCGCCACTGCAGCTGCCGTACGGTCGTCTCCGGCGAACTCAACCGCTCTGGCAGCTTCGTCTCGACATCATGGATTCGTTCGTTGGATCGTTTTCGGAAATGCTTCGATGTTTGCGCGTCGATCAGAAGGTTTACGTTCGGGGTTAAGGTGAGTGCCCCTGCGGTCTCACTTGATTGTTAGAAATCTTGCTAGAAATCATGCTAGGACTATATGCTATAATGTAGTAGCTTGTCTAAATATGAAATGTCGGCATGATATGAATTGTTGAATGCGATAGCATGTGTTAGATAATGATATTTATTAGAAAAGCATGCTAGTAATTATGTTGAAAATAACATGCGAGAATAACGTGTATTCGGCATTAATAATATTCATGCTAGCTATGCTGATCGTTTTGTGTGACATTGTTGGATAGCACAATATATGTGTTTGTGTTTAAATTCATAATCAATATGCTAAGTGTTTCGATCATGTACGTCTGGTAGTATGTAACTAGTATGACAATTTATATGCTAGATGTAATACTCATGTTCCGTGTTGTGTGGACAACAGGCCTTGCGTGTATGTTACCTGCCGTAGCAATTAGGGCTATACGTTAGCTTATACTCGGACGTGTTTGCAAATATTGTCGTGTGCATGAACTTGACAAAGTCTAGTAATGCTTGTGAATGAATGTTCCAGTGAAGCGTGCATTTGAAATGTTGATAGCCTTGCATTTATAAAAATCATAATGTCGTATGATTGGCATGCTATAGATGTGTGTGCTTGCATGGTTGATAATTCGACCAGGGTGCTTGAATGATATTATTTTTGAACTTGACCTATCTTACAATGCATTTGAGTTGATCGTTTTGATATATAAGTGGTAGGTGTAAAGATTTGTGTTATATGTTAACACTTGAATGCATTACTCTATCTTGTAATGCGTGTGAGCGGTAAAGCACCGCATTGATTTCGGTATGCTTGATATAGTAGCATGCTTATTGTGTTCGATTGGTGTATAATGTGATGTATATCATACTATATGCTTTTGTGATGCTCATATGATGCTAAAATGCATGTTATATGGATGTACACCATGTTATGTACAATGTGATGGTTTATATTATGAATCTTGCTTGGTTGCTCTATAACTATGCTATCCATGATGATATTGATGTTATTGAGCATGTGCGGGTGAGAGTAAAATACCTCTAGGGACACTCGTGATTGATTGTGCCTTAATGCTAATGAGCGTTGGAAATCGAGTGGAGTAAAATACCTTTGTGACACTCGTATGTGGTGTGCTTGCCTATTGGGGCTTGTGGTGTTCGAAATTGGGTCGTGGATCTTCGAGTTCGTAGCCTGAACGGTTGAAACGAAACCCGGAGGGCAGGGGCTAGGGGGACTGGAAGCGATTGGACCAATTAGAACACAAGCACGTAATAATATTATGATGCCTTTAGAGAGGTCGGTGGACGTAGTCTGAAGTCGCTCACTGGACAGAGCGGCGGCTACGAGAGCGAGGCTCGGCTGCCATAGAGCGTAAGAGGTTCCGAGTAGCCTCCATTTTGCGCTGTGGGGTCGCCTCCTGTCACGACCCCGGAACCCGGGTCGGACTAAAATCACAGCGGAAGCTTAGAAATCCTTTTCAAGATGGATCCCAACTCGAATCCATCACAAATAACCTTTTAAAACAAAGGCGAGCCGGAGACCGAACACCTGGCACGCAAGCCTCCCACGGGAAAGATGGGTAGCTTAGATGCCACACAAAGCTTACAATCGATCTCAAAATATCAATCTTTCCCATTGATACACAGAGATCCATCAAAAGCTAAGGTTCGGACTCATTTTAGAATTTAAAAATGTGAAAACGACACAAATTCGTAAATACCGGCTCAACCTGTATTTTTCTAAAAATTTGGAAGTGTCACATATCTTAGATATGTGCATGTTCATCATATAAATCATCGAAATCGAAATAAAAAACTGTTTGAAGTGATTTTGAAAATCCTTAGGACAGAGCTCTTTTTCGGTCGACCGATAGTTCATCCTGTCCAATTTCAACGTTGAAAATAATGTTTCGGTCGACCGATAAATCCTGCGGTCGACCGATAATCCCAGAAATTTCAGAAAAACAGTTTGGAAATGAATTGCAATCACCCTCGATTTCCGTAATTCAATTCCAACATGAAAAATATGATGTACACACTTGTATAACAACTAAATACACGTGTACAAACTTTCAAATCTTGGTTTGGATCACAAAACAACAATTTATGACCAAAATCGTAAAGTTTTCAAAAATACGAAAACTTAAATACCAAAGGTGCCAAAATCCACAATTTTGATCTAAATTCCATTTTGTAAGCTAACATAGGCTCAACTAGCCTAAATACACATGTTAAAACTTACAAACTTGAATTTAGAACAATATAACACATTTTGCACCATTCACTAAAGTTCGCATATTCAACTCAATATACAACTTTAAATATAACCAAGCAAGTTTAAACTTCAACATAAGTTCATAACTAACACTTGGTACCAAAATCATGTATAAAACTTTATACAAAACATTCGACCACAAGAGTGCAAGTTAGTGCTTCACAACTTACATTTACAATCCTTTATACATTAAGTTTTCCAAAACATTTTATATACATGACTTAGGATTAGAATGAAGCCTATCAATCTAACCCCCAAAATGTATACCTTCTAATAAAACCCCAAAAGCACGAGATCCTCACGAAGGGCTAGCGCTCCTAGCACGGGCTTTGCCCTTAACACCTGGATCTGAAAAGGGGAAACAAAGAGCGTAAGTCATAAGACTTAGTGAGCGGCACATTAACCTCTCCCCAAGGCTAATGTGGCACCACACAAAACATCCACAACATAGGAATTCATAAGCAATGTATAGCATATTTCAACTCAAACATGCTAAGCATAAGATATAAAAGCATGTCAACATACATGTCACCAAATCACTAAGCTAACAAGTTATGCCATCTCTTGCATTAAGTTAGCGTGATATACTAACCCAACTCGGTTAGTCCCTCATTATGTTTGTTTCGGACTCGAAACCCAACCGGGCCAGTTCCAAGGTCTTGACAACAGCTCGTGCACAGCTGATACATCAACACCCAACAGTGGAGGCGATCCCAGAGCGCTAACAGGGAGATACTCGATAACACCCAGCTCAGTGTACATCGAGCCTCGCACTCGTAGCAACCAATCCGGCCAAGAATGGAAAGACTACGCCACCGACCTCTCTAGAGGCATAGACTACCTAGCACCTGAGTTCTTTGCTTAGACTAACCTAGCGTCCTGCCGAAGCTCAGCTAGGGTACGTCATAGCACACTACTCATAGTAGCTAAGGAAAGCATTTTAATCTCTTATTAACACCCACATAACTATTTAAGCCAACTCGCTAATAGTCTCTAGGATGTCAATAACAAGTCAATGAGTCATACACATCAATCCTCCTTTTGAGTAAGCTATGCAACTTCATAACTACTCAAACATGGATAGAAACTAAGCATGAGTCAACATATAACACCTCATATGAACACATATATGAAACATCCATTCAAAGTGTCAACACGGTGTAATCATCACATTAGCATGTTATAAACAACCATAACAACATGCTAAACATATGAATACAAGAATCACATACATCCAAGGCATACTAGGGCAACCTCCCACAACCAAGCATATATGTATCAAAATAAACATGTTCTTAGCGTATACATGCATCAACTCACACATAAAACACTAAACATGTAAGAAATCAATCGGTGCGACCCGCTCACCTCAAACCTAGTTTTATACCCGCAGCCCTGCACGTCCCTCTCGTTGCAAACACCAACAAGAGGCCGCCTACGCGTAGGAGAAGGTCGGGAGAAGCAAGAATCGAGATCGGATCGCCGAAAAACCACTCCAAACTCACCCTAGGGCTTAGGAATTAAGGTGGGACTCTCTTTGGACGAGCTCTGCTGAAAATAATGGATAAACACCCAATATAAAGCAGTCCACCGCCTAAGGGGTCAACCCACGTGGATTATCGGTCGACCGGTCTTAGGAATCGGTCGACCGAAAAACTAAGGAAGAGCACTGTCACGACCCGCGCCCCGAGGCCGGGGGCCGCGACAGGGGGGCAAACCACGTTTTCGAAAGACATTTTGTTTTCGAAACCAAAACGCTTTGCGGAAGCTCGTTTAAAACCATTTAGAAACAATTTTGACGGATTAGCCGGTTTCGGACTTTCGACGCGCCCGAGGTCCACGGAGGAGGTAGACCCCGCGCTCGGCGCCGACCCAGCTTGCAATAGATACTAAGATATCAATCTCCTCCATTGATATCAAATTATCCGTTGCAATCTAAGGTCCGAATTTAAAACGTTTTATAAATTCAAACCCTTAAATCTCATTTTCGAAATTCCGGCCAAACCCGTATTTTTCTAAAAGATCCGACGCTTTAGAACCTCTTATATATAATTCTAAAGACCCTAAAACCATCAAAAATAATTTTAATTATCATTTAAATACATTTTAATTTCGGATTTCCAGTGGGTTTTATCGGTCGACCGCTCTTGATTTCGGTCGACCGAAACTCCATGCAAATCCGCAATTCCCACTTATCGGTCGACCGCAGGATGGATCGGTCGACCGATACTGATAAAATCAGCAATCCAAATTTCAGAAAAAAACCATCTTCTCGCCGCCTCGAAATCCGTAATCGCGTGGTTCTCCGGATTCCGACCGCACGTGCTCGTACGTCCCACATGGACACACGTGTACGGCCCTTCCGCAACCACGATACGACGAGACGACAAGTTTTACAACAAGTTTTATATAAAAACCGAAATACGACATTTTAGGAACCTATCGCTTCAAAACTCATGCTTTTGGTTAAATTCACAAACCAACATCCAAGTGAGTTCAAGTAGGCTCAAATACATCGTACCACGCAATTAACAACCCTCTTGGGGCAATATTTACAAAATCCATGTTTTACCAAATAAACACCTTTTCATTGAAAAGCTTTAGAAAAACAACTTACATAAAAGTACATTTTTCTCAAAAGCTTTACAAAACCCATCAACAACAAGTGTAAGTCAATGCTTCGCAAAACTAATTACAACTAGAGATTCTATACATGTGTAGCTAAGTACAAAATGTTGTATATTTCTAACTACACCCCAAAACCCATATACCTCTATCACCTCCTTGCTATATAAAGCGTCCTACGCGGGCTCCTTGCCCCTCGTCGTCGAATCTGAAAAAGAGGCAACAAAGCGGTGAGTCATCCGACTCAGTGAGCGGCACTTGTACGTTCTCCCCCGAACGCCCAAGTGACACCCAAACACAAATCAAAATGCAACCATTACGCATTCAAGATCAACCAAATGGTTGGGGGAGTACATTCACAAACAAACACATATCACATGCACATTACATCAAAAAGCATGCACTAACTCGTAGTTAGTCAAAACCACCCAACTATCAGATTATGCCAATCTTTTTAAGTTAGCGTGATCTATTGCCCAATCGCGATAAGGTCTTATTTCAATCCAGTTTAGGTGAAGCCGGCCACTGGCGGCCACTGGACTTCCCGAGCTCCTAAACCCAAACCCGGGCAAGCCCCACCGCCCACCAATCATCACCAAGGTCTTGGTCCCCCGCACCGGTAATTCCGCGTGCCACCAACACCTAATAACGACGGAGGCGACCCCATTGCGCGACACGGGGGCTACTCGGATCTTTTACACTATACGCAACCGAGCCTCGCACTCACGGTTGCCACCGAGGCCAACCGGTGAACAACCGCTCCGCCGGCCTCCCATAGAGGCGGTCCAAGCTCATACCCGTGTGTTCTAACCTCTCACATCCCTAGTGTCCCGACATCCGGCACGCGGCCCCACGGATCCTCGCGTCCCCACGGATCGGACAGGATAGAGGCTCCGAGCACACACATATGGGTAGCCAATCTCTAAGTTGTTTTAACAACCAAATACTCTAGTTCGAACTACTAGTCCTCTAAGACTTGGGTCGCCTCACCTCAAGTTCTTTTTCCTCGAAGGGCCATTTCCCAATCTCAGACTAGTAAACAACTTCCGAGTATAACCTTTATTAAGGCACATGCAAACGAGTGTCCCTAGAGTCCAATTACTCTATCTACTCGCAAGCAACCACGAAGTACGCATAGTTATGAATCAAGCAACATCAATCTCCAAGTTCGCATATAGAACTAACATGATTTGCATATTCATTTCACAACTATAAGCATGCCAATAGCATAATTGAGCAACTAAGCACATAAGCATGTTCTCAATCAACATAATTGCATACAAGGGGTAAAACCCTAATTTAGCATATTAATCACACATAACATGCTATCAATCAATCCATATAAGGAAATCATGCTATCACACACAAGCATGGTCACACATTGGTGCTTAACCGCTCACCTCAAGTCCACGCAGTCCTAGCCCCGAAATCACCTCACCCCGGCCAAGAAAACGCGAAATCTCGGTCACCCACGCGAGGAGATCGGCTAGAGATCTAGGAAGGAGAGAGAGCAAGTGAGAATCTAAGCTAGAGAGGGGAAGGGAGGTCTAGGGGACTCACCTAGGGCAGAGGCTGCTCGGCTCAGGAAGAGGAGTTATGAAAATAACTCCAAAACGCGTAAGTGTCGAACTTAATCGCGCCCACCAGCCGACTTTCGGTCGACCGATACCCCAACCGGTCGACCGAAACTCTCGGCCAAAGCAAAAACAGCTAAGCCACGAGCACGGCCCTAACGCGCGACGAACCCCGCACTCACACAACACTCCAAACTACAACTAGCTCGATCCTAACCCAAACAAGTATGCATGTACATCATGCAAATGCAAAGTCAAACACAATGCAAAACAAACGGACTCGGACACGGACCTCACAAGCACAAACAAGGCTAATTCCAAACTTTTCTCGCACGCGTCACTCCGCGCTCTCTAGTGTCACTAAGCGCACCTCACTCGTGGCTATAATGGCACACCAATCACAAGCAAGTATACAATACAACGAATCATATACAAGCATAAAATAAAACAAACATATTTACACATATATCAACGCATATACATATATATACAACAAAGGGTCTAAACCAACTCGTCTAAACCGCGAACCTCACATCCCTCCCCACTTAAGAGATTCGGCCCTCCGAATCAAATAAATAGGGGAAACGAGCTCGAATGTCAGCCTCTGGTTCCCAAGTAGCCTCCTCGAACCGCTGACTGCGCCAAAGCACCTTCACAAGAGGAATTGACTTATTCCTCAAAACCTTGACCTTTCGGTCCAGAATCTGAATCGGCTGCTCCTCATAAGAAAGATCATCCTGAATGGGAAGCGCATCCGATGGCGTAACTTGGGAATGCTCTCCTAAGCACTTCCGCAACATAGAAACATGGAAGACGTCGTGTACGTACGATAACCACTCTGGCAACGCTAATCTGTACGCCGTACTACCAATCCTCTCAACCACTCTGAAAGGGCCGATAAACCTCGGACTCAGCTTATGTCACGACCCGAGCCCCCAGGCCGCGACATCTGAAATACATTTTTCTCATTTAAAAGAGAGTTTGCGTAAGCGGAAGCATTTTCATTCGAAAATCATTTATAAAGCAAGAGTATAGCCGGATTCGGGGCTTTCGACGTCACCCGAGGTCTACGGGGAAGGTAGACCCCACGGTCGACACCGACCTAGGTTGCAAAAGATCTTAAGATATCAATCTTCCCCATTGATATCAAATAATCTATGGCAAACTAAGGTCCCAAACTAAATCCTTTTCAAAACATAACCTTAAAACACATTTTCGAAATCCCGGCCAAACCCGTATTTTTCTAAAAGATTCGAGGGCATAGAACCTCTTAAATACATGTATAAGAGATCCCCAAACCCTCAAAAATATTTTTAATTATCATTTAAATATTATTTAGTTGTGCAATACAGAGAGGTTTTCGGTCGACCGGTATTAGGTTTCGGTCGACCGAAACCTGTATGTATCCACCCGATCTTCAGAACTATCGGTCGACCGAAATGTGGATCGGTCGACCGATCTTATCAGTAGCAGCAAAAACAGTTTTCAGAAATGAGATACTCAATGCCTCGATTCGCGTATTTCCACCGGATCTTGGAAATCAACCCCGCACGTACACATATCATCCAAAGATACACGTGCGAGTACTTCCAAGCATCCGAAATACCTTCGGAGCACGGAGTTATCCTCAAAAACGCATCTTTACCAAAATACGGTAAAAACAAGAGCTTAATACTTCAAATTTTGAAATAAGCTCAACCAATCCAAACCAATTGCATGCACAACTTATATAAAAGTATATACACATGCTCAAACCATTCCAACTCATTTTTAAGAGCTCAAACCACATTTTCCACAAATCACACTTTTGTATACAAATAACAAAAGCTTTATAAAACTTGTTTTCAATTACAAGTGTTTCAAAACATTTTCATAACTATAGCTATTAGAGTCTAAACTTCACATTTCTAGAGTTTATACTCTAATAGCTTCCCAAATCCAAAATACAAAGCGTGTAGGTCAATGCTTCGGTTGCCAACTATAATACTATGTGAATACAAAATGAGCTACAAGACTAGGTACAAAATGTGTATCTACAAGTCTAGCTCCCATCCCAAAAGATACCTTCTATCCCCTTTTTGCTCTATTCGTCGTCGACCTACGCCGGCCCCTTGCCCTTATCGCTCGGATCTGAAAAAGAGGGCAACAGGAGGGGTGAGTCCTAAATAGAACTCAGTGAGCGGCACGTTGGCGACCTCCCCTGGTACAACCAACGCGACACCGCACACAAGCACACAATCAACAAGTAAAGCAATAAAGCTTTAACCAACCACAATCAAAAGTCACTATGTAAATACATCAATGACAATAACCATACAAACATGTGTATGAACATAAGAAGCATGCTATCTCGAATCACGTAATGTCACCCAACCAATGTCTTATGCATTCTTTGGTTATGTTAGCGTGACATTCTAATCCCAACGGATTGTCAGTATCATGTTATATAACAGTTCTGGCAAGGCTGGCCCTATGAGTAGCGCAAGCCCCTAGTCCCTAGGACACCTACACCCAGTCCATCGGGACCTCGGGAGCTACCCAGTCCGGACACGTCCGCACAATACCAAGGTCTTGGTCCACGTCGCCGTATCGATATCGGACAACACCAACACCACACAACAGTGAAGGCGACCCCACAGCGCTTATTGGGGGATACTAGGGTTTATGCCGTATGCTACCTAGCCTCGCACTCGCAGCCACCACCTCGGCCAACTGGTGATCGGAACCGCGCTCACTGACCTCTTTAGAGGCACCACATAACCTAAGTATTCTGGTCTCCCATGCTCCTCACAACACCTCTATCCAGGCCCGCGACCTCCACGGATAAGGCGGAAGCGAGACTTACGAATACTAGGCCAAACGTCTTATGCTTTTCAAGCTATGTGCATTAGTCTGATCTCTCCGCCCTCTCCACCCCAAGCCCTCGCCCTCCGGGGTTAGTCCCTTTGGACGGATCTACTCGGGTGGGTGGCAAAGATACGACCATATAGCACTCATATGCTCTATTAAGTCACATACAAAACGGATGTCCCTAGAGGTGTCCTCTACATCCGAGCATGCTCAATAACATCTAAACATAATTAGCATGTTCATTAAGCATCACAACATAGTTCATACTTATGCGAACTACAACATAGATATATATAAATATCATGTTCTCATATCAAATTTGCATAATAGCAACCAAATTGCATAAATAGCAATACAAGAGCATCATAGCATACAAGGTATGATCTCTACCACATCACAACATCATTAGGGTTTAATACCCAAAAATTAGGCATTCACCGTACACACCAATACACGCACATAAGCATAGCATACGGTCAAACACAATCACATACACGTCGGTGAGAACCCACTCACCTCACAAGCTCAGCAAGAAACCCACGTCCAAACCCCGGGAAGTTACGATCGCGCCCAACACTCAAGTCTACGCGAAGAGAATAACCGGGAGATTAGGTTTCTAAGGATTAAGGGCTAAGGAGGGGTAGAAATCAACCATAAATAAGGGTAATTACTCACCTAGGTCAGCTGGGACGAAGGGGAGCTCGGCCAAGGCAGTAAATGAGAAACCTACCCGAAATCGCGTAAGTGTCGAATTTATGCACGGGCGTCGCGCAGGTTTCGGTCGACCGAAAGATGGGATCGGTCGACCGAAAGTCTCGGCCAACCCAAAAATAAAGCAAACTCGACACTTAAGCCGCTCGCGTCGAATCACCCTACGACACGCAACAAAGCACACATTAACTAGGCATCCTAGACATGCATGCAACACCTCAACACATAACAAACCAAAACACGGACCTCACATGCCCTTAGCACCAAAACGTCGAACACCTTTCAGAGTGGAAACCTTCAAGTAAACCAAGTCATTCACCTGGAACTCTAACTCACGACGGCGCCTATCAGCATATGATTTTTGGCGGGACTGAGCAGTCTGAAGTCTCTGACGAATCACGACTATCTTCTGATTCGCTTCCTCAACAATGTCGGTACTAACAGCAGCAGGATCCACCATCTCATCCCAAAAAAGTGGAGTACGACATCGCCTGCCATACTAGGCCTCATGCGGTGCCATACCAATACTGCTATGGTAACTATTGTTGTAGGAAAACTCTATCAAGGATAGGTGATCGTCCCAACTACCACCGAAATCTAGAATGCAGGCCCGTAACATATCCTCGAGGGTCTGAATAGTCCTCTCCGACTGTCCATCCGTCTGAGGGTGATAGGCGGAACTGAAACGCAACTCCGTGCCCATCTGCCTCTGGAATGCCCTCCAAAATCTCGATGTAAAGCGAGGGTCTCGATCTGACACTATACTCAAAGGAACACCGTGTAATCTGACGATCTCCGCAATAAACAATCTAGCCAATCTATCCGGTGTAAACGTACTCCTGATAGGAATGAAATGTGCGGTGTTCGTCAAACGGTCAACCACAACCCATATAGCATCAAACCCATGTGTTTGGTGTGTGGCCACAGCTCTGGTGGTTGCTTTTGCCAGGATGGGTCACTCACTGAGTATATTTTATATACTCACCCCCTTCTTTCCCTTTAGTTATTTGCAGGGCCTATCGACAATCGTAGAGCGAGCACGGGATTCAAAATATAATTTTGGGTTAAAATATAAATTTATTTATCTTTCGCTGTGTAATTTAATTAACTTGTAAATCTAATATATTATATTGAGAATTGAAAATATTAGCTTATAACGTCTTGTCTTTTGATTTATTCTTCAAAAAAAAAAAAATTCACTCTGTTCTATTTTTCATGACCCCCGGGATACGGGGCGTCACACTCTCCCTATAACTCTATGTTCACGGAAGTTTCAGGAATGTTCTCAAAGTTTCAGGGTAGCAAATCGTGCATAGCATCTGAAATTTTTGCATTATGCACATCCTCTTCCGCTTGATGATTTGAAAGGCGTACCTTTCAAATATATATATTATTTTATTTTATTTTTTTACTTGGAAAGTAAAGGTTAAGTTCGAAACCTCGGCAGCAAGTACGGACTCCAAAACCCATTATGCGGAGACTTTTGAGCAAGAGATTGATCTTTATCTTTTCGGAAAATTACGTATCAGCCCTCCTATTTTTAGGAGTTCGTAAATTAGTCCCAAAAAATATATTTTCTAAAAGCTAATTTACGAAAAAAAAAAAAAAAGCAAATCGACCCCGAAAATGCATTTTCGATGGCTGATTTGTATAAGGAAGGAAAACGGGAGGCTGATACGCAATTGCTCCTTATCTTTTAGGGAGAGTTACAGTTAGATCCAAAACGTTAAATTTTGTTGTATTTGGGTCTAAGCCTAAGTTTCAATTGCAGTTAAATTCAGTTATTTTCAACACTCCAAAATAATTACCTAGAAATATTTTTTGAAAACACTTTCAACATGAAAGTTCTAGATTTTGATAAGATCTACAACTTTCATGTTGAAAGCTTTTCCAAAAAATATCTTTAATTAATTATTTTGAGGTGTTAAAAATAGTAAAAAGATCTTGAAAATTAAAAAATTTTAAAACGCCATCTGAACTTTGAAAACTCAAAACACATATTTAAAAATATTTTTTGGAAAAACTTTCAACATAAAAGTTGTAGATCTCATTAAAATCTACAATTTTAATTTAAATTTTTTTTCAAAAAATACTTCTAAATAATTATTTTAGGGATTGAAAATAACATAAAAAATAATTGAAATGAGAGACTGCAGCGAAAAAATAGTTAATATGAGAGATTGCAGTAAATTTTATTAATAGGTGTGAATTGAAGTGATGTTAAAATTTAATATAGAAAATGCAGTGCAATTATCCGTATCTTTTATATTTGCTTGTCTTCCTTTGATTTGGTCTGCCCTCGCTGGAGGCGCTGTCGTTTGTCATTCATCCCAAAAGGGTTTTTCTGAAGAGTGATGTGATGGGTAGTTTAGTTATTTACTTAAGACTATTTTTTAAAAAAAAAAATTAATCAATACATTTTATACAATATCAACTATATAAATTTCCAGAACTTATAAATTACCAACAGAAAAGATATCTTACAAACTAAAAAAAGTTTAATCTTTTAAAAAAAAATCTGAAGATACATGTTTCACATCCTTCTATGTGATCTTTATGAAGTTCTGAATATGAAACCATCTCATAAAATAGAAGCTTCACTGTTCATCCTAAGAATAAAATTTAACATTACACTGCCCAAGACTCCCTGGTGAAAAATATCATTTAACTAAACAAAATGTTCAAAATTTCGCTAAGATAAGCTGTACAAGTGTATACCTTCAATAAAATTTTTGAGTGTCTAAGATTATTTCTTCTAGGCCATTACCATCTTGACATCTCCTGCTCTTTCCCTACCTGTACATACAGAAAAATTATACCCAATTGTCAGATAATTAAAAGCCAAACATCATAAGACACGTCCAAAGTATCTATGGTATGGTAGTTTATAGCTCATTATCTTAAAAATGAGATCCTGTAAACCCTGAAAGATGTGTTTCTACTGTTTTTCTTTTTAATTTTGAGAATAAAAAGATGACTTGGACATTTGATTAGGAAATATTATGAAGGATATACAGGAAGAGTATTTTGGTTGTATAAGGTTCAACTCTTTATGTGTGAATTTATCGACGTGATATGTACCGAGCCGAATTTCAGATCTCAGCACATGCTGAGCATGCCAATATTACATTTATTTGGTACCCTATTAAAAATAAAATTCAAACTTAATTAAAAAATTCAAATAAGATTTTTCAGAATGTGACGTATCGGTTCGTACCATGTCAATAACTGCCAGAATAATCCGTACCGTCCGGCACGGCTGTGCCGACCGGCACGTAAAACTATGCAGTATGAGCAGTAAAGACCGGCACCTAAAACTATACCGCACGGGCTATACTGACCTGCACCTAAAACCATACGGTACAGGTTTTGCCGACTGGCACCTAAAAGGCTAAAACTATGGATTTATTAAATTTCCAGTAATCTAGTTCAAATATGCGAAATCAGGGAAATTGTTTTCTGATTCCTTTCATGAGAATGTCAGTTGCTTCCTCTTGATGTATTTGCACAATTAATGTCACTCTATGAAGCCAGGAATAGCGGTCAAGACGGCAGACCTAGAAAACTTGAAGATACTCAATGCGATGGCACGCAATGTATTCCTTCTGTGCTATTTACAAAATAATAACCAACTATAGATGGGTCTGAAAAAAAAAAACTGTATACCAGATCTACAAATACTATATACTAGTTTTAATACTGATCACTACAACAAAAATTATTCTAAGAACCACCGGTAACTGATTAAAATGTTTCAAGATTACAGCATGCTACATTGTGATCTCAAATAGCGGTAAAAACTAAAAGTGTTAAACACAGGATACCTTGTTTCTTAAGCTTATTGCGGAAGCTTCTCTTCCGGCTAAATACCTTCTCCTGCGAGAAAGTGACCAAGAATGAAAGCAAATAAGATCAAGTAGTTTCTATGAAATGTTAGCTCTTAGGAGAAAACGAATAATAAAAGACTAAATGACAAGAAGTTTACGCTGACTGCATAACATGAAGTCATCTTTCATTACAAAGCATGAAAGTACATTCATAGGGCACCAATACCATATTTCCAATAATAAATAACAGTGATAAATTACCACAGGTTCTCCCACCACCACGGCCTGTCGGACTGCATTGACCAGATCTCTGTTTGACTTTGTGTATAAACTAGTAATTATTCCTGATTGTCCAGCTCTGGCAGTACGGCCAATCCTATGCAGGAAATCCACAGCAGACGTTGCAAATTCCGCCTAAAAAATTTGTGGCAAGCACATCAACACAGCTGATGTATAAGAAATTATTATTAACAGTAAATCATACGGAAAGCAAGTAAGGCTCGTAAGAATACGTAGATGTTGACTTCCATTAAGATGTCATTTGCATTTGAGAATATACGAAAATTACTACCCCAATAACATATGATCATAACCATTTCTAGTACAAAATAAAGCATAAAAGCTGATATCACATTTTAAGTAAAGCATAAAAGCAGTTACGGCATTTCTGATAAGAGATTTACATTGCGATTCCGCAAGATAAGTACCTGATTGTGTTTCCCCCTGTATAGATCTTTAAAAAAAGTAAACAAATCAAAGTGGATTCAAAAGACATGTTTTTCACGCATTTCTGAAATTGATGGTGTCAGAAACAGCTGTTTAGGCGAATGGATACTAAGAATTAATACCCTTACAACCAAAGAATATTCACTTACCTGAATTACATGTGAAACATTGGGTATATCAAGGCCACGAGCAGCAGCATCAGTGCATACAAGTATCCCTCCTTTTTCTCGAAATTCAGTCAAGTTACTCGTTCTCTCCTCCAGGGAGCTTTCACTATGGTAAGATAAACATTTGAAACCAACTCTCTCAAATATGTTGACTACTGATTGGACAGAGTCAACAGTATTTGCGAATACCATAATGCGACTAATACAGCCATCAATGTCCCCATGTTTACCGTGGTAGCTGCTTTTAACAGCATTTATAAGAGCCTCTACTTGTGTATCAGCAGAAACTTCGACCCATATCTGCTCCAACCTAGAAAACGAATTCAACTTTATCAAAGCTAAAACTTTGCAGCCTGAGAAATCTCTTTAGAAATATTGCAGCCTGAAAGATCATGGAATGTGTCAGGTTGAGATACGGTTGGAGAGACGCGTGCGACCTAATAAATGGGCATACAGTGTGGTGGAGTCATTGGTATGATATGTTGGAACATTATGATAGGGTACATTATAACTTACTAGTAAGTTTCCTTAATTCTCCTCTGCAACAAGGAAGTGACCATTTTAATGTCACATGCCTGTATAAATATGAAATTATATCTGTCTTATCAGCTTAAGCTAACTCAACATTTACATGTACATGCGTGGCAACTTAAAGCATGACTTATAAAACTATGTCTTTAAGACTAGAGTTCAAATCAAGAAGGATGCCACTTATAACACAAGGTAATTTTTGTCTAATTGCAATAACTGTTTTATCACCTTACCAATGAATACGTCAAACCTAAGAAAACAAGTCATTTAGAGTCATAGGATAGGATGTCTATAAATTCTAAGGCCATTAAAACCTCATGGGAGTAGTTTCAAGCCAACTTTGCACATCGCTTGCCTCTAAATAGAAGATAGAGCAAAAGCAAGCGCAGACCTCTGATTAAGGATTTGTCTGTGGAATGTAGCCAAGACCAACAATCCTTGAAAAGGAGCATGCCCAAATCTGGATAGTGTACGAGACGGGCATGGCACAGGATATCATGGACTTTACAGAGAACTACAAAGAACAAAATTGCATACTTGGGATTGTGGCGATGGAGATAGTCACCATTGACCCAAAGAGCTTCAGGAAACATTCGCTTCAGCAAACCACCAGCTGTTTTTTTGCCATTTACTGGAAGTGTAGCAGCAACAAAAATATATTGCTTACTGCGCTTATAGACCTTTCTGACCCTCCTCCAATCTTTTACACTGTTTATCTTGATGCTACCCTCCTTGGTTACGAAATCAAGTTCACTTGCTTTATCAGCTTCTAGTTCTTGATGGTTGCTGGGGTCATCATCATTCATGTTATCTCTAAACTGTGATTCCTCCAGGGTTTCATCTTTGACATCCATCAACTTGTGTTGTCCACCATTATTCATCTCTGATGATAGCTTTTCCTCAAAACGTAACATATTTATCAGACGTATAATTTGGTTCTGATAACTTCCGCATAGAAGCATATCCGCCTCATCAAAGACCTATATTCAAAGGAGAAAATATAATTAACATAGACTTGCATAGAAGTATCAATGGCTGAAATATAGTATGTCAGCGTGTAGCTGAGGTTATTAAACAAATATAAGATGTTAGGAAAAAAAATGAACTTTAGTTATAGTTGGAACAAATGAATATAGAGTGAGGTCTAAGCAGAGATTATTTCTTGAAGAAAGTGCATTTTTACCACATATTTTACATCACGGACAAAATCAGCACGCCGTTTTCTTTCTGGATCGAAATCGAAAAGATAGTTCAAAAGAGCAGCTGGAGTTGAGACGATGATATCTGGTTGTGTATGAGGCCATCCCTACAGTAAAACCACAGTTTGTCAAAGACGGAGGCATTAAATGCGAACAGCAACCATCATCCCCGATTCAAGAACAGACATGTACATGCAACAATCAATCTAGATCAAAGAAATTTACCTGTCGCCCACAGACAGAAACTACTCGCACAAGTGGTTGACCTGAATCATCGACCAAACAACTGGCCATTTCAACGACTTGCTGGCAGAGCATCACATTAGGACACAAAATTAGAGAAACTTTTTGCAGTGCCGGATTTCCTTTAGTCGGATCATGCTCTTCATAAGGATCAGCTAAGGTACTTAACTTGTCAATTAATGGAACAAGATAGCCATGCGTTTTGCCACTGCCAGTCTCCGCAGCAATAACCACATCACATCCAGTTAGAATATGTGGAATACAAGAAGCCTGCAAAACAACCCATACTGATTTTAGCAATCAGAGTTTAAGCTAGAAAATTTATGAATGGTTTGAATAAATAGCTAAACTGCCACCACTGATTTTAATCAGTAGGTTCTACTCTCAAGTAGCACATGGAAACATAGATGCTGATGACCACTATCTTATCTTCGGCTCTGCATTGCATAGTAGACAGGATACTCAAGGTTCACTAAAACATCATGAACTGATACAAATGCATAAAATAATACAAAAGAAAGTTAATTTCGAGAAAACACCCATAATCTTTACCGGCACAATTATCTACTATTATTTGTTTATTAAAATAAACAGTAGCAACTAAAATAGTTATTTACTGGCCATAAAGTTGATAACCGGTAGACTAAGTCACTCGTGCAGTCCTTGGTACAACCAGTACTACTTATATAAGCACATATATGCCAAGTTTGTTAAACGACAGTTCTTAATAAATTACTCTGGAATTCCATTGAACAATTAGATGGTACAAGATGAACACTTAGCATCCAAGTCTTGACAGTCCCTCGGTACAGCTAGTACTAATTATCTATACACTCTTAGTTAAGCAGTTGATAAGAACTTAGTCTGACATTTCATGGAACAGATAGATGGCATAAACACTAAGCACACGCGTCTTCACATTACCTCATAACGGCTAGTACTACTTGTTGATAAACATATATACAAAAATAATTACGCATTTGTTAAGAAACTAGTCTGACATTCCATCGAAAGAAGACGGCATAAGAAAAACATTTAGCACCTTTGTCTATTCTCTCAGTCAGCTAGTACTACTTATATGTACACATATACAAAAATGAGTTATTCCTACGAACAAGACTTAGCAAGTGAGTCTTGACGTTCCCTCAGTACACCTAGCAACTAATTATCTATACACATACATACAAAGTTAGTTAAATGACACAGTTGTAAGAACTTAGTCTGACATTTCATCGAATGACTAGACGGCAAAAGTCAAAACGCTTAGCACCTGTATCGGCGCTCCCTTATATACACATATATAATTATTGTTAACAAAAGTCGGTAAGAACTTAGTCTTTCGTCAAAACAGATAGATGTCATGAAAAATAGAAGCACCTGGACAAGAGAAGGCCTTTGTAAGGCTGCATTAGAAAGCGCACGCGACAGCTGCTCCGAAACTCCTAGAGACCTCCAGGAAATTCCCTCCTCGGCCAAGAACCCACCGCCGCTGCTGTCGTTTTCGGGTGCTTTTTCGGGCGATAATGAGCTGGCGAAGGAGCGAACACATTGGGCCCGCAGAGGTGTGGGGAGAGAAGATGGGATCGCGACGAAGAGGCATCGGCGGCTGCTGGAGAAGGAGAACACGGGCGGCGCACGCGCCACGATGTGGCGGACTCCCGCGCTGAGGACTAGCATTTGGTTGGTCGAACTCCTCCTACTGAGTACCACCCGGAGATGATGAACTTGAACGAGCGTCGCACGTGCCAAAATCTAGATTTACCGAAATCAGCGCGGTTTGATACTAAAAGGCTGTATTTGGAAGAGGAAAAAGAAAGTGGAAGAAAAAAAAAAAGAGAAAAGAATGAATGGGAATAGAGAAAAAAAAAGTAATAAGGAACTTTTTTCTTTGAACTTGTTTGGCATTTTTGGCGAATCGGGCCCCCCTTAATTGTTTATTGGCGAACAGCGCCTCCCTAATTAATTTTGGCCAAATCGCGCCCCTTTACGCTGGAAAATGACAAAAATATCCTTATCGTAGTTTTTCGATCATAACTTTTTGTATAGTACTCCAAATGAGCTGAAATCGGTCCCGTTGGAAAGATAATTTAATTATCTTTCCAATGGGACCAATTTCACTCATTTTAGAGCTCTGTACGAGAAGTTATGTAAACAATACCGAATCAGCGTCAAGCTGCTACGGTATTTGACAGCGTTTCGGTATTTTTAGTATAACTTTTCGTATATAGCTCTAAATAAGATGAAAATGGTCCCATTTGAAAGATAACTCAAAGAGCTTTCCAACAACTATAAAATGAATACTAGGAGATGCCGGAGAATGCCTGCGAACACCTACGAACACCTGCGAACACCCGCGAACACCTGCGAACACTTGCGAACGCTTTTCTACATAACTTTTTGTATAGTACTCCAAATGGGCTGAAATAAGTCCCGTTGGAAATATATTTGAATTATATTTCAAATGGAACTAGTTTCACAGCATTTGGAGATACATACGAAAAGTTATGTCAAAAAAACCGAACTAATGTCAAGCTGCTACGGTATTGGACAGCATCTCGGTATTTTTGGTATAACTTTTAGTAGAGAGCTCCAAATGCGATGAAACTAGTCCCATTTGAAAGAGAACTCAAATAGTTTTCCAACAACTATAAAATTAACACTAGAACATATCAGCGAACACCTGCGAACACCTGCGAACACCTGCGAACACCGCGAACACCTGCGAACACCCGCGAACACCTGCGAACACTTGCGAACGCTTTTCTACATAACTTTTTGTATAGTACTCCAAATGGGCTGAAATCGGTCCCGTTGGAAAGATATTTGAATTATATTTCAAATGGAACTAGTCTCACAGCATTTGTAGATACATACGAAAAGTTATGTCAAACAAACCTAACTAATGTCAAGCTGCTACGGTATTGGACAACATCTCGGTATTTTTGGTATAACTTTTAGTAGAGAGCTCCAAATGAGATGAAACTAGTCCCATTTGAAAGAGAACTCAAATAGATTTCCAAAAAGTATAAAATTAACACTAGGACATATCAGCGAACACCTGCGAACACCTGCGAACACCGCGAACACCCGCGAACACCCGCGAACACCTGCGAACATTTGCGAACGCTTTTCTACATAACTTTTTGTATATTACTCCAAATGAGCTGAAATTGGTCCGGTTGGAAATATATTTGAATTATATTTCCAATGGAACTAGTTTCACAGCATTTGGAGATAAGTACGAAAAGGTATGTCAAAAAGACCGAACTAATGTCAAGCTGCTACGGTATTGGACAGCATCTCGGTATTTTTTGTATAACTTTTAGTAGAGAGCTTCAAATGAGATGAAACTAGTCCCATTTAAAAGAGGACTCAAATAGCTTTCCAACAAGTATAAAATTAACACTAGGACATATCAGCGAACACCTTCGAACACCTGCGAACACCTCGAACACCCGCGAACACCCGCGAACATCTGCGAACACTTGCGAACGCTTTTCTACATAACTTTTTGTATATTACTCCAAATGAGCTGAAATTGGTCCCGTTGGAAAGATATTTGAATTATATTTCCAATGGAACTAGTTTCACAGCATTTGGAGATAAGTACGAAACGTTATGTCAAAAAGACCGAACTAATGTCAAGCTGCTACGGTATTGGACAGCATCTCGGTATTTTTGGTATAACTTTTAGTCGAGATGCTGTCCAATACCATAGCAGCTTGACATTAGTTCGGTCTTTTTGACATAACTTTTCGTACTTATCTTCAATTGCTGTAAAACTAGTTCCATTGAAAATATAATTCAAATATCTTTCCAACGGGACCAATTTCAGCTCATTTGGAGTAATATACAAAACGTCATGTAGAAAAGCGTTCGCAAGTGTTCGCAGGTGATCGCGGGTGTTCGCAGGTGTTCGTGGGTGTTCGCGGTGCTCGCAGGTGTTCGCAGGTGTTCGCTGATATGTCCTAGTGTTAATTTTATACTTGTTGGAAAGCTATTTGAGTCCTCTTTCAAATGGGACTAGTTTCATCTCATTTGGAGCTCTCTACTAAAAGTTATACCAAAATACCGAGATGCTGTCCAATACCGTAGCAGCTTGACATTAGTTCGGTCTTTTTGACATAACTTTTCGTACTTATCTCCAAATGCTGTGAAACTAGTTCCATTGGAAGATAATTCAAATATCTTTCCAACGGGACCAATTTCAGCTCATTTGGAGTAATATACAAAAAGTTATGTAGAAAAGCGTTCGCAAGTGTTCGCAAGTGTTCGCGGATGTTCGCGGGTGTTCGCGGTGTTCGCAGGTGTTCGCAGGTGTTCGCTGATATGTCCTAGTGTTAATTTTATACTTGTTGGAAAGCTATTTGAGTCTCTTTCAAATGGGACTAGTTTCATCTCATTTGGAGCTCTCTACTAAAAGTTATACCAAAAATACCGAGATGCTGTCCAATACCGTAGCAGCTTGACATTAGTTCGGTCTTTTTGACATAACTTTTCGTACTTATCTCCAAATGCTGTGAAACTAGTTCCATTGGAAATAATTCAAATATCTTTCCAACGGGACCAATTTCAGCTCATTTGGAGTAATATACAAAAAGTTATGTAGAAAAGCGTTCGCAAGTGTTCGCAGGTGTTCGCGGGTGTTTGCGGTGTTCGCGGGTGTTCGCGGTGTTCGCAGGTGTTCGCAGGTGTTCTCTGATATGTCCTAGTGTGAATTTTATACTTTTGGAAAGCTATTTGAGTCCTCTTTAAATGGGACTAGTTTCATCTCATTTGGAGCTCTCTACTAAAAGTTATACCAAAAATACCGAAATGCTGTCCAATACCGTAGCAGCTTGACATTAGTTCGGTCCTTTTGACTTAACTTTTCGTACTTATCTTCAAATGCTGTGAAACTAGTTTCATTGGAAATATAATTCAAATATATTTCCAACGGGACCAATTTCAGCTCATTTGGAGTAATATACAAAAAGTTATGTAGAAAAGCGTTCGCAAATGTTCGCAGGTGTTCGCGGGTGTTCGCGGGTGTTCGCAGGTGTTCGCAGGTGTTTGCTGATATGTCCTAGTGTTAATTTTATACTTTTTGGAAAGGTATTTGAGTTCTCTTTCAAATGGGACTAGTTTCATCTCATTTGGAGCTCTCTACTAAAAGTTATACAAAAAATACCGAGATGTTGTCCAATACCGTAGCAGCTTGACATTAGTTCGGTTTGTTTGACATAACTTTCGTATGTATCTACAAATGCTGTGAGACTAGTTCCATTTGAAATATAATTCAAATATCTTTCCAACGGGACCGATTTCAGCCCATTTGGAGTACTATACAAAAAGTTATGTAGAAAAGCGTTCGCAAGTGTTCGCAGGTGTTCGCGGGTGTTCGCAGGTGTTCGCAGGTGTTCGCAGGCATTCTCCGGCATCTCCTAGTATTTATTTTATATTTGTTGGAAAGCTCTTTGAGTTCTCTTTCAAATGGGACCAGTTTCATCTTATTTAGAGCTATATACGAAAAGTTATACTAAAAATACCGAAACGCTGTCAAATACCGTAGCAGCTTGACGCTGATTCGGTATTGTTTACATAACTTCTCGAACAGAGCTCTAAAATGAGTGAAATTGGTCCCATTGGAAAGATAATTAAATTATCTTTCCAACGGGACCGATTTCTGCTCATTTGGAGTACTAACAAAAAGTTATGATCGAACAACTACGATAAAGGTATTTTTGTCATTTTCCAGCGTAAAGGGGCGCGATTTGGCCAAAATTAATTAGGGGGCACTGTTCGCCAATAACCAATTAAGGGGGGGCCCGATTCGCCAAAAATGCCAACTTTTTTGGATAATGAGGGAATAAAAAATGAAGAAAAAGTTAATTATGAATAAGATATATTCTTGAATTACTATTTTACCTTTGGACAAACTACCATCAAATGTATATCTACTTTATTTATAAGGGTAAAATTGTCATTTTTGTCCAAAATGTAATTTTTTCTCCAATTTTTCTCCATTTAGGAGGAAAAAATTTGATGTGGACTCCAAAAAAAAAATGAGTCCGTCAACTTCACTTTTCTGTTTTTTAATCTATCATCCAAACAAAATAGAGGGAATAAATTATCCCCCTAATTTCTTTCCTCCGACCTATTTTCTTTCCTCTTCTTCCAATCCAAACACAGACTAAAAGAAAAATGCTACGGACGCCAGCACGTACGAAAATACGAAATGGATGAAAAACGTATTTTCCACCCGTTGAAATGCATTTTCTAAGGATGAAAAATGTATTTTCTATCTATACTGTATTTTCATGCGTGCCGACGTCCGTGATCTGCAGCATCTTCGATACTAAAAACCTCGAGTGTGACCATAATTTATGCGACTGAACTGACCATTTTGACTTGAACAAGGCTTGATTTGAGTTCAATTTGCTTGGAGAAGGTGACTTGTAGGCCTCTAAATATATGTAAAAGAGAGCAATTATCTACCATTTGCTTTCTCCATTATTTAACAATTTTGCAATTATTTAGCTGTCTTAAAAGGACTACTCTCATATATGTGATTCTTTCATTTTAGAATATTCTAGACATTATTACGGCTGCCTTTTTTTTTTCTTTTTTTTTTTTTTTTTTTTTTTTTTTTTTTTTAAAGTGTTGATGAACAAAGGAAATAATTCACCAATTCGTATATTAAAAAAATTATAAATTTTAATGAACTCTACAACCTTTATATTAAAATATTTGTCAATAATAATTTTAAATAAATATTTTGGAGCTCTAAATTTTAATTGATTTGAAGCTTATTTTAAAATCTGTTAACCGTCGGAGCACCAAAATATCTATTTAGAAATATTTTTCGGAAAAATATTTAACATAAAATTTATAAATCTCATCAAAATCTATAATTTTCAGATTGAAAGATTTTTTTTTTTTTTTTACAAAATCCTTCTAGATTTTTATTTTACAAAATCCTTCTAGATTTTTTTTTAATCATACATAATAGTAGAATTTTTCATAAATTGGTTGGAAAGAACAATATTATTAAAAATAAATCATGAGTACCGATATTTCTCCATTTTCTATTCAGAGATTATTCTTATGACTTTTTTTTTTTTGAGAATCTCTATGCCAGTTCAAAGGTTTGTACAATAAAATATCTATGTGGGATTATATCTCTAGATTTTAAATATGCGGGGAGCTTTCGTATCAGCCCGGCCTTTTAAACTTTTTGAATAAACCATTTATTTTATCTGTTAATTTTGAAACTCTAAAATTTTTCTTTAGAATTATTTTTGAAGAAGTATTCAACATAAAAATTTTGGACGAGATTTATAACTTTCATATTAAATTTTTTTTTTTCAAAAATATTCTAAATAAAATTTTGAGGCTCCAAAATTCAGTGGATTAATGGCTTAATTTTGAAATTCACTATTAAATGGGGGGTTAAGGTTTTTGTTGAAAAAGATGGTGGAGGTAAGGTGGATGAAGAAAATGAGAAGGGGGGGAGTGGCAGCCGGTGACTAAAGGTCCCCCGCGAGGACGGCGCTGGATGCCGGCGAACGATGGGCAACAGCGCCGGCGAGCCGAAGAGAGAGAGAGAGAGAGAGAGAGAGAGAGAGGTACTGTTGAAAGAGGGAGGGAGGGAGAGAGACGCCGTCCGCACCTCCAACTCCTCCAGGTTCCCTGCTACTGAACGCAATCCTCGACGCACGCCGACTCCGACGTCGCCGTCGCCGGAACCCGCCGAAGCCGCACCCAACGCCTCCAAGACGCAACACTTGAGGTATAATCATAAAAACTTCTTTAAAACCTAGAAATATAGTCTACACACCTCTCTTGACAGATCGGAAGTGATAGCCGCCGCCGAAAACTGCGGCGGCGGCCAAAATAATTTTTAAACAAAAAAATACATAAACTTGCACCCTTGTACAACCCTAGATACAAGCCTCGAAATCAAAATTTAACATCACCAGTGAACTCAGAAGCCATGAAAACCCTAAGAACACCTATCGCAGTGGTAAAATGCGTCGATCGCCGAAACGTGTCCGAAAAGTCGTAAACCCGAAAACTCGAAAACGAGGCTCCGAAACTAATTTTTGACATTCCCAATGAATTCGGAATGTTGAAAAACGCTAGAATAGACCTTCAGGACGACTCCGCCGGCGGCCGCGGCGAGCAGCGAATCGCTGCTCGCGATGAAGATGATGGTAACCGGCCAAGCCGGTTACCGCGCGGGGTAGCACCCCGCGCACGGACCATAGTCCGTCCTGGCGCGCGAGCGCGCCCGGTTGCGCGGGGCTAAGCCCCGCGCTGGACCCAAAGGTCCGACCCGGGCGCAATTGCGCCCGGGCGAGCCGATTAGGCTCGGGCCGGACCAGTTTGGTCCGGCCCAGCCCATTAGAGGGCCCAAATACCTTTTTTTTTTTAATTTATTTTTTTTAAAAATAAATTAAATTAATTAATTTCTAACTTAAATTAATATAAATAAATTAAAAATTATATGTGGGGAGAGGATTCTTAACCCAATCAAAATATCGGGAGTTTCTCCCGAATAATGTTAAAATACTAATTATAAAATTTATTAAGTAAATAATAAACCAACAAATCAAGGCGATGATTCTCGTTCCAGTTAACTTAACGGGAGGATTCTCCCGTATAATACTTAAAATATAAATAATAATATAAATATAAAGAGATTAAATGATAAATCGGAAAGAGGATTCTCGACCCGGATAACTTAATCGGTAGGATTTTCCGTATAATACTAAAATATAAATAATTAAAAAAAATATAAAATTCTGGAATAAAATTATCGACCTAAATAATCTTCTGGGAGGATTCTCCCATAAAATATCTTAACACAAATAATTAAAAAAATATTTATCTATCCGTTAAAACAACGGGAAGATTCTCCAGCACAATTAAATTATAAATACAAGTAAGTAAATAATCAAATAAAAAAATACATATTAAATATACATGCAAAAATATTAAATCGGATAAGAGGCTTCTCTATCCGATTAACCCATAGGGAGGATTCTCCCGTATAATATTTAAAACATGATAATAAATTTATTTGATAAATATTAAAGTTAAATCGGGAGGATTCTCCCATATAAGATTCAAATATAAATAATTAGAGAAATTAAAGAAATAATATAGCAAAATTTATAAATCAGGAAGAAGCTTCTCTATCCCGTTAATTCACTGGGAGGATTCTCCCGCAATACATCAAATATTTAATCCGGGAGAGGTTTCTCTACCCGACTAACATCATAGGAGAATTCTCCTGCAATTAATAAAATTATCCATCCGAATTAAACAAATTCTAAATTAAGCATAACAATTAATAAACCATATCAAATTAACAATCAAAAGATAAGGCAACCCTTTCAGGGACGACGTTAGGTGCCTAACACCTTCCTAACTCGTAACCGATGTAAACGAACCTAAATCCTCTAAAAGACCAGTAGGTTTTCTAGATTTCCTTAAAATATCTAGGTGGCGACTCCTCTGTCACACCATGCGCACGCGCAGCAGCGCGGCGAGTAGGCCGTCAACAGATGGCGACTCCGCTGGGGACGCATCAAGCCGATTATCTTTCGATTGTCAACTGATGTGGGTATTTAATTGTTATGCTTTGATTTAAATTTGTTTACTTTGTATGGATAATTTTAATTTTGCTCACGGGTTGAAAAGTACAAAATATATAAACATTTTCTTTTCCTTTTGCATGCATATTGCATTTGAGGTCGGGCCTGGACCTCCCACCCTAGATTCTGGAGCCCCTATCGGACATTGTGGGTAATGCCCATGATAGCATATGCTTCCTCTTCTCTCTTGTTTTTAGCCCAGCCAGCTGTACCTATTTGTTTAGGTTGTAGAGTCTACCCAATCATATAAGTGGCTAGTCTTGCATAGTCCATTACGTCAAAATATCCTAAAAAGTGATAACCGAAAAAGGGTTTGACATCGCTGATAAGGAGGACCTAATTGCATAAAATTACATTGACAAAAACTAGTATAGCCGGTTGATCCTCAGGATTAGCTTGTAGGCTTACATAATTGGTTGGAATTATGTCCAAAAGTCTCTCTCTCACCCTATATTCGACATAATAAGCAATAAGGCAATGTCCAACCAAAATTAGATTGCGCATTAAATAAAATTATTACAAACATAGGTAATTATTGTAAATGTTCTCTCAGACATTCCCGCATACATTTATTTTCACGAGCTCATCCGAATTTTCAAAAAAAAAAAAAAAAAAAAAAAAGAAAAGAAAAGAGAAGCATAAACATGTTTTTGCCATTACTCATGCTTTGAATTTTATCATGCCAATAGAAACCTCAACCATTTTTGCAAATACATAATATATTTTATCTTAAAAAAAAAAGTGACAAACATACTGACATTTGATTTATTTTCCCTCGAGTCTCTTTAAAATTTGCATTGTATACAAGCTGACTCACGCACTCATTTTTCAAAAAAAAAAAAAAAAAATTTGCATTCTTTCAAAATATTCACATCAACTAACACAAACTACACTCAAAATTGGTCAAGACGTCTTCCACTAAAAGCCCTCCTGCTCGATCAAATAACACAAGATCAAGGCCCATGTCAGATAACGAAGCAATCATAGAACAACTCATGAAGGATAATGAGGATCTCCGGCGACAAATCGGAAATATGACTGCACAGCTAGAACGCTGGACTTCTCTTCTGATAAAGCAACTACACCTGTCAACACTGCTCTTGCAAGCAATATTTGAAAATAAAAATAAAAATAAAATACATATTAACTCCTCTGTGTTTTCCAATTTTAGCTAAGTCACAACAAGATTTGATGTTTAGCTTATTACTTATCATCGTATGATTTTTGTATTTTACATTGAGCCAAGCCTAGTGATTTGCTTTTCAACAGACAACTCTAGATTGGAAGAAAATTTTTTCTGAATGTAACTTTAATAGAATTTTTCTGAATAGCAAATTCGGCTCCGTTTCTTTCGAAATATCATTAAACTCTCCATAACATCGCTTTTTATGAACTCTTAGGAATCCTGTGAAACGCAATTCAAATAATGTATGAGAGATGAAAAATTAGCATTCTCAAAAAAGAAAAAAAAAACAAAAAAAAAAAGGGGAAGTATATATATCTTGCTTTTCCATTCACATGTCCAAGCTAAGGGAAATTGAAAAATTGACGCTCTTCAAGATCAACAAGGGTGAGAAGTCAATAATTGCAATGTCATTTGTCAAAAAAAAAAAAAAAAAAAAAAAAAAAAAAAAAAAAAAAAAAAAGAAAGAGAAAAAGCATTTCAAACACGTAAAAGGCTCTGAGTACCAATATTTGGCTAGCTATAAAAGCTCTAAATATGTACTTGTGGTGCGTCTGTCCCAATCTCAGGGACATAGCATTAAGAGTCGTGTTTAAAAAAAAAAAAGAAAAAAAAAGAAAGACCTTCTATGAACACGCTGAAGACTCTAAGTACCAATATTCGATCAGCTATCCCAGCATTCGAATATGTACTTGTGGTGCTATCGTCCTAGAGGCAGAGCATTAAGAGTCGTGTTCAGATAAAACTAAGAGTGAAAATGACAAAGAGAAAAAGGGAATGACACAGAAGATAAGCAATCATTTCCAAAACATAACAAAGACTTGGAGAGAACTGCACTCCAGGGTCGTGCTGTCATGAGACCACCGTCTCATGATTACCAAATTTTAAATCTTACTCTGGAGGGAACTGCACTCCAGGGTCGTGCTGTCATGAGACCACCGTCTCATGATTACCAAATTTCAAATCTTACCCTGGAGGGAACTGCACTCCAAGGTCATACTGTCATGAGACCACTGTCTCATGATTACCAAATTTCAAATCTTACCCTGGAGGGAACTGCACTCCAGGGTCGTGCTGTCAGTGCTGTCATGAGACCACTGTCTCATGATTACCAAATTTTAAATCTTACCCTGGAGGGAACTGCACTCCAGGGTCATGTTGTCATGAGACCACTGTCTCATGATTACCAAATTTCAAATCTTACCCTGGAGGGAACTATACTCCAGGGTCGTGCTGTCATGAGACCACTGTCTCATGATTACCAAATTTAAATCTTACCCTGGAGGGAACTGCACTCCAGGGTCATGTTGTCATGAGACCACTGTCTCATGATTACCAAATTTCAAATCTTACTCTGGAGGGAACTGCACTCCAAGGTCATGGTGTCATGAGACCACTGTCTCATGATTACCAAATTTAAATCTTAGGAGGGAACTGCACTCTAGGATCATGTTGTCATGAGACCACTGTCTCATGATTACCAAATTTTAAATCTTACTCTGGAGGGGACTGCACTCCAGGGTCTTGCTGTCATGAGACCACCGTCTCATGATTACCAAATTTTAAATCTTACTCTGGAGGGAACTGCACTCCAGGGTCGTGCTGTCATGAGACCACCTTCTCATGATTACCAAATTTCAAATCTTACCCTAGAGGGAACTGCACTCCAGGGTCGTGTTGTCATGAGACCACTGTCTCATGATTACCAAATTTCAAATCTTACCCTGGAGGGAACTGTACTCCAGGGTCGTGCTGTCATGAGACCATTATCTTATGATTATCAAATTTCAAATCATACCCTAGGGGCCACTGCACTTTAGGGTCATCAAATTTCAAAACTAAACCTTAGAGACTTTCGCACTTTAAGGTCAGTTCTATTATGAGACTACTGTCTCATGAGAACAAATTCCAAACCCTACTCTGGAGGCGACCGCACTCTAGTAACACAGCGGCCGTGAGATGACCGTCTCATAATTACCAAACTACAAATCTCAATCTCAATGCGACTATGCTACATGGTCACTTTGGTCATCGATCGATTAATCAAAAAAAAAAAAAAAAAAAGCACAAGAAAGAAAGGAAAAAAAAAAAAAAAAAAAAACGAAAAGAAAAGAGCGTGCAACCAACTCCATACTAACGCACTGCTCGAAGTAAAATATTTTTTTTTTTTTTTTCGTCCAAAATGGGGGTCACCTTTATCTTTTTCTGATTCTTATACTAAGAATCAGAAAAAGAGGGGCAACTGTTAACACCCCATTTTGTCCGGGCAGACAGTACACGCAAATTTACGCGCGTGTGCACATGCAACACTACAACAAACATATATACACATATCTATACTACATATAAAAATAACAATAAAAAAAAAGGAAAAAAAAACAAATAGATATGGGGGGATCCCTTTTGGTCACCGGCAACCATTCCCCCCACATCTCATTTTTCTTCATCCACCATTCCCCCACATCTCATTTTTCTTCATCCACCATTCCCCCTCTCATTTTTTTTTCTTCTTCTACCATACCTCCCTCACCTCCACCACATCTTCATTAACTCCTCCATTGAACTCCACCTCACCCTAAACCTCCATATATACACATAGTGAGGGGGAGGAACGAGACGGGGTGGAGCTGGAGAGAGAGGAGAGAGTGGTTGAGAGAGAGAGCTTGAGAAAGAGAGAGGAACCAAGAGGAGGGAGAGAGACGCCGTCCGCACCTCCAACCCCTCCAAGTTTCCTGCTACTGAACACAATCCTCGACGCCCGCCGACTCCGACGTCGCCGTCGCCGGAACCCGCCGAAGCTGCACTCAACGCCTCCAAGACGCAACACTTGAGGTATAATCATATAAACTTTTTTAAAACCTAGAAATATAGTCTACACACCTCTCTCGACTGATCGGCAGTGATAGCCGCTGCCGGAAACGGCGGCGGCGGCCGGAAAATTTTAAAACAAAAAAAAGCATAAACTTGCACCTTTGTACAACCCTAGATACAAGCCTCGAAATCAAAATTTACCATCACCAGTGAACTCAGAAGCCACGAAAACCCTAGAAACACCTATTACAGCGGTTAAATACGACGACCACCGAAACGACGCCGATAGCCGCAAACTCAAAAACACGCCGAACGGAGCTCCGAAATCAATTTTTAACATCTCCATTGAATTCGGGAGGTCGAAAAACCTTAGGAGGGACCCTCACCCGAGCGTCACCGCCGGCGACGAAGCGGCCGCCGGCGCGGCCGCCGCGAGCTCGCTGCTCGCGAACAAAGAAGAAGAACCGGCTTGGCCGGTTCTGACCGGCCAAGCCGGTTGCGCGCGGGGTTAAACCCCGCGCGCAGACCCGAGCTTCGCTCGGGTCCGGTCCGGGCGCGCGGGCGCGCCCGGTTGCGCGGGGCTAAGCCCCGCGCTGGACACAAAGGTCCGACCCGGGCGCAATTGCGCCCGATTGAGCCGATTAGGCTCGAGCCGGACCAGTTTGGTCCGGCCCAGCCCATTAGAGGCCCAAAATACCTTTTTTTTTAAAAAAAAAATAATTTTAAATAAATTAATTTCTAATTTAAATTAATATAAATAAATTAAAAATTATATGTGGGGAGAGGATTCTTAACCCAATCAAAATATCGGGAGATTTCTCCCGAATAATATTAAAATACTAATTATAAAATTTATTAAGTAAATAATAAACTAACAAATCAAGGCGAGGATTCTCGTTCCAGTTAACTTAATGGGAGGATTCTCCCATATAATACTTAAAATATAAATAATAATATAAATATAAAAAGATTAAATATTAAATCGGGAAGAGGCTTCTCTATCCGATTAACCCATAGGGAGGATTCTCCCATTTGAGATTTAAAATATAATAATAAATTAATTAGATAAATATTAAAGTTAAATCGGGAGGATTCTCCCACGTAAGGTTCAAATATAAATAATTAAATAAATTAAAGAAAATCATATAATAAGATGTATAAATCGGATAAGAGGCTTCTCTATCCCGTTAATTTTTTGGGAGGATTCTCCCGTAAAATTTTAAGTTATAAATATAAATAATTGAATAAAAAATATATATTACATATACATATAAAACGGGAAGAGGCTTCTCTATCCCATTAATTCACTAGGAGGATTCTCCCGTAAAATAATACGAATACTTAAAATAGTTAAAATTTAAAAATAATATATATAAAAACTTAATCCGGGAGAGGTTTCTCTGCCTGACTAATATCATAGGAGGATTCTCCTACAATTAATAAAATTATCCATCCAAATTAAACAAATTCTAAACTAAGCATAATAATTGATAAACCATATCATATTAACAATCAAAAGATAAGGCAACCCTTTTAGGGACGACGTTAGGTGCCTAACACCTTCCTAACTCGTAACCGATGTAAACGAACCTTAAATCTCTAAAAGACCAGTAGGTTTCCTAGATTTTCTTAAAACATCTAGGTGGCGACTCCTCTGTCACACAATACACCAGCAAGCGCGCAGCAGTGCAGCGAGTAGGCCGTCAACATATTATACATACAAATAATGGTATTTTCGGTATTGGATCACCGTACCATGTGTGGCTATGTTAAATCAGCCTTCCAAATATTATAGTATATTGTATTTTAGAATTGACCGATGCATAAGTAATATATCAAAGCAGTTCTGAATTAATATTTGAAGATTGTAAAGGGCGAAGACCAACTTTTCCAAGCGAAAAATTCACTTTTTATTTGGTTGAAGGTTAATCCGCTTATTTAACGAGTACAAAAATAATTAAAATAATTTTTATAATTAATAAAATTTTAAAAAAAATATTTATAATTATAAAGTAGTCTAAATTCTATTAATTATAACTGTATATATTATATATCATAGTTTTTAAAAGATAGGTCATAAAAAATTTAGAAATATTAGAAAGAAATGTAATTAGAAAATCATATAAATGATATATAAGAGAGCAAAAAATAGCTGATTTTATAATTTACTATGGAGTATAAATTATAAAATATTTATGATAATCACCACGTATAATTTAAATTTAATTTAACTATTAAATAATTATATTATGATATAAAACGCTACAAAATCTTCTTCTTACGTTTAAGTATTATACATGCACAACAATTAATCAACACGTTTCACTCACTCGGTCTCAATCATAACTTCTCACACTTCCGAAAAGAAGCACATATCTTTATCAACCCATGTATCTATTTTTAGAGCCTACTGACAAGCTGATAGATATATCACAAAGTGCTAATTTTCCATATAGAGTAATGCCTAACCGAAATTATAAACAAAAATAAAATTCCACATAGAGTAATCAGTCTCTCTATAAATTCACCACCAAAGCTCAAATCTCAAATCTCAAAGCTCAAAGCTCAAAGCTCACAGCTTGCAAATTGTGAAACAGCTGGGACTAGTCGGATAATGGATAAGCAGGGAGGAAATTCTGGGAGCAGTAATTTAAGTGGTGCAAGAGGTAAGTATGGGACTAGTCGGATAATCAATAAGCACGGAGGAAATTCTGGGAGCAGTAATTCAAGTGGTTCAAGAGGTAAGTATACCCATTGCAATTAGATATGTCAAAAAAATCCACAGCCTCCGGCCCGGCCGTATGTATAGTGCATGGTCCGGCTTGTTTAACTGTGTACGTGCTACATGCAATCCACATTACTGTTAGATTGATCTGGACCGGGTTCTGGATTGAGAACCTCGGTTGTATGCGGATCTATCGAGTAGAAAGCTAAAGAGGTGTTTTGTATAGTTCTGTGAAAGAAATATAATATAAAATATTTTCTCTATATTTCTCCTCTTTTCAAATGATAACAAGGATACATATTTATAGGAAGCCCGTGGGCAACCCAAAGGTCTCAAACATCTATAAATGCTATCATTAATACATATTAATATTCTCACAACTATATCTTAATGACGTCTCGTAACCGCCACCCTTTGGTCTTCTACCTCTTGGTCTTCTGACCCTTCAACTTCTGCCTCTTCGTCTTCCGACTCTTCGGCTTCTGGCTCTTCGTCTTCTTGCGGTCGCCCGAACACCTCGGCTTGGTCTTGACTACCGTAGTGTTGATCAAGCCGACCTCGGTATTGGTTGTTCTGAACTCGGTATCGGGCAAGCCGACCTCGGTATTGGATGTGCTGATCTTGGTATCGGGCAAGCCGACCTCGGCTGAGGTCATGCCAACCTCGGCATTGGAGGTTCCGGTCTCAGTTTCGGTCGCGCTTCCGCCTCGGCTGTGTTTCGCACCTCGGCCTCTTCCGATATCGGGATCCTCCTGGATCAAGCGTCCCCTATTTGTCTCATTGCTCCGCAATGAGTTTATTTGTTGTGGAGTCTTCTTTTCCAAGGTCTTGAACTCCATCACTGCATCTGGTATTTTCTTTACATTCCCGATGTTATAGATCAGCCCGTCTTTCACGAACCGATATCTCTGTTGACGCCGGTAGTAGATACCATCTCGGTCGTATATGTATGGATTTCCGAGAATCACTTCGGTCACGTCCAGTGGAGCAACATCGCAGGTGACCTCGTCTATATATTTTCTGGTGATGGCGAACTTGACAGTGCATCGCCGAGTTATCTGGATGTTGTGTCCTTCTTTGAACCACCCGATTTCATATTGCCTCGGATGGGGTATGGTCTCTAGCTGCAATTCTCGGACTAATGCCTCGGAGATGAAATTTCTCTGACTTCCGGGGTCGATTATGGCTGCAACTAGCTTCTGCTTGACTTGTAGTTTTACGTGAAAGAGTTCTTCTTTCACGGTATCCGGGGTCAAATCCGAGCTCGGTCTCGATTCATCCAATATCTGCTTTCCTGCACAAACCATCAAGGAAAGTGTAGGGTCTACCTCATTTGCCACGAGGGGTCCTTTCTTCTCTTCTTCCTCAGCCACGACCAAAGTTCTGAGGTTATCGCGTCCTGTTTTCTTCCGAGGTCCTTCCTTCCAATGCTCGGGCGCGAGCTCGGGGTGAGCGAACCAACACTTTGGCTCGGAGTGCCCCTCAAGCTTGCAATGTGAGCACTTGGGTTTTCTTCCCGCTCCCTTCTTGGGCTCGGTTTCGTCTGCTTCTTCTCCAACTGAGCCACCCTTGGCTTTGGGTGGGGTCGGTTGGATCTTAGTCTTGGTGTATTTCTTGGGATGCAACGTCTTCTCGACGATCGTCCCCTTCTCGCAGGCATCATCTATATTGGCGACGGAGTACATCTTGAGGTGGTTGCGTACCTCGTCTTGTAGTCCCGCCACGAACTTCTTGAACACCTCGGCATCGGCCAAGGAGATCCCGAGCATGAGAGCGCTACGCTTGAAGTCAGTCGCGTATTCTTGCACAGTTTGCTCGGCATACTGCCTGAGATATAACCACTTGCGCCATTGATCTTCTTTATACCCCACTGGGTAGAATTGTTTGCGCACAAGGGCTTTGAATTCTTCCCATATCATGCCTTGCAATCCATGGGTCTGCACGTGCGCGTTCCACCACACCAAGGCATGGGACTCCATCTTCACGCGCACGAATGTAAGGCGCTGCAAGTCAGTAAAATTGTACAACAAGAAATACGATTCTAACCGATCTAGCCACGCATCTAGCTTTTCCCCATCCGTCTCCTCGAAACTCCGGGATATCTATTTTTGCTTCTAGCTTTACCGATCCCCACAAGGATGGCTCCGCTGATCTCTGTCCAGGCTCATGCATCCCGACTTCCTCCATTAGCTCTTTTCCGGGTCTGCGCGTACCTGTCCTCGCTCCCCTTTCAGGGATATTTTCTGGTTCTTCTTGAACGGAGGGTATCACGGGCGTCGGCACAACGGACGGTTCGGCTTCTCTTGTGCTCGAAGGTGTAGGGTTCGCAAGGCTATTCATCAACTGCTGAAACATGAATCGGAGCTCAGCTAGTTGGATCTCCATCATCGCCATACGATCCTCCTGACTTCCACCTCTCGAGGCTGCATCTTCTCTTCTCTCCGAACTCATCACATTTGATACCTCCGGCTCTTCCGTCGTCTCTTTCCCGTCGCGAAGAACAACCATTCTTCTGGATTTTGGTTTTATCACCTCCAACCTTCAAGACTCGAGCCTGAGCTCTAATACCACTTGATCTGGACCGGGTTTCTGGATTGAGAACCTCGGTTGTATGCGGATCTATCGAGTAGAAGGCTAAAGAGGTGTTATGTATAGTTCTGTGAAAAAATATAATATAAGGATATTTTCTCTATATTTCTCCTCCTTCAAATGATAACAAGGATACATATTTATAGGAAGCCCGTGGGCAACCCAAAGGTCTCAAACATCTATAAATGCTATCATTAATACATATTAATATTCTCATAACTATATCTTAATGACGCCTCGTAACCGCCACCCTTTGGTCTTCTACCTCTTGGTCTTCTGACCCTTCAACTTCTGCCTCTTCGTCTTCCGACTCTTCGGCTTCTGGCTCTTCGTCATCTTGCGGTCGCCCGAACACCTCGGCTTGGTCTTGACTACCGTAGTGTTGATCAAGCCGACCTCGGTATTGGTTGTTCTGAACTCGGTATCGGGCAAGCCGACCTCGGCTGAGGTCATGCCGACCTCGGCATTGATGTGCTGATCTTGGTATCGGGCAAGCCGACCTCGGCTGAGGTCATGCCGACCTCGGCATTGGAGGTTCCGGTCTCAGTTTCGGTCGCGCTTCCGCCTCGGCTGTGTTTCGCACCTCGGCCTCTTCCGATATCGGGATCCTCCTGGATCATAGATTCACTTAAAATTTTCAAAAGATAATCAATTTTTTATCATATATGTTAGAATACAAATGAGATAAGTGCATTCTCTCCCCTTTATTATTCTTTTTTTTTTTAACTTCTTTTCCTTTGTTCATCACTATAATAGCAAATTTATTGACATATTTTTTGTCTTTTTATGTTTTTTTTTTTTTTTAGTCGTTCACCCACTGGAAAAGAATGGGGATGAGTATGTGTGCAACGGATGCAAGGTCGATAAAGGAGCAACGAAAACCTATACTGGATTGGCCGGATTTCTTAAACATTGTCAAAGGAAGCACAACCATCCCAAAGTTGTGTGCAATAAATATCCTAATCGTTTCATGAATTGTTACCCAAAAAAACACAATTGGCCCACACTATTTTTGCAGACCGTGGGCGTTTTTTACATCATTAGCCTGAGAATCCAAAATTCACTAAAAAAAATTCAAACAAGTTCCCATAGAAACTAGTACTTGAATAACACAGCCCATGTTTCCTCCGTGCGATGGCATAAACACATCACTTTGCACACAGACGATGTAATCGATGGCAGCAAGAATAGACGATCGATTCGCAAAAGGCTCCAACTCCCGTAATGCAAGGTTCTCCTTGTTGTATATGTTTGGAAACTCTCTGATAAGAGGAATCAATGCTTCCCAACCGCCAAGCGGTTCACCACCAGCCAAATATATTCTCGCAATCCTTGGAGCGTCCAACGCTTTCAACAACCTATACATAACATTGGCGAATTACATATCCACGATGATTTATTTGTATGAGTATTTAGATACATGCTGTTCTTTATATATTCTAATAAAATTGCCAATGTATAAATACCTTGTAACTTCTAAGGCATTGAGAGGGCAGAGCCCAGCTAGCTTGCGCTCTTGGTAAGTCATGTTAGATCGACCCGTAAGGAGTTCTGGCCTGAGCGTCCTTCGAGAGCCTCGAATCCAAACCTCTTAAAAGTAGAACACCTTCCTTGTTCAGCTGCAAATACGAGGATCCGAAAATGAACAAAAGATGGCCGTTAATACTTATATATATATATATATATATATATAATATATATATATATATATATATATATATATATATATATATATATATATTCTTATATTCTTGAATCCGAAACAAAGAAAGTGGCAGTTTAACAGCAAGATCTAATACTGCAGACAATAAATTACTTAAGCTGAAGTCATAAAAACAGTGTAATATTGTTTATGGAGATTATTAGCGAAGAAAATATGGAAATAGTAACTCAATTGGCATGAAAATTCTTTAATTCTTGAGAGCTTTGGTACTACGTAAGAACTCGGTCTAGACCACATGTTCAAAGTCAACTAGGAATCTTCATCATGCTTGGTAGGAAATAATTGATGTCAACAGATATATGATAATTATTAAACAACAATGATTTAGAAGTGTCATCAAGCATGAACAATGACAGATACAGTGCCCAACAATAATTTGGATTTATAATTTCACTTAATGACAGCAAAAATGTTAACATATCGTGAAATTTCTCACAAATTTTGGAGAAAACTTGGAATTCATATGTAGCTCTAACATTTTATAATCAATGTCATCGTTTGATAATGGAATCTACGACTATCTTACAGGTATCTCAAAACTTAAGTTAGGAATATTGGGATGACGAAGATGCTAAAAAAAAAAAAAGAATTAGTCAATTCATTACACCAACTATAAAGCTTCCAATGTGCCTACCAACTATATTAAAGCTAATCTATACCAAACATGATAAATTATTGGAATTATAGTTGTCATTGTTTATATTGTCAAACTGCACAAGTAAGGATCAATTAATCAAATTATTAAACAATAATTTCTTTGACGTGTCCGATTTATTCAGGAATGATATGCACCATTGAAAGGCTGATGGCAAGAGAAAATGCCCAAACATAAACCCGAAAAATTGCTGGAAAAAAAAAATCAAGTTTTAATTCTAGATAGAGAGTAGTTCATTTTCTTCCAGCACATAGTTTCTTTTAGTAATTTTGTTTCTTTAGTAATGCAGGATTCTTACCTTTCTAAGATATCGCGCCCGAATCCATCGAGGGGAATCATGCATCGGCATACGCTTTTATTCGAAGGGCCTTGTCAAGAGGTTTGTCGATGGCAACGATAAAATAACCCGCACATCGTCGGCCAGCACCCTCTTGAAGTGTTCCCTATCGAATATATCTGAGAATTCACTGCAGAATTTTCACTACAGTCAGAGCTTGAAAGCCAAAACAAGGCATAACAAAAATAAAATAAAATAAATAAATCTTATGGTGAAATGCGGGAAAAGAAAAAAGAGTAATTTTAAAGGAAATTTAACTTATTTACTTTAAAATTTTAAGTTAGCAGCGTTTTCGTTAGTCCCAAAATAGAATTTAAATGCATCCAGCCATTTTTCAACATATAGAAAGCCATTATTTAGTTAAAATCTCAATACCATGCATGTAAATTTCTGATAAATTCGGCGAATAATGACAAGTATAAACTAAAACACAATCAACGACTGAAAACAACATAACACCAACCAAACAAAACTGTTCAGAAAAAAGAAACTGGCCCAAGAAATACAAAACAAAACAAGAAAGAGAGACAACAGAGTACGAAATGCTCTCATCTACACCCAATATACATAAAATCAATTAGAAAATACCCAACAAATCAAGGTCTGAGACGGAAGAACTCATTTACCAGAAGGCTAAAAAGAAAATCATTAAAATCAGCTCCATTCAAAATGGAAAATTTGGACCCAAGAGTCCATCTACGACAACATCATCCTAGTCACGTTCCGGTACGGCGGGGTCTCGAGAAGATAGATTCACGCAGCCATATTCCGAATAAGGTGGTTTCTATAGGACCCTTGGGCCTTAGACCGTTGAGTTCATCAATTATTGGAAAAAGTGCTTCATGTGTTATACATATATACATGAGATTAACTTTGTATCCATATACTATTAATCTTTTGCTATTTGACGCTGGGAGAAGACCAAAGACATATCCCTCATGAAAGGATAGATTAGGAGGCTCGAATTCTAACAACATCTGGTTGAGAGGATCTACTGTTTACTGTTCAATATCCAGTGTATATGTAAGATAAAAATCGAAACTCGGCAGTCAAGATCACAAAAAAATACCAAACATTCGTCTTTTGGACGGACTCTTCAAATGGCCGGCACAAAGAAAGTGGTTTAACTTTATTGTCTCGCTTGTAACTTTAGACTTTTATTTTTTGTCTAATATTTTATCTTTTATTTGTTTGTTTCTTTTTTGTTCGAGGATTTTACCTCGCTTCTTCATTTTCTCTATGAATGAAGTACTGTGGTAGATCTCACTTGATCTACCTCAGTTTTTTCTCAAAAAAAAAAAAAGATCACAAAAAAAAAAAAGAAGAGAATAAGTTATATAATTTTATAGATGGTGCTTCTGTGATTGGAAACTAATTAAGATTTTTTATTTTATAAGGTAAAAATTTTATCCCTATGAAAGTCCTATAATATCATTTTTTTTTTCAAATCTACGTTTTTTTTATCTGATAAAGGACTAAATAGGTAATGAACGCTTAAATCATTACCGCACCTCCAAAGTAAAACTAAAAAGCTATTTCCCAGGGCGACGGAATTGTCCTGGACAGGTTTCTGCGTGATTGGAGATGTTCGGTGATGAAACCTTTTCAAGCCCCATGTTGGAAAACACAGCCCTGTGTCAGAACATAACTTGCTTACTATGATGAACCCAATAACATATGATGTCTACTAATACCACCAAAGTAGAAATACATCCACCAATAACAAATAGGTACTGAATAATGACCAATTCAACAATTTACCGAGAATAAGATTTTTTTTTTGGGCAGAAGGAAGAATCCTAGATACTGGGAACCAGCTACCAGAGATTACGATTTTGCTGATAGCAGCAGCTGTAGCAACTCAGCCAGAGGATCAAATTGAACAGGTTTCAGAAAAATTAGCCAGCTCTATATTCTCCAGATTTACTGTCTGTGGTCATAACTTACTGTGTAACGTAAAAAAGAACATTACCTACCCTGCTCATTTTAGTCATCTCCTGTTGGGAACAGGGTTAGCTCTCTCCTCCCAGTCCCACCACCAACACCTCCTCCTCCGTTCTTCAACTCCAATCTCTCTGCGTAAGCCGCCGGCACTGCCAGCTGTTGCTGAACAACTCCGGCCACTCCAGCGGTTCCCAACACCCGATGATGCGGTGGCGTACGGGAAAGAAACCCGCAGCCGTCGAACCCAGCCGCTGCCATCTGTCGCTGCTGGTAATATTGCTGCTGCTGTTGGTGGTGCAACGCAGCCGCCATCTGCTGGTTATGATGCTGCATATACGGCGGCAGGAAGTGATGGGGGACCGGTGCGGTGGCGAAGAGCTGGTGATCTGCTGCCTCGGCAGCGGAGATCGGTCCAACGGGAGGACCACCGCCGCCGCCGCCGCCGCCGCCGGAGGCTGAGGATGAAGAGAACCCCTGCATGCGCTTGAGATATAACCTATATTTCTGAAGATGACTAGCGACGTTTTCACGCGTTAGCCCATCGACGCTCATCAGCTGCATTATCGTCTTTGGAACGGCGTTCTTGATCCCTAGATGGGCGACGGCATCGACGAACCGCTTGTGCAGCTGCGGGGTCCACACCAGCCGGGGCCGCTTCAGCGTCCTAGCTGTCTCCTCTCCTCCTCCTCCGCCGCCGCTAGCCTCCGCCGCTGCTGCTGTTGGTGGTGATGTTTGCTGTGGTAGAGGCTGGTGCGATGGCGGAGCTCCTCCGGCAGTAGCGGCGCCGGAAGTGGGGATATCGAAAGCTAAAGCGAGGTCCGTGGTGATGAGCGGCTGAGAGATGGGTATGAGCTCCTCCGGCGACGGTAACTGCTCCTCCCACCGCGAGAACCAGCTGATGTCTTCCTCTTCCCTCATGATCGCTAGGTCGTAAGAGTGAAGATGATGAGTTTTCAGAGATCGAGGTGGATCTCTCTCTCTCTCTCTCTCTCTCTCTCTCTCTCTCTGTTTATGTTTTTGTTGTTATCGTTTGCAGCTAAACAGCAGGTAGAGCAGGTTAGACAAATAGTGTTTTTGCAGACTGGAGGAATTATTGATCCATCGATTGATTGGTTATTTATTTATGAGATTCTGGGACGCTGGGGTCTGCGGCTACAGTTCAAAAGTTAGTTCTCATTTTATTGCTTAATCTTTTTTTTTTTTTTTTTTTATGCTAAAGTTTATTTTACAATTATTCCAAGACTAACTTTTCCAAATAATGTTTTTGTATGCTTTTTCAGAATATTAAGATTTTCAAAAATAAAGATTGAGGTCAATTCTGAGAAAAAAAACGTGCTTCATAAATTATCTCCGACGTTAAGATTAAAATCCCAACATACATTTGCCATACAAGTCTTGTAACTTGTAAGTGTGGGCTACATGATTTAGAATTCTCCTTGTTATATATATATATATATATATAGTTTTTTTTTTTTTTTCAGAAATAAGTTTGACATTAACTACGAGGAAAAAAAATCTGAAAAATTGCAAATCTTCTTACGTAAATTTTAGGATAAAATGAATCATCTCTACTTTTGTACTGTTATCAAAATAAGTTTCTACTTTTCTAGGAATTACCAAATTAATCAAAAGTATATATATAATATATATAATATATATATATATATATAATATATATATATATATAATATATATATATATATATATATATATATAATTCAATAGTATGTCTAAAATGTATGCTAATGCTTCCAAATTTTTGCTGGTTATAAAACTTTTACAATCCCAATATTTACCGAAAACTCGTTTAATTATAGATCACTCTAAAAATTGTATTTTTCATATTTAATATTTTTCAAAAAAAAAAGAAGCTATACATACATATGTGTGTGTATAGGCATGAGCTTATTTGAAACTGTTTTATAAAGTTGTGAGTTTTGACAAAACCTCATCATTTTATCTCTGCTTAGAATTTATTTCGACAATAAACTTGAATCAAAATTATCCCAAATTATATTTGTTATATAAGTCTTACAAATGTGGGCTACAAACAAAATTTTCCTTGTTCATCAATCATCATGATGGAAAAAGGAAGTGGGGGATGATTTATTTATACTTGTCTTTATGCAACATTTTATGATATTTTTCTTTTTCTGGCTGTTTGATTCTACCTATCCATCTATCTATTCTAATATTCCTCTTATTCCGATTTTTTAGGGGTGTGGACCACATTTGCCGGAGGAGTTGGTGTCCGCTTGCAAGAGCAGGCAGATCTTGCCTTTACACAGTTGACCTTATATTTGTACTTATTTACTGAAAAGGGATTCAGATCCAACTTATTCTTTTTGGATTTTACAATAATCGCTTTTTCGTATATTATATATATATATATATATATATATATATATATATATATATATATATATATATATATATTGATTTATTTATTTCACAGTTCTCTTTCTATTGTTTAATTCATCCTACGTTGGAAATTAACCAAAACTAAAGCGCGAAAATTTCAATAGGAGGGACAATATATATTAGAAAATTACTATTTAAAAAAGACAAAGTGATTTCTTTAGATTGCAGTAATAATACACTATTACTTCAAAGTGATAGAAAATTATCCTGATTTTATTGTGAAATTTATCTCACAAATCTCCATGTAGCATGTAATATCCATGGGAGATCTCCTATCTTTTCTTGCCATTTTAATCCGAAATATAACAGCTAAACCACCAAATTATAATCCGTGATGTTAACCACAGTCTTATTTTTATCACAAATATTTTTAGTTACAATTTTAGTACTGCCATCAAAATAATTCGTAAGATCTTCATATCTTCCTCAATCTGCACCTACAATCCGTATACATGTAAAATTACTTAATTTAATTAATTTTTGTAAAACTCTAAAAATGTATAAAATCTAAAAAAGTATAACGTATTCAATATGAGTTTTTTTTTTTTTAAATTATTTCGTGTGCTTTACCCGCAACCTCAATTGGTAAATGTCATATCAACAAAAATTGAAGGTTCATAGAAGTTTTTGTTATTCCTTTCTAACCCTTAAGTTTAAGAATTTTTTTTTGGGTCAAAAAAGCATAATATTTTAAAATTCACTATCTTTACCTTATTTTTTTAATCACAAGCTCAAATTAGATCCACTTATTTGTCCTCACACCATCTCTATCCATGTATTACCTCAATTTGTACCTCTTATTTCTACAAGTGTATAACTTGATTGATGTAGGAGAATGTTATGTAGCATATTTATTTGAATGTAGTAAAAAATAGAGAGTATGGTTGTATATTGAGTGCTGAGACAAGGAGGCAAAGGCAAAGGACACAAAAATAGTCCCTGTGTCCCACCATAAATTTAACTTAGAATAATGTCAAAAAATATGATGCTTTTAAAAACTCTTACACATCAGTCATGCCTTTCAACTTTTTCTAATAAATTTTTTATCGGAGTTAAAAAATTTTCAAACGACTCATATAGTGTTACCAATATTTATATTGCAGTGTTCAAATTAAGGCATTTCGAATGAGGTATCTTGGTATTCTTACGAGCTAAAAAAGTATTCCTAGCGAGCTATAAAAATATTCCGGGGCAGCGAAAGTAGTATTTTTATTTGAAGGTTAATTGTCCAAATTTTGTAGAACATTTTTTTTTTTTTGGATAAAGTCCCATTTTAACTTCAAGTAAAAAAAAAATGCTATCTTGAATAATAGGTTATAACTAAGGTTTTACGTGCCATGCCAAGCCGAATTTCGAATTTTCTAAGACTCGAGACGTGCTGACCGTACCGTACCAACTGTCCGTACAATATTTTATTTTAAATTATTTAAATTATTTAAACAACAATAAAAAAACTAGTAAAGTACTAAATATAAAAATCGTATTATATAACAAAAATATAGCACATAATTTATTGTCATATAGAATGTTAATATGATTGATTAAAAAAAAAAATCTATAAAATGCGAAGGAAAAAAAGCACCGACCAGCACGGTCGGGCACGACTTGACCGTGCTGGCACAAACAGTTCAACTGAGACGTGCTGAATTTGGTAGATCTGGCACTTACTAGATAGCACGCTCACGTAAACTATAGTTATAACATGTCAGTACGTCCAACACATAAAACTATAAGTCTATAATTATAACATACTCATAAAATAAGTGCGACCAACCATCGAATCTTTTAAGTGTCTCAGAAAATAAACAACCCTGTTTTAAAGGCTTAAAGCATCAGACTAGAGATATACAAGATGGTGGTCGAGACTCGAGACCAAGTCTTACTTAAATGCGAAATAGAAACTAAAGACGCTCCGGATTGGAGGATAACATATTGAATATAGAGGGCTCTTATGTAAAATATAAAACAGAGGGCATGGCCATGAAAAAAAAAAGCCTTAATTTATTATACGAGGATGTTGCTGGCTAGATACAGACTAAAGCGAGAGTTTCCAGTTGATGATGAGTCAATAGGAGCTTGATGATGGCCATAAATATTTTTAATAAAAATAAATAATCTATCGAGAGTGGATTAATCAATTAATTAGGGAAAAGTAGTGGCAAGATCGAGAATATGAGGTGATGGGTGGGGACCGAGATGGAAGACAGGTGGGCGAGTTTGGGATGCGTCCCCCGGGAATCTTTGAGGAGACAGCCCGAATGGGCTGTGGATAAAGGGAGAATTACGTAAGAATCCGGTATGGATTTACATAAATTTTTTTATTTAAAGTATATTTTTTTATATTTAAAAGTTTTATATATATAAATTGTAATTTATTATTCTTTTATATTAAAAAATTTTAAATATATATTTTAAAATTCTACAATTTACTAGGTTAAATTATAATTTTTTAATTATAAAGTTCAAAATATTAGTATTTTTTAAAAATTATAATTATATAAAAAAGTTATATTTAATTAAAATAATAATTTAATTAATTTATATAAAAAAATTTAAAATAATGGGCTGTTCTGTGAAGAATTTAATTCGTTACACGTCTTTACATGAGGTTCTCGCTGAGTGGGTGATCCGGGTGCCCAATCTTATAATGACTCTTTTACCCTCCCAGCTATTTTTATATTCAAGTTCAACCCAAAGTTGGGCATGAAGCTCATGCTATCTCCAATATTTGCTGACATTTATTTTGAAATTCTTGTATTGCTCTGTATCTTATTTTAATAATTACCGAATCGACCTTTCTGTCTAACATGAAATATACATAAATATCTCGAAGATGGACTAAGTCGAAGTATATGAAAATTCCACTATAACGGAGCAAATTTTATGTGACTTTAGAAGATAAGAGGGAGTAGGAGTATATGAAAACAAGTATTAATTAATGTTCAAAAATCTTGGACAAATCTTTAAGAAGGCACCTAAAGGACTTGATCGACAACCTAATCATTCAGTGCCAAAATGTTGAAGATATCTTAACTCTTTTCAAAATTGGTGGTGCATTTTCAAATATATATAAAAATACTTAAGATATTTGGTTTTATATATATATATATATATATATATATATATATATATATATATATATATATGTAGAGAGAGAGAGAGAGAGTTCATAAACTCAAGAAATATTCAATCTTTTTAAGGTAAGTAAAAACGAACCTCCAACAATATATACCATACTAGCAAAATTCCATTCTTTTTAATCAAGGCTCATAAGGTCCACCTGGTGGGAGACGTCTCGCGCCTCTCGATGCAGCCACCCATCCAAGGATGGAGGTACTGGGGGGTGGGGTTTGAGAAAATATACGCTGACATATCCTTGCGCGCACGTGGGTTACACGCGCACACCGAGAGCCGGTTTCCCCCTGAAACGCATGTGAGCATTCCGCGGCCTCGAACCCTAAACCAACTGGTTGTGCGGATTTGAAACCTAAACCAAACGGAGCCAACTGAGCCATATCATATTAGTATATGTATCGTATCTTTATCGGTGGTATATGAGTGTAATAGAATATCTTACAATTGTTATTATTTCGCACTAACTTATATGTTTCATAAAAGATTATCTCCGGCGATTACTTTATGTAAAGATATTGCTACTTTGTTGTGTATTTGAGCTAAGATGCAAACTATGTTGTTTGATGATGTATTTCGTCCTGAATATTTTTGATCATGGGAGAGTAGCTTTCACTTTAAAAATAAAGCCATTATAAAGCATTAAGCATAGCAAACAGCGTTAGAGCAATTGATTAGCACAGTTGACTGCTAAGAAATGTTAGAATATATTATTTATTTTTATTAAGAATATGATAATAGTTATAAATATATTAGAGATTATTGTATACTAAAAATATGTATTTAAAAAAATATTTTAGATATTTACTATTTCGCATTCTTATAACTTTTTATAAGAACCATATGTATAAATTATGTTTTGAATATTCAAAGATAATACAATCCCACAAGAAATGTTCTAATTAATATTTTCGATATAATATCAGAGTTAGGTCTGTCGTCTTCCACATCCAACAACTTTAATAAAAAGTTCAAACAACTAATATTATTGAGGTCATTATGGCCACATGATCTAACCAACATATTTCCATGAAGGTAAACTCAGTCACTCCAATTATAACTCACTAAAATTATCTATCTTTAGTATTTTTTATCAAAGATTATTACAGTCAATATTTTTACTAATATCTGATTGGGAGGACTTAAATTTTAATATATTTTATTTTCATTCGAGATGTATGATCATGCGTATGTAGGTAGGATAATTTATGTTGGGTATCTATAAAAATATTTAGGTTTATTAACAAATAAGATGTATGAATTATCAGGAAAGTACTTGTTGACAATAAAACAATTTTTAAAGATTTCTTTCTTTTATGAATTTTTTTTAAAAAACAATTTTTAAAGATTTCTGGCCGCAAAGTTAGAGCGTAAGAGAACAGCTGACAATGACTTGTAAGTGAATATTTAGAAGAGCCACCTTTGCCCTATCAAGAATAATGCATTGTGAGGAATTAAAATTATTTTTTAATCTCATCTATCAATCTATTTAATCTCGCATATGTATTTAGTTTTTTTATTTACTATTAAATCTTTCTAATGGGATACGGTCATATTTTTATGCAAAACCAAAACATTTTTAGCCAATAAAAACTGAATTTCGAGCGCGTTACTAAAGCGAGTCTTATATATCGTATTATTTAGCTATATGTTATGGAGTAATTTATTAGATCTAACTTATGTGATTAAGCTACGATGTTTGCAGGTGATTTATATTATATAAAAAAAAAAAAAATACATGAGGACAGATTCTAAGATAAGAAGAAACGAAAGAAGGAACAGAGCAGAAGATGACAATGAAAACGAAGGAGAATAGAGGTCGGGAGTGAGGAGGAAGAAGACATGGTAGAAAGCGACCATGTTTAATCTGCTCGCCTGTCCTTTTCGTTTTTAAAGATAACGCGACAAATATTTTTTATTTTTACCATAAATATTATTTTTATTAAATATAATTTATAAATTATTGTTATAAATTAAAATTATGAACGTGCATTGTCTTTCGATAGGTCAATGAAGACGGACATATATCTGATATAGTTTTCAAATAAAAATTTAAATTCTATCAACATTGCAGTAGATAAAATGAGAACTTGTAAGCAATAATTGATAAGTGAACGGTTCAATGTTGAGCTAACTGTTAGTACCAGTCCTTATATTCCATTGCAGTATCCTTTGTGTCAATTGGTAAAGAGTCTAGGGTGGTAAGCTTTTGGTTTTATGGTCGGAGACTTGTACTTTTGAGTTCATTCAATTGCGGGCCTCTTCACTGAGCCTGTACCTGCACGCTCGGAATACCTTACGGTACCGGATAACCTATTCTTATAAATTTGACGAGGAGATTACACTCTTCAAAAGTTACAGATATCAGTGAAAAATGCTATTTCAGATTTTTTTTCAAACAACATTGACCAGCTTTAGCCAATATCTATAACCAGTTATTCCATAATCTCTAGTCTGATATTCTCTTTATATAAATCTCCAAGAATATTATGCCCAACGAGCATGTTAATTCCCTTCTGAATCTGATATTTGGTTGTACTAAAATACTGTTTGCTAATTTTCTTGTAATGGGAACATCAAAACTGGATGGCTAGGAGTGATGCTAGACTTCCCAATATTTATCATAGCATTCATTTTTGAGCAGCATGGTGGAACTTTGGGACAAATTTTGGGACCTCGGGAATTCCATCATAACCAGTTCAATAAACTAGAATTTTGGGCTCATGCATTGGCGATAATACAGACTTTTAAGTGCTTGGCAATTCAGGTCTTAATTGCAGAATAACTGGGTGTAAAATCCAACACTTGAAAGAGGAAACAATTGAGGGAATAATTCATAGACAAGAAAGATCACCAATCAAAGAAAAGCCATGTATATCTATATCAGAAGCGAAATGACAAGATATCATGTGGTATAAGGCAAATTAAAAGAATGCCTTAACCTGTATACAATTTTTAACAAAAAAAAGGGAGGAAACAAAAAACGCTCGCGTCTACATTGCATTCTCACCTAAAGAAAGCACCAATATACAACACAAACCACCTTTTACACAATGCTTTAATTCAGATTTCATGTTCAAGTTCCAACAGAAGCTCTATCTCCCGGTCCAGCAAGCATGATCTGCAAACAAATATAGTAATTTTAGAAGAAATAGGTTAGTAGCATAATAAAATATGAGTCCCCATTTATGTGATAGAGCATACATATATACACAAAACTTTTCTTTCTTGTACAATTTCATGAAATATAGTTCTTGGTGCAGTTCAGTTTAACTGGCTTTAAGAATTAGTTAAGTCGTAAAAATTTCATAAACGTTTTCGAGGTATAGCTATTTCTGAGAAGAACATCCCGAGCTTTAATTATAAACAGGGACACAAAGCTACAAACACTAAGGTTTTACCCTTGATATCATTATACAAATATGAAGAGGAGTTTTCTCCGATACGAACAATAAAAGGAGTTGATCTCAAGCCAATACTTACATTGCAGTCAAAAGCAAATCTCCGTGCAAGCATGATAGCTGCATTTCTCTCTCTCTCCGATTCAAAGGCTAAAGCGAAAGAAAGTCCTCTTCTAACTTGCCAAAACAGGGACTGAGCGGCTGCATTGCCGCCGCCACGAACTCCACATAACTGGTTTAGAAAGAACAGTTTCAATCAGATATCTTCTCCGATCTTTTAAATATATACCATGTGCAAAGAAGTTTTCTCTCCGGAAATAAGCCCCCAAAAAAGAAAAAGTCAACGATATTCACTTACCTGCATTGAGTTTGAATATGTTTCCTTAGCTTTTGTAGTCTTCCCTTTACGAAGTTTTAATCTCATCTTCCCCACATGAAACATGTGAATCACATTTGAAGAATAATCACGCCCATTCATCTGAATAACAACTACCTTCAAACAGAATGGCATCGCATTGTTAGTGTTTCTAGAGATGTTCAGTATAAATAGCAGAAAAAGGAAAAGTTAAAACCAATTTGTAGACAATGACTACGACATATTTGTTGGTGTTAACTGAACTATGTATGGATCACATTTAAGCACGAAAGCAACACAAATAATGGAATCATCAGCAGTCTCCTTTCAAAATAAGCTTAAATAATCACACTTTAGAAACTTTTACCTGCTGCAAATTAACACTTACTGTATTACAAGCAAGTTACTTAATGCTTAGCAATTTCGATCAATAATGACCAATTCAATAGCATTTACATGAATTTAGCAAAACCAACTACTGATAAAAAATCATGTAAATCTACCCCGTGCATTGTTTGAAAATAATATACCCACATATCACATGAATAAATATGATGATACTCATCAAAAAAAAAAAAAAAAAAAAAACGTAGTATGCCGACCGTGCATTGTTTGAAAATAATATACCCACATATCACATGAATAAATATGATGATACTCATCAAAAAAAAAAAAAAAAAAAAAAAAAAAAAAGTAGTGTGCCGACCGAGACGGACACACCGTGCCGACCGAGACGGACACACCGTGCCGACCGAGACGGACACACCGTGCCGACCGTTTCGGTCGGCACGGGCCGAGACGGCCGAAACGGCCAAAAACAGCCGTTCCGGTGCCAAGTGGCGGCACCGAGACGTCAAACCATGGTTTCAATGTAGAAATTGATATTTCTGTCAACTAGAGCCCATAGTAAAGCATCAAATAACTAAAGCATAAACTAGTGGCTAATATAAAACAACACTATTTGAGAAAAAAGGCTGGTCATGTTTGCTAGAAATACAAGAAGATAAATGGAATTGAAACACGGACAAAAGTTTCAATAGATCCTAATACGAAGAAATCGCAGTTTACTGGCTTTATAGAGTTTGCAGTTATCTATAGAAGTAAGAATACAGACTCCACTATCTACAATAAAATAATATCACACTATTAATGGCTAATGCAAAACAAGAAAAGAATATAGAGCCTTACATTGAACTGAGTTTCAGGTTTTCTTGCAAGTGCCTCTACATAGCTCCCTAGGCCTGCAGCTGTTCATATCTTGGATGTCACATACTCAACAAAATAATTGGTAATACCAAAGGGAGTTAAGCATGAAAGATGAACAGCCAGTATCTCTCACACCTTATTTGCTAAGAAACGTTGTAGCCAAATAATGATGCGCAATACATGAGGACTTTAATTCATGTACACAAAATTTTAAACATTCAAAAAGGCAAGTTTTTGCCTTTTCATGGTGCATTGCTAAAATGCAATCTATTGATATTTATCAAGAACTAAACCTTTAGTTGAAAGGAAGATGCTTGTGACGAAAGTCATTATTATGACAACTGTATCAAATATGTTCCAGGGTTCACCCAAGAAATTCAGCTCCATACAGATAAATGAGATTAAAACACCCTAGGGAATTGCTGGCATGTCCAATTAAGGAAAGACAACGTTCAGCCAAAGAAATTCAGCTCCATACAGATCAATGAGGTTAAAACACCTTAGGCTATTGCTGGCATGGCCAGTTAAGAACAGACCCTAGAACAAAAATAAGGTTTTTCAGTTTACGCAACAAGCATGGGTTCAAACAAAAACATCAAAGTTGCACTTTTGGAAAATTAGAGCATGTGAATCAAGCTAATATTGTTGTCACAACAATGCATAAGAAGAACAAAAAACAGCTTTACGCAAAGTGCCAGTGAGATGAATAACCTTGATCTATTGGACCAGTGGTTGAGAGCGTTATTGATCCAAGGTTGGATGTAATTTCAGCTTGTAAGATGTGTCCAACATCGAAAGGCTCTGGAGCATAAACAGGTTTTGTAGCACCTGGAAGGAAATAAAAGTAGACAAAACAACGATAAAAATACAACAATAGAGAAACTTGATAGCTATTGCATCTTAATGCAGCTTAAAAGCCTAAATGAAAGAATAAAAAGCACAAAATTCTTTAGCAATACTTAACATTGACAATTCAAAAATCAGATGCTGGTATAAAATAAATAAATAATAAAAACGACCACACTTTTTGTACTAGTGACAGGAACATATGCAGTAACAGTAAGTAGCCCAGGAGGAATTTTTACATGCCAATGGTGGATGTAAGAAAAATGAAATTCTAATACCTGCAATCAGCTCTTTCTTGCTTTCTTCTGGGAGTACACGGTACCATTGCATAGAACAACTTGAAAGCTCTGGAGCAATCCTCGTTTGAGGAATGATGCGCAAATACGAACATAGACTTTCAAGACCCTCTAGGTCATACAATTGTGAACCTTTATCCTCGACTCTCTTGCACATAGTCATCTGCAGAAGGCAGAAGGAACAAGTAATGAACATGATGATCAACTGTGGTTGCATAGTAGTACCTACTCAAATTATGCATCTAACATTCTTTGGAAACTAACATTATTAATCATATCCTTGACGTAATGTATGTCAGAGAAATAGAAAGATATAGAACCGTTTTATAAACTTCTAATTTGCTGGTTTGGATATATAGGTTGCCTCCTAATATACGTCCACTCAATGTAGAAAACGACTTCAGAATATCCAGAGATATAGCACCATTCTTGGTTCTATTATTCACACATTAACACCCATTAGAAGGAATTAAAATTTCCAAAACACTCGGACTATGAAACAGCAACCAATAAACAAACAAGAAAGTTTACCAAAGAAACAAAGCACACCAAAGCTTCAGTGGTAGAAATATGACCTCTTTCCGCAACTGCATTATATAACTGGACTTCTCCGCAAGCTGACTACGCAATGCTTGGAGTTCATGTTCCATATCCATCACCTAATATGTGCATGCCAATCAATTAGCATGCAATAAAATCGAATAGCATGAAACATGCAATCCAATCAGTCCTATTAAGGAACATTGAAACACAATAAAAAAAAAGTAATTAAGAAATTAGAAAGATGAAATGGTGTTTGCAGAACCACATAAAATGCAAAGTAGCAGCAGAACCAAACATGCACGTGCTTATTAAGAGCAAATTTACGAAACATACTTTGCTGGGCTGATGTAGCATTTTGATTCTTCTAGCTTCCTGAACCTCTCTCATTAATTCGTCCAGATCCTTCAGTTTCAAATGAAAATGATTAGTGTCCAGTTCTCTAATGACACACAAAATAGTATTACAAACTAAGATGAAACTTAGCAAAAAATAGTAGGTGCAACATCCAGAACCTCTTCTGGGGAATTGGGACTTTGGTAAGTCTCCTTTCAGAACCTTCAGTGAAAGACAATATTCTATAACAATTTCTTGCAAAACGTACAGGAATAGCACTTCATAGAGTGATTTAAATTTCTAGAAAAGTGTCTGAAACTACAATGTGTAGAAGAACAATGTCAAAGAACTGACACTATAGGGCATGTACAAGTCCAAGTAAGAGAAATCAACAGATATAATATTATACGTAGATGGAAGGACCCATGGAGGGTAACACGGGCCTCAAACTTGTCCAAACTGAAAGACAGTGACTCATCGGTTGATAAAACATGGGTCCGTACACACTGAATTTATTTGTTAAGATGGACGCACAAAAATGGGTCAGTTATACGCATAGTTTTTCCACAATGATCTCAAAAAAAAAATACATATATTTAGATGGAAGCAAACAGATAGTAGAGAAGACAAACAGAAAAGGAGAATGGTAAGAGAAACATGCACTCATAAATGTTGAGGTAGACAAACCTGCTTCTCTTCAAGTCTTGATGAATTTTCTTGTTCATAAAGAGCTTGTTCCACTCTCTGAACTGCTGCTCTAGCACTTTCTATTTCAGCACGAGCAAAAGCTCTCTCCTGTTCTACTATTTTTTTGGCATCTTCTGACGCCTGTAATATCGTCAAATAGAATTAGTATATATGTAAAGCTTACGTGCAACTTAAAACTTAGCACCACTAACTGATAAGAACACAGAATGGCAACACTTGACAAGAATCACATTACTAGTTTGCATTCACATACTCAAGTGACAGATGATGAGAAACTTCGCTTAGATAAACAATAGAGTAAAATATTTCAATTGCGAGTGCAAAACTAATGAATTAAGATTTAAAACAATATCATTACCTGCTTAAGGACATTAGCAAGCTTTTTTACTTCCGCCTTTTCATGAAGCAACTCCCTTCTCTTTGAGTAAGCTGAACTGCCAAGGCCTCTACCTACAAATTAGAAACCATATTGTGTTTTTTTTTTTTGTTGAATCAAAATTCAGAATACAATTATCTTCTAGGGTAAAATATAGGTTTTTTTGAGATTGCAGATTTTGGCTTTTCCGCCCGACCGGACGGCACTAGCGCCGCTTGCTTCACCTAGCACCACCAGTAAGAAAAAGGCCCTACCGTTTTGAAACGGCTCATATACTCCCTAGCAGACGGGAGGGAGCGAACGCACGTACCACCAGCAAATTTTTCATGCAGATAAATTGGGGAATTCAACTCTGGATAGGGAGGCTTTTGAGGCCCACCCTACCACTGCGACATCCCGTCGCCCCAGGTAAAATGTAAAGTTGAAAGGAATACTGCAGTAACTGCACACCTTAAAAGTGTGCAAATACTGCTCCGCATATATCTTGCCTAACAGTAGTTTACACTATCATTCTTATCCTTTTAAAAAGGAGGGAAAAACCATTAACTTGAACTTTAGTTGATAAATGAAACAATCCCTTATCCTATAAAACTACGCATAAAATTCTCCGCATGGACACCAATTCTGTTAATGATAAAGACATTAACTTAAACTTTAGTTGATAAATGAAAAAATCCCTTATCCTATAAAACTACACATAATATTCACGCGCATGAACACCAATTCTGTTAATGATAAATACAGTGCTGGAGTCTAAGAATGTTTGACAAAACCCTCCACGAAGCATTTACAATAGTCAAGATCCAGATAATCGTGTATGCAATACATTATAAAATACGACTACTAAAAATAGAAAGCAAACAGCAAACTCACCATTGAAATTGCCTCCTCAACATCATCTTTATTTCGCCCTGCCACACGTCCTCTGAGTGATTCCAGTACATCTCTAAGTTTCTTCAGGAGGACATGTCTGTCCAAGGAAGCTACTTCCCCCCATTTTGCCTGTACGTTCCAAGATGGAGATAAGATGCCATTATATCAACTACAAAGAGCCAAAAAGACAACTAGTACCCTACAGAAACAGCATGGATATAGTCAACGTAAAATTTGTTGAAGTATCCAATCGGTCAACTCAGTTTCAATTACCTTCTAAGTTCTAATTACATATCCTCCCATCTATTCTAACCAAATATTGGATGCTAACAAAATCGTTGACGTTTATCTCCTTCTCTAGATGGTAAAACTAGCGAGTAGCGCCTAAATTAATTTCACTTTAAATGTCACTTCTCAAAGTTCCTTTGAAAGTTGAATTTTAAGCTTGTAGGACAAGCATGCATGATGATAGACAATCAAAAGTTCAGGAAACATACCCATAACCATATTCAAAATTCAAAAGTAAATGTAATTCAACCCAAAAAAAACAAAAAACAAAACAAAGAAAACACAAAAAAAAAAAAAAATAATAATGGAAGTAAATGGGAAGACCTCGTCAGACAACTTGGCAGCAGCTGCAAGGCCACTTTCAAACTTCTTCGCGAGGTCACGAACAGACAGCCGTTGATGCTGCTCCAGAAGCTGTGCAGTCTCCCTTGCAACAATCTCTTTCAAAGATGGTGCCTCAGGTTCATGACCTTCTTCAGAATCAATAATCAAATTATTGGCCCCAATTTTATACTTGGGGAACCCATTACTCGCAAAATTTGCATCAGATGAAACTGCATCTTCCTGCAACGCATCTCCGTGATTCGGAATGATCCTCGTCATTGACCGAGATGAAAGTCTTCGTCTTAGCCATAATAGAAATCAAAACCATCAAAAGAAGTTTTAAATACGACAAAAAGGAGGGACGGAGTTGGTTTGCACCTTCGCGAATCAGCAGCAAATTCCTACTTTGATCGCCTTCTTGATGATCTTCGGTGATAAGAAAACAATAGAAATTAGAAGAAAAAGGCAAATTGTTCCCAAATTAGAGCGGTTTCAAGATCTCAGTGTCTGAACTGAAACATGAACTTGGGTTTGAAATAAAGACAGCTTTTTGGTCTGAAGCTTCTAAATAAATGTTAATGCTTTTCTGCCCGCAGTTCCTCTCCTTTTCCTTCTGCTTATGTGACTGTATTACCCTCAACCGTTGTTATATTTGCGGGAATGCCATCACTCGGTCTAGAACCCGCGCCTGTTAGATTCAAGTTAATGACTATAAAAACGGTTTGATATTATGATAAAATTATTTTTTAAATATTCCAAAAAAAAGAAGGTTAATTCAGAAAGTAAATAAAATATTTAGCTCATTAAAGACTTAACTATCTAGCTAGTGATTCGTCCACACAACACGTGTATGGGATGTGTGGTCTACCGACTAACAAAATAGAACACAATGTTTTATATATTACCGTAAAATATTTTTTCCAATCATAATAAATATAGACGACACTTATTCATATTCTATCAATTAAATTGCTAAATCTTGCAGTCGGACTCAAGCACTCGTATTAGATAGTATTTATAAAATTTAAATATACAATCTTTATTTATAAAATTGAGCTAAGCCAATATTTTGGCCAACTAAACCAGCTCGATGACGCAAATGCCGCCAATATGTCCCAAAACTTCAAGATAGTAGGATAAAAATTCTAAATGCCAGCTTCTTCTGTGTTTAATATATACATATATATATTTTTTATTTTTTATGATAACGACTACTTTATTTGGATTAAGCAATTGTATAAAATAAGTACATTTTGGATGATTCAAAACGAAGGGAGATGGTGTGATGTGACGGGGAAGTGCTAATGGTGGCCATTAATGGAACCATGTGGAGAGGTCCTCTCTCTCTCTCTCTCTCTCTCTCTCTCTCTCTCTCTCTCTCTCTCTCTCTATATATATATATATATATATATAATATATATATATTATGACGTGGATTCTAATGTGGTAATAGTGTGTTCTGCTTTTTCTAGATTCCAGCAAATTTCTTGGAACGATTCCTGGAAAATTAGAATTTGAATTTGACTTTCTTGATTAGATGAGGTGGAGGAATAGTTTCCATTTTTTGGTCGATTCCATGAAAGTATAACTCGTGTTTGGGATTTTGGGAGTTGCCTCGCTCTCTTTATATGGCCTTCTCTATCAAAATTCACTTAATTGTCTATATATGGAATGGTATAATATTGATAAGAATTGATCTTTAATCAAGATCTTATTCCTGTACTACTCCCCTATGAAGTATAGTTTTTAAGTTTGAACTTTGAGAACGTTACATAGAAATGTATAAAAAATTTATTTCTTCTTTATTTTATGGAGGGTGATGTTGACATTACGATCTGATAAAAAATTATAGAACCATAGGTTAGTAGAATATAGATAGTAGCAAACTGTATGTATATCTATTGTGATTGTCACAAAAAATTAATTAATCATCGACAGAATTTTTTTATGACTATCTATTCAAAAAATATAACTAAAAAAATTAACTTTTGTATGTTTTTTTTTTAGATAACGAGGTAAAAACTTTCTGGTATACCAACCTCTGATGTTGCTGGAGATATCGCTTTTTAACCACGATCCATCAATTATTATTGTTCCAGAATTACAATCACGAAATAATATCTGTTTGGTGTGCGCTCCGAGCTAGGCATAGAGTACTGATATCCCATTCAGCAATCACATTAGCAATTTCAACTGAAAATTTGCTAAAATTATCTATTTTTAATTTTAGAATCACCTATGAGATTCGAACCTACGCAAATGCCGGTATGGTTATTACTGAAAATCAAATTAAACCTTGTCATCATTGAAACACATAGCTGTCGTATGGCACAAAAGTCTAATGATTTGGGCCCCTGTAGAGGTAGATGGAGCCACATCTAAGCATCATGAAAGTGGCCCAGTGAGGTATCCCCGTGCTACTGCAATAATAATATACAAAACTTGGTTAAATTACTAAAACAATGCTAAAACCCACTTTTGTTATTAGTATTCCTATGATTATTATTATACTTGTTATTATCATTGTCATTATTTACATTTAATCTGATTAATACTTTTTAAGGTATCCCAATAAAGACTTTATATTTGATTTAGAATATATAATTGATCATAATTAGACCTCTTCATACAATCACAACCATATAATATGCATTAAATGTATATCTATATATATCAAATTCTCAATGCATATATATAATTCTGATTATATTATAACAACCCTATTTCATTCTTATTACTTTCTCAAAAAAAATTATATTTTTGTCTATTTAATTTCCTTTTACAAAATTGCACTTATTAAGTATTCTACTTTTTTTTTTGTCAAGAACGAGGGCAAAGTTCTTAATATTTGATTACTATAATAGATGAGATACTCACTACAATATGTAGCAACACAAAAATAATATTTTTCAGATGTCTAACATAAAATAGGATACCAAGGGATCTTTAAGTCGCTATCCCCACAAAGTGATCAGCTACTTGGTTGGCTTTTTTATAAATGTGCTTAACAGTCCCCTCACACTCCCACCTCAGAAGTTTGCGACATCTCCTGACAAGATTACAATGTCTATCCTTCGGCATTTGATCATGCGACAATAGCTGAATCAACAGTAGTGAATCCGATACATACCAAACTTTTTGAAACTCTATGTACAAAGCTATTAAAAAGCCATAATACCATCCCACAATTCTGTCTCGAGGACCGAACACAATTCAGTATTTAAATAAACTCATTTAACACCACGGTTCACGTCCCTGCAGCAACGAATTCCTTTTTAGTGTTTGTTGTCCCATCCGAATTAATATTAATCCATCCAGCTCCAGGAGAGTATGAAATTTCAATAGCTCTAACTTGCAAAAGGAACGAATCTCTGAACGGCCCATATAACCCATACATAGCCCAGGTTATACGATTCGGTGATGGGCCAATTGTTATTAACCCATACCATTGTGTCCCGTTTTGCGCATTTATTTTTGTCAGCCTACATTTGTGTCCCGTTTTGGCGCATTTATTTTTGTCAAGCCTACCTATGTAAAAAAAGAATGGTAAAAATTTATGTCTAGTGATAAAAATGATCATGGTTTGAAGCACATAGACTACCACCTATGTTAGTAGGATTTGGTGATGGATCTGGAGTCTGCAGTTACATAGAAAGAAAGTACGATTGGTATATATAAGCATTATTAGAAAATTTATAATATTAAATTAAAAAAATTAGTGTGATCTCCACTTTGCATTTCAAATTTTTCAAAAAGAAAAAAATTGAAATTAACTAGAAAAAATTCTATTCGCAACAGTTCCCCTTAGTAGATTGTCATAACAATGAACTCTCGGATGGCTCGTTCTGATTTTGTCATTAAACCTTCATATCTGGACTCCACTTAAGCTTCTCTACATTTTCAGGCTGTATATTATAAATCCTTAACAATGCTCGAATTTTCGGCAGACATGCTGACTAATATGCACACCTCGAATCGAAACTCCACAAAACCCAAGCAGGAAGCAGCGATCAGACGCTCAGGTTGAGAGCCCGTGCCACCCTGTCTTCCGACGCGGGACCGAAAAATATTATAACTAAGCGGTTTGAGACTTTATAGTTTTAATAGATTAAAAACTAATTGGTTAATCATATAAGATATTGAAGCCTCACAGTACCTATTAGAAATAATTTATCAATTTTTCTTTATAAAAATTTAATAATGATTTTTATTTAAAAAATTTAATAATTATTTTTATTTAAAAAATTTAAAATTATTTTTAGATAGTTATTTTGAAGGGTGAAAGATAACATATAGTAAACAAAAAAAATGAAATTCCTTCACTGTGAGCAGCATGAAAGATGAGGTGGAGGCCGAAATTGATGGGTTGCATCATTCCACATGGAGGCGACATGCCACCTCATGTGAGCCTGCCGCATCAGACCGCTTTTGTTATTTTCCCGTGCTCACGCCATCAAACCTCCTCCACGTCTCTATACATCGTTACAATCCAGTTACCATACTGCCCTCGTTTTGTTATCTTCTACAAATGAAAAAAGCTTCTGCAGCTTATGCATTCTGCGATTTCGAATCCTTGCATTCTACAAATTGTACGAACATCTCTAATAATTTTTTTCTAGTAACAGCTAAATCAAGTTATATATATATATATATATATATATAATATTTTTTTGTATACTAAATGACTTTCGAATTTAGAAAATTTCTAATAATGGCTGATGATGCTTTGATGTGGAGGCCTGTCTGTAGCCCAGGACGGGCTGAGCATTGTAAGGCGCGGCTTGGACGCAGACCTTGTCTCGTATCAGATAGATCAAGTATTATATGGGGCGCCTGGGTGCTTTGTCTCTGACCTTAAGACATTCTAAGCATTGTCTGGGCGTGGCTAAGGCCGTGGGACGGGCTACAATGCCTGAGGTGAGGCGGGATGATGCCCTTGTATTAGTCAATGGATATGGCTTTAAGAATGAATCCGCACGGCCGAGGCTTGAATGCACGCGTGGGGCAGATGAAGAGAAAGCACCACTTGAGCTTAATTGTCATGAGTTCTTTCTGAACCAAGTGTACATAACGAGGAGTGGGCCTTCGTGGTTCAAATGCCTCAACTTTTCTCCATTTTATAATAACCCCATCGCAAGCATACGCCAAGCAATTCATGATTAAAAAACTAGAGGCTCCCAAAGATTGTCATCTTCTAAAGACTTAGGGAGGCTTTACATATCAGCATCTCCAATATTTAAACTTTACAAATGAATTTTTTATTTTATTCGTTAATTTAGCACTATAAAATACTGATTTAAAAATATTTTTTTTAAAAAATATTCAATATAAAAATTATAAATTTTGATTAGATATATAACTTTAATGTTAATTTTTTTTTTAATTTACTTTTAAATAAATATTTTGAGGCTCTAAATTTCGGAGGATTAATGAATTAATTTTAAAATTCACTAAAATTTTGAAGCCTCTAATATATATTTGGAAGTATTTTTTAAAAATTATTAAAAATAAAAGTTATAAGTCTTATCAAAATCTACAGTTTTTATATTAAAAAAAATTTTAAAAGTATTTATATAAAAGGCCAAAATAATTTCGACATGAATATCGAAATTTTTTTTTTAAGTTTAAGTAGTAAAAAAAAATTAAAAATTTGATTAGTATGAATAGAAGAAATTAAAGGATTAATTTGTGGTTACCCACGACTTACGCATAAAGTGCAGCCGTAGCGGTCGATGGTCGTAAGCTTTTTCACTACAAATATCTCAGCGAACATCCCACCGTACATAACTGTAATTACCGCGTCGAAATTACTGGGGGCATAACCGTCACGTCGTGGCCTCGTAACGCTGTCTTCAACGTCTCTCTTTTCATTCCAAAAAAAGTAGCAGTTGGAGTAGTGGTCCCATCATCTCAACCGTCTGAGCAATTCTCCTCTTTAAAGCCCACGTAGGGCGTAGGACAGGCGAGCGGGCGCCACCGCCACTCTCTCTCTCTCTCTCTCTCTCTCTCTCTCTCTCTCTCTCTCTCTCTCTCTCTCTCTCTCTGGGCATTATCTGTTAGTCGGTTAGTCTACGTAGGTAGAGATCTTATTCCATTTCGTGAATTTCGTAGAAAGTTGTATACCATTTGATAATTGGTGTATATTTCGTGTATGATTTGTTTCCCGCTGTATTTCTCGTAATTTTTGGTAATCTTATGGATGTGGGTTTGTTTCTTTAGAGATTTCTTAGTGTCTTTGGATTTAGCTGCAATCCCTGTTTATGTAGAATTGAAGTTGTTGAATCATCACTTTAAGGATTTTCAATTTTCAAAGTTAGTATGAGGATCTCTTGTTTTCCAAATGCTGTACAAACTAATAGTCATATATCTCACCTGTTTGGACTATTTGGTTCATTGAAAGACATTATTATTTGTTACTGAGTTAGTTGCTAGTTTCTTTGATGTATCCTTCTACTCATCATGGTCTCTGAGTGATCTGCTAGTCTCTATGATGCATCTCGCAATTCATTATGATATCTTAGTGAATCTGCTAGTCTCGATCATGTATTTTGCAGCTCATCTTGATCTATGAGTGATCTGCTAGTCTATATGTTTTATGCTTTATTGGGTATGACCTTTGGTTGAACTGCTAGTTGCTATGATGTACCTTACTTGATTACACGTTGACTAAACCTTGCTATTCTAGTTGTTAAACTTTACTACATTTTCAATAATTGATTTAAGAGTTCAATTTCAGGCAAAATGAGAGAGATCCTTCATATCCAGGGTGGTCAATGTGGGAACCAGATCGGTTCCAAATTCTGGGAGGTGGTGTGTGACGAGCATGGTATAGACCCTACTGGTAGTTACGTTGGCAACTCCGATCTTCAGCTTGAGCGTGTGAACGTCTACTATAATGAGGCCTCGTGTGGGAGGTTCGTCCCACGTGCTGTGCTCATGGATCTCGAACCTGATACCATGGACGCGGTTCGGACTGGTCCTTATGTCCAGATCTTCAGCCCTGATAATTTTTTTTTGGCCAGTCTGGTGCTGGGAACAACTGGGCAAAGGGCCACTACACCGAGGGTGCTGAGCTAATTGATGCTGTGCTTGATGTTGTTAGGAAAGAGGCTGAGAATTGTGACTGTCTACAAGGTAAAATTTAATTTCGTCGTCAAATTTGTTCTGCTTTATTGTGTTTACATTTGCTAATTCTTGTTTTACTGCCTCTATCAGGGTTCCAAGTATGCCACTCTCTTGGTGGTGGCACAAGTTCTGGAATGGGAACATTGTTGATCTCGAAGATCAGGGAAGAATATCCCGATAGGATGATGCTCACTCTCTGTGTTCCCGTCTCCCAAGGTGTCTGATACAGTGGTTGAGCCTTACAAAATGCTACTCTCTCGGTCCATCAGCTTGTAGAGAATGCAGATGAGTGCATGGTGCTTGACAATGAAGCCCTATATGATATTTGCTTCCGGACCCTCAAGCTGACCACTCCTAGCTGTAAGGATTCACACCTTTGTTTCCTTGAGTGTTATATATGTCTCTTATTCTCTTTATCACCAGTTTTAAATGCTAGTGATATATTCTTGCTTGCTTGCTTGATTGATTGTTGCATGTACATGGATATTAGGTTTCCTTTCCTGTAGTGCCTTGCATGTTGGTAGTAGTCTAATGTGCAATTGGTTTGTGTTTTAGCATCCGGAGTGGGAACAATAATCACCTATGTTTGTTGAGGTGATCAGTTCATATAACTTCTGAACCTTTCACATTCCAGAGGAAATGAGATTTTTGCAGGTTGAGGTGTTTCTGCTTGTATGAGTGTTTCAATTCCATTCTCATTCCAATCATGATAAGGACTACTGCAATTCACTTTCTAATTCGATTCGTATTCCCAATTGAGATACCAATCAAATGTCCACGTGGATGATAATATCTGTCCGTCCCAGATCTTTTTTTTTTGAATTTATTGCAATAAAGTTTTGGTGTCTCTAGTCTAGAGCCTGAGCCTATATCTAAGCATACTAAACTCGTATGGCACATAGAAAATTCCATTTTCTTTAGGAAGCTTTTGTGCTCAGATATAATCTGACCCTTAATTTTTCAGTTATTTTATTGCATGTCTTGTGATTGTAACATGGACTAATTTATGTAGGATAACTTAAATGAACTTTGCTTTAGTAAAAAAAAGCTTTTGTGCTCAAATATAATCTGACCCTTAATTTTTCGGTTATTTTATTGCATGTGTTGTGATTGTAACATGGACTAATTTACGTAGGCTAACTTAAATTTTGCTTTAGTTAGGCGGTTTAGTGGAGATGTATTGAGATGCTGTTGCTTTTATGACATTTGGTTGGGCTGTTTGGCTAGTGGCATCATTTGAACTGTGCCGTGACAGTCATCACTCTGACTTGGCTGATTTTTGTTTATTAAAGTGGTATGTATGCCCATGACCTGTCCATTGATTAACCGGTGGCTTTGGTGGTATTAGAAATTCTATTAATATGGTTGTGTAAATGATATTATAGTGGTTGGGTCTCTGTATCATTTAACTGTGGTTGATCTACCTTGCCTTTCCGCTTAGCGGTTTGCTGTTTGACTTGGCATGCAGAAGTAATGATATACATGTAGTGCACCCTCAATAAGCATGTTATAAGCTGCACCTCTGTGTGATATTGTTTTGGTTCATTGCAAATACAGACCTATCTGTTTTTGCAGACTAGTTTTTCGAATTGTACTCATAGTCTCTTCTTAATCTGCAGTTGGAGATTTGAACGACTTGATCTCTGCTACAATGAGTGGGGTCACCTGCTGCCTCCGTTTCCCGGGCCAACTTAACTCTGACCAACTTCGAAAGCTGGCGGCGAATCTAATCCCCTTCCCTCGTCTACATTTTTTCATGGTTGGCTTCGCTCCTCTCACCTCTCGTGGGTCCCAGCAGTACCGCGCACTCACCGTCCCAGAACTGACCCAGCAAATGTGGGATGCAAAGAACATGATGTGCGCCGCGGACCCACGCCACGGTCGCTACCTCACTGCATCTGCCATGTTCCGTGGCAAGATGAGCACGAAAGAGGTGGATGAGCAGATGATCAACGCCCAGAATATTAAGAACTCTTCCTACTTTGTTGAGTGGATACCCAACAATGTGAAGTCCACTGTCTGCGACATCCCTCCAAGGGGTCTGTCGATGGCTTCTACTTTCATTGGCAACTCCACCTCAATTCAGGAGATGTTCAGGAGGGTCAGCGAGCAATTCACTGCTATGTTCAGGAGGAAAGCTTTCTTGCACTGGTACACCGGTGAAGGTATGGACGAGATGGAGTTCACTGAAGCTGAGAGCAACATGAATGACTTGGTGTCCGAGTATCAGCAGTACCAGGATGCAACTGTAGATGACGAAGGGGAGTACGAAGACTAGGAAGAAGACGCTCAGCATGAAACGCGAGGTATCTAGAATTATCTCTTATGAATGCCATTAAATTTTTTGAAGCTTCATTTTTTGACATTTACCTAGTTGCAGAAGTTTGTTTACTGCATTTATTAGTTTGATTTGCCCAGATGTTATCTTCTATTTTTCTTTCGATCCAAATTTACCTTACGGACCTGAATCTACCGTTCAGCGGTTCATCACTTCATCTGTGTCAATTGGCAGTAGGTCATGTAACGTTCCTGTAATGATTTTTTAAGAGTATAATTATTTTTTTTAATAACAATTGATGGTTTTTAGAAGCTGTGGCATGCGAACGAATGTCATTACAAGAAATTACAAGAACGTCCAGATCATTATTACTGAGATGTTGGGAGTTGGAACGTCACGCCATCTCGGTTTCAGTAATAAAGATATAATAATAAATAACATGATGTTGACCGAAAATTAGATAATAGATGGAGAAATGATGATGCTTCATGGACGCGGATCCTCGGGTCGTGGGTCGCTGCATCCACGATCCCTATCATCTATTATGAGAAGCACATATTTTGAGACTTTCAAAATTTTCGTCGGCTCGAGTGATTTATTTTTTAGTATTTTTATAAAAAATTATAAATTATAAAATTATAAATTTGGTATAATTTATAATTTTTTATTTGAATATTTTTTATCAAAGTTTTAATTATAATTTTAGTATATTATTTACTACTTTTTTTAAATTATTTAACTGTAAAATTGTAGATCACATCATTTAATTTTTTTTGTAAAAATACTTAAAAATATATCTGAGTTGCCGTAAATTTGATATAGTATATCGAAAAATATAATTTTACATAAAATTTTGAATTATAAAATTGTAGATTTAGATGTGATCTATAATTTTGTAATTGAACAATTTTTATAAAAATATCAAATAATATGTCAAAATATTTATTATTATTTTAATATATTATTTGATATTTTTTTAAAAAATATTTAATTAGAAAGTTGTAAATCACATCAAAATTTACAATTTTCTGATTTAAAATTTCTCGTAAAATACTTAAAATTGGGTCAAATGAACCAATAAAAATTTTAAATAGTGTTTTGAGATAGGTGATGTGCATAATAAACGGCAAGGATAGAGGGAACAACGGATGGGCGCCGGGAGTGGCGCGGAGGATCCGGATCCGATGCTTCACTTTTAAAGTTCCAATCAGTGAGCACATGTACTGCTACCGCTGCTCAGACTTAATGAACACCTAAAATTGGCTAACCGTCAATCCTGGCCCTTCTGTGACCCTCTTCTTCTCAATTTTGAAAATTGACATACATAAAAGAAGAAAAAGAAGAAATCAAGGGTTGAAAGCTTCGTATTCTTCTAGGAGCAATGTAGTGCAGCCATATGAAGGTGACTGATGTAAATAGCCGTCTCGTATATACTTTTTTCTTAATAGTCGTCTTCTCATACTATTCAAACCCCTGCTTCAAGTTCTCCGTCAATGGTCGATCAATCCAGAAGCACGGTATCTGACGTCTCGTTCTCATAGACGTCTAAAATTCTACGAAAGCAGAGTTGAATCCTGCTGGGGCTACACTATTTGGTGTCTATGGCAGCAGCAAGGGTAGGTATTAGATGAATAAACCTTTAAAGTATGTCGACTTCGATATTGGCCTCTCAAATTTTTAAAGTCGACGGATAAATTTTTTATTTTATCCGTTAATTTTAACACTATAAAATACTTATTTAGAAATTTTTTAAATAAATATTCAACATAAAAATTATAAATTTTGATAAAATCTATAATTTTTATATTAATTTTTATTTTTAAAAGATATGTTGAGGGCTCTAAAGTTTAGCGGGTTAATGGATTAATTTTAAAATTCATTAAAAATTTGAAGTCTCAAAATATCTATTTAAAATTATTTTTTTAAAAAATATTGAACATGAATTTATAGATCTCATCAAAATCTACAACTTTAAAGTTAAAAAAAAAAATTTCAAAAAATATTTATATAATGATCGTCAAAATAATTTTGGCACAAATATCAAAAGAGAGTTTAAGTTTAAACAGTAATTAGAAATCTATGGGTTAGATGTGTACGAATAGTAAGAATTTAGAAACTGATATAGTAGTTGTCCTATAAATGTATATGGTTGCAATTAGTGGACAACTCTAACCCAAAGTTTTCCCACTCATCTGAAAATAAATAATATAAAAAGAATGCTGCTTCACATACATGGAGGTCACTGTTCTTATTCAGAAATTGTCAAAAATAATCATTGAAAGTGGAAGCATAGAATAATGGCGGTTCGAGATGGTGTGTCGACGGGGGTAGATGAAAATCATTCATCGGACATTTTGAAACCCAGTAGTGTCTCGTGTACGTTGCTCCTCAGGCCGCTCCTTCGGCAACTAAAATGGGATTGGGTGCGATGCTGATGCATCCACTTGGATTGGGATGGTGTAAAGTAGGAGTGTCTTTTTTTAGGGAGAATTGCGTTTCAGCCCCCCGTTTTTCAAAATTGACGTTTCAGCCCTCCGAAACGCGTTTTTCCGCCGACGTGGCGGCGCGCGCGTGCCGCCACGTGGCGTTTCGGGGGGCTGAAACGCGCGACCCCAAAATTAGGAGGGCTGAAACGCAATTCTCCTCTTTTTTTATGCTTCATTTTCTTTCAGCAGTTTAAGTAAACACTTATTTTCTGATAATTATTAAATTAATTAAAATATATAAAAATATTTTTTTTTAAAAATTAACTTTGACAAAAATATATTTGATGTGTTTTATAATTTTTTTTGTTGAACATTTTCAACAAATATGTCTCAATAGGTGTTTGAAGACTTCTAAGTGTTTAGTGCTATAAAATATTTGAAATTCAAAATATTTATTTAGAGATATTTTTTTTAAAAAAAATAAACTCAAAAATTATTTACCACATCAAAATTTTTTTTTTTCTGTTCATATATATATATATATATATATATATATATATATATATAAAGTTTTGTAAAAGACAATGATCTTATTTGATATAGTTGTCCAAAGCAGCGACTTTTTCCACAAAACCCTTCTTTTAAAGCAGACAGCATATCTTCACAGAGCGAACTCAGTAAAGACATTTTGATAGAATATCAGCTTGCTTTTCTCCCATTTAGACCCCGTTTGGTTGGAAGATAAAATGGTGTAAAAAGTTGTCCGACTATTTTTTCTCCCTTCTTACCCACATTTGGTTTAAGAGTATCGATAAGTTTGACCTCCAGATGTAGGTAACACGCTATCCAAGAGAGTTTATTCTCTCGCTTGTGTACTTGTATTTCTCTTATCTTTCACGTACTCGTCTCTCTATATTCTCTTTCGCTCAGTTTTATCGTCGAAAATCTTACTGTCGAACGCCTCTCTTGTCTCTCTCTCTCACACTCGTCTCTCTCTTGCTCGCAGTCGACGACAATGGAGGTAAAATATATAATAATACTCGATTTAACATTGATGGTAAAATATAAATATAAATTTAATGGATAGTTCTAGTGTACATTTTTACCAGTGTTTTTTTTTTTCGGATAATTATATTTCAGCCCCTATTTTCAGGTATTTTACATTTCAATCTTTGGAAACAGAGAAATGCGCTAATGTGACGGCGCTCTAAGAGTACGCGCCGCCACGTCGGCGCGCTTTTTCTTTTTCAGGGGCTGAAACTCAAAGAACAGGAAAACGGAAAGCTGTCATGCAAAAATCTTTCTTTTTCCACGGAGTGATCTTTCTTTTTTGATCTTAACCGTCGAGTTCGGTTTCTATCCTATATCTTGACCGAATACTGAGCGGTAAACAGTAGACTCTAACAACCAGGTATTGCTGGAATTCGAATTCTTGACCTATCTTTCATAATGGATACGCTTTCTGTCTCCTCCCAACACCCAGCTCCGCTAACCAGCTGACAAACGCTGGTTGCTATATATTTTAAAATATATATTTTTTAAGTGGAATAGATTAAAATCAACTTTGTTATAAAGTGCAATATTATTGAACAAATTATAAAAAAACTTACAGATTTGCCAAATAGATCACCAAGGTACAGTTTAAATATCTCTTTAAAAAAATACTAAAACTTAATTTTCTTGATTTTTATTCATATCGGCAGGGTTCAGTTTTATCCATGGTTTGACCGTCTCGGTGCCGCCACTTGACGGCATCGGAATAGCTGAAACGACTGTTTTTCAGCCGTTTCGGTCTGTGCCAACCATTTCAATCGACACGGTGTGTTTGCCGATCGGCTGTCTCGGTATGTGCCGACAATTTTGGTCGTCACACTTTTTTTTAAAAAAAAAAAAAGTATCGCCATATTTATTCGTGGGATAGGTGGGTATATTATATTCAACCAACATACGGGATAGATTTACGTGGTTTGGATTTTGTTGATCTATTTTATCAACATCGAAACTCAATGTGCTAATAATTTATATAATATGTGCTGTGAGTTTTGACAAGTGAATATGAGACTTTTTCTTATTATTTAATTATCATTATCATTTATGTAATAAAATTTTTAATTTTTAAATTTTTTTAATTTTTTGATAATTGTACGATTCGGCACGGCATAATCGGCACATTTCGATATCTGAGTTTAACGAAACTCAAAAAGTACGGCACGATAAACCTTAATTTTATGTGTTCAATTGCTTTCATCCTAACTCTCAAAGAAATCAATTGTCACAGCTAACCCCCTTCGGATGGTTAGGGGTCTTAATTCATCTTACCTACCTACTTACCTACCTACTATCTAGCACAAGGTGTCCCCACCGACATGACAAAACCAGTCCACAACAACCTTTCTTTTCCCACTTAAATTTTTTTTTTTTTTCTTTTTAAGATAACTAAAAAGCTTCGGCATGAACCGGTCAACATCTCATCGGGGCACTTTCACCATCAGAAGCCACTCTACACGCTGAGACTTTTGCCGTCCATAAGATCTGTTCTCTTTTGACTATTATGATATGATATTATCCAATTTATTGTAGACAAAATAAGAGCTACGGAGAAATTAAATAAAAAAAAAAACTTGTGCACTGTATTAAGAGTGATGAATAAGATGAGTAATAATTGCATTATCCCTCTTTAGTATTCATAGGTTTTCCTTTCAAAAGAATGGATTTTAGAGTTTGGATATAAACAATACTGAATATCAAAAATAGGAAAAAAAAAAAAAATTTTAATAATGTAGAGAAGAAGATATGTTACTGTACAAGTAAAAAAAAAAAACTTACTTCTGCTATCATGAGCCCTGTCAATCTTCCGTCGGTATTTCTATTATATTCCACTCTAAAAGTTAAAAATTATGGCTAATTTACAGTTAAAATCAGGCTGGATAAGGCAAAAAGCTAAACACAGACAAAACTTTCAACATATAAGATTGTGAAATATGAAGTAAATTCTTATAAATCATCTAGGAACTAAAATAGTAGGACAGAGACTACCAAAACTATCAACAGAGGACATTCACAAAAAATAGTGGAAGTGGTACATGTTATTAGAAAAAGTTTCAGTAAGAAGTTCAGCTCTTTACAACATACACAGGAGCAAGTAGTATGAGAAGATTACAGACGGCTTGTTGCGCCGAACATCTCCAATGTGGACATTCTCTATAAAATCATACAGAAGTATGCATCGCATTTGAATGAGTATATATTACAACCCACCCTAAATGAAGCTCTCTGAAAATCGAACTACGTTATTAAAGCTCCTTGAAATTCATGTGGAATTTCTGATCCGTGCCTTGGAACCGAAAGCTCCCAATGTCAATCAAAAAGAAAATAATTGATTAGGACTAGGATCATTATTGGTGGAGCCATGGAATTTTTTTTTTAAATTTTAATTGTGCTCTTTACACAAGTAACTTACTACCGCCGGCCAAATAAACCTATTCCTTAGACTGTTGTTTCTTAGGTTTTATATTGCTAGGCAGTCTATGGTGATTAGGTTGCTTAGGTAAGTTCATGTGGTTCCACAACCTGTATGGTTCTCTGTTTCTTTGCTGCAGAAAAATAAAATTAGAATAAATAACAATTAGATCGTATAATAAACTAGCGAGAATATTTAAGCAACTGATTAATGTTAAGGAAGGAGATCAAACTTACCATTGTCCGCCTTGATACCCTACGTGAAGCTTTCTCTTCGCAACTTCTAGCCTTGCCTGCAGGTCTTCGTCAAAATCATCATCACTATGCTTATTTTCTGTGAAAAAGATAATATGAGCGAATATTATGAAATAATCAAATTCCTAAAATCGTAAGTTACACAATCTCACTTTTTTACATTAAGCTTTTGGATTTAATATTCTCTCTAGAACTAGTGCACTGTCGATTTAAAAAGCTAAACAAACATGAATCCATACATTTGTTTGAGCAGCCCGGCGCATTCTTTGTGAAGCAGAAACCTCTTTCGCGCTGATTGAATCTCATTGGATTGCTAGCTTTCTGTTCTGAAGCAGGCCTAGGTGGTCTGCTAGGCGCCACACTACTGGGCATGCTCGGTTTGCTCACATTTCGATGTTTCACTTCCCCTCTCATGACTTCTAGTTGAGTTGCTTGCCTATTGACTTGACCTTGATTTCTCATTTTTTGATTAACTTGAATTTGCGAATTAATATGTTGATTTTTTTTACAGCACTGTTATTATCTTTGCGTCCGCTTTGTTCCTCAAGTGGTGGTCAGACTCCGTAGAAGTTCTAGGGTCTGAACAAAATCCAAAAGGAAGGATAAGTCAGCCCAAGAAACAGAAGGGCAGGAAGACGAGGTTTTAGTAAACTTACTTCCGTCATCATCCATGCCTTCAAAGAACTTCACGAAACCATTAGAGAAATCAAGTTAGCGCTAAAAATTAATGAGGGGACCTAAAAATTCAATAATTTGAGCAGCACTATACCCCAGAGAGCTGGATATTAGCATGTGTATCCATAAAAGCACCTTCATCCAGTGGAGGAGATGGAAGTCCTTCTTCTTCATCCAAAGTAGAGGAGGGATTGACAGAGTCGGGGGATTTCTCTGTAAATTACTACGATCAGCTTGACGTTAAAAATATAATCAAGGAAAAATAGTCCAAGCCAACATGATCCGTAGTTTTTGTTCCTAAGTTGCTTGCCTGCAATAACTGAAGTGTTCTTTACCCACTCGTCAACTGTAACCTTCCAGCCACTGTAACATGATAGAAACTCAGGTTCATCAGTAACACGTGGAAGACTGAAACAAATTGCATAGAAGGGACGAAGGCGAAGTGAAAACATATCGAGTAAGAAAGCAAGGGAAGTGCAGAATAAGCACAAGCCGTATAACCAAGTTTATCTCAAGACATGCTTATTTAAGACTTAGATAATGATTTTTAAAAACATAATCGTAAAGCTAATGAATATAACTAGCATAAACAATCAACGAAGGTCGAATCAGTATAAGATAGCTTCAATTCTTCAGCATAATGTTTCTACCCCGTTACGATAGTCAACATGAGGAGGCTCAAAATACCATAATATCTATCCACGTACTTCCCTAGAAAGAAACTCTTTGAAATCAAGATGTTGGAATTTCTGTTTATCAGAAAATGAAAAACACCAGCAAGTTTGAATCCCTGTGCAGTTAAAGATGGACAAAATGGAATAGAAGCAAAGAAAAACATGGGAGAACAGTGATTCTTGGAAAAAAAAATGACTTTAAACATCCATTTTAATATGATGTTCAAATATAAAGTGAGAATTATAAGAAGGAAAAAACAACAAAACGAAGAAAGTAGTAAATTCTGGAGTCGTATACTTGAGAAAACAATGATTCTTGGAAAAAATGCTTAACAATTCCACTGAAAGAGAAGAACTACAACGAACACCATCCTTCAATTCTTAGTAATGCATCTTCAAGTGACCGAACAGACTAAAAACATTCCACCACTTATCATATGGGAGAGGAAATGTTTAGGTTTTGCCATTTCTGGCTAAACATTATATGTATCGAAGAAACTTACTCGATGAGGGTCCGCACAAGATTGCGAATCTGCTTTGAGCTGTGTTTCCTCAATCCATTAACAGCTTTTCCTATTGCGGTCGCCTAAATAATATCAAATCTTAATCATTAAAACAGCAGCACAAGTTCCACAACTCTTAATTCTTTAGCATTTCTAACCAACAAACCGATTCACTAGATCAATGTTTAATTCTTACACTGAGAGCATCATATGAGAGAGTCATCAGCTGGAGCCGTCTTAGACAATCGAACAGCACACTATCAGACTGCAAATAAATAATATAACAAAATACAATCAGTAACTATTGCAGTTGTTCAAGATAAACAAAAAGAAAGACAAATCAAGTAATTGTTATCATTCTCAATTCTGAATTCCGAAAAACGGTTACAAGTAATCTAATATAAATCAGAATAAGTACTTAGAAAACATCCAGCTTGCTCAAGAGAAAGTTCATCAATGAAACAGGAAGTGATCAAAAGATCTCAAAAAGAAAAAAAAAGAAAAGAAAAGAAAAACGAACCTCGTTATCTTTGTTCAAAATTATATCTTTGATCCTGAAAACTTCACCTACGTACTCCGACCTCTCTTCGATCTCCTCCGTTAGCGCTGCCGCTTCATCAAAACTATAATTGCTTACAATCCGATTATCAATCTCTACATCGTTTTTTCGCACGCTTCCATCTCCTTCTTCTTCGACTTCTTCTCCAACTTCATCCTCATCGACCTCGCTTCTCGGATTAGGCGTCGGCTTGTTAGCAGAACTCGCCGGAACCCGGAAGGTGGCGGTGAAAAGAAGCTCGGCGATACCGTCTCTTCGGCGGAGGAATTCCTCGGAGTTGTCGGCTGCCGCGATGGCGATCGCGTGCTCCACTACCTCGAAGATGTCGGCCACTGCCGGCGCCGTTCGGAAGAATCGCCGCCAGTATTCCAGCGACTCGTAATCTGCCCCCATCTATCGAAGTTCTCGGATCCCGATATTGAATTCTTGGACTTTCGCAAGTTCCGATCAGAAACACAAATAGTTCAAGTTGTTTATTTAATGATCGGAGATGATTAATTAACAACAGCAAGAATTAGATTGTATAGTTCGATTCTTATGATACTTAAAAAATCTGTCAGATGATTACGATGAAATGTATAGATAAAAAATAACAATAACTTGGGGGATAGTTCAGAAATTTTCAGAACAAAAATTGGTTGGAAAGACGGGAGCTTGGGCGTGAGTTGAGGAACAAAGGCTGTGACTTTTTTGTGGTTTCCTTGTTTGGGTCGCAAAAACAAACTTTTGTCTTTCCTTCCAATCCCTCCCTCTGTGGTTAAGGGGAAGAAGAAAAGACGGAAATACATAAATATTTGGAGAAAGAAAAAAGAGGAAAACGAAAAAAAAATCAAAAAGAGGGAATTATAATCTCTCCTCTCTCTTTTCTCTCTCTTTCCTCAAAAGAGGAATTATAATGGGGTTCTCTCTTCTCTCTCTCTTCTCTCTCTTCTCCTCTCCTTTCTTGTCAAATTTTCTAATTCTATATTCTATCGCTCGTCTCTGTTGCTGCGTTACTTTTGTTTTACAGAGCAGCAGAAGAAAACAAGAAAGAGGTGGCGAGCGCGGCGCCAGCGAGCGCGTGAAAGGAAGACGCCCTTTCCTTTTACTGTATTTTCAGTTATGCATTAATATTCCTGAGATAAGTAATTTCTTTTTGCATATTAATTAGGATTATTGTTTTTAAAAGATAATATTTGATAGTAATTTTTGAAGTCGAACTGTCGAAGGTGATAAATAATTAAAAATTTAGAGTAAAAATGCTTGTAATATTACTGCACCCCATACAATCTATCAAAATGAAGTAATTTATATAAAAGTAAGAGTAGTTTAAAAAAATTTAACATAAAATTTATTTATTTTGATAAAATTTTAATTTTTATATTCGAATTCGTTAAAGTTAGATTTTCAAAATATTTATTTTGAAATATTTTATAAAAAAATTAAATATAAATATTATATATCTCATTTAAATATATAATTTTTATATAGAATTTTTAATTTTAATTATATAAAATAGCAGATTTTGTGCAGTTATTGGCGCCGCAGAGTATCACTCCATTGAGATACTCAGCTCCAATTTTTCAGATCCTTAATTTGGATAATAATGATTCACTGAGTCCTTGAATTTAAAGATCTGTGTCCTTGAAAAATTTTATATTATTGTTTTCTATTCAAACTCAAACAAACATAATTCTAATAAATATTTTATAGTTTCAAAATTTATTGTTATAAAAATTGCAGAACTTAACATATTTAATTTAAAATATTTTTTAAAATTTAAATATAAAAATTATAGAGCATATAATTTTTTTTATATTTAAACTCTTTAAGAATATATATATATATATATATATATATATATGCGCGTGTGTGTGTGTTTTAAATAGTTTATAAATTGTTCAAAAAAGCAAGTTCGAAAAATTCAGATTTCGGCACGTTCCGACGGTACCGATAGTGCTACGCCGACCGTACTGATATATTTATTTATTATTTTTAAAAAATTAATTAAAAAAATTCAAATATAAGATTTTTGACACGTGTCCTGCCGGTTCGTGTCGTATCGACAACTGTCGGAACAGGCGGATGCCGTCCGGCACGGGCTGTACCGACCGGCACCGAAAACTATGCAAAAAAGTAGGAATTATTGGTTTAAATAGTATATGTATATATATATATATATATATATATATATAATATATATATATATATATATATATATATATATATATATATATGTGTGTGTGTGTGTGTGTGTGTGTGTGTGTTTTAAATAGTTTTATAAATTGTTTAAAAAAGTAGGAATTATCTTGTCAAAATTTAAAAAAGTAGGAATTATATATTTTGACAAAACTCTAAAATACCAACAATAAACATGATAAGTTGATATCATTTGTTGACTATACGCCATATTACTGCGTTTGAGCACCATAGCAGGGGGTCTAAAAGATGGAAGTATAACCTACTTGAGAATAAAAGAAAAAGAATAACAATAACGGGGATAAGAATCAAAACGCCATTTTTGACCACAAGAATAGTCCCAGACTCCCAGTTGAACATTGAAAACTCGTTAAACATATGTTAAATTTTAACATATTATTTAAATTAGGACCCAGTTGAACATTGAAAACTCGTTAAACATATGTTAAATTTTAACATATTATTTAAATTAGGATTGATTGCACGCGCCGTCACGTCGGCCATTTTTTTATTTTTAAGATTAATTTGTATATTTCTGAAAACAAAAGATTTATACGCAACTCTCCCTTAAAATTATATCAAATTATCATGAGCTTTTAATAAATAACAGTGTTATCATAATAACTCTGTAGCAGCCTTTTTTTTGTGGAAAATATTTTTGCTAGCCCGAAGCTGATATTTGGTTAGCAAAATAATAAATAATTTCTAACTTTATCGTTCATATCGTAACACCCTCGAAGAACTTAATACACCCGCATATATCATGAAAAAAAAGAGGGATAGATGCTTACAAAGATGTTAATAAAATAATGCGTCTTCAAACTACGTTAGGTATCGAACAACTTGTAGTGATTCATTGAATTTTGACTTTTAAAGGCAAATAATGGTCAAATATAAACGGCATGTGTGTTATTTAAGTGCTAAGACTGTTTACTTCAAGAAAAGTTCATAAAGAATATGCGATGTCAAATTTAAAAAAATAATAGGAAACAATGGATAAATAATATTGTCTATTGGTACTTGAAAATCTTATTCTACTTTATCTAATGAAAAAAATACATGAAATAAAATGCTGAAAAGTTTTGCTAAAAAGATCACTTAAGAAGGACTACTACTCATTTCTACGACAAATATACATAGCAGACAACACATCGAAGATGTGTGTGCTAATAAAAATAAAAAATAATTTTAATTTTATAATTAATAAAATTAATAATTTTTAAATTAATAAAAAAAATATTTTAATTCTATAGTTAATAACAATATATTATATATCATTTTTTTTATAAAAGAATAGTAAATAGATCTTAAAAATTTAAAGATACAAATCCACTAAAAAAAAATCTAATATAAAAATCATGTAAGAGAATATAGCAAATAAAAAAAAAAGAATGATTTATAACTTCCTACGAAATATAAGCGACAATATTTATAACAACTATCGTACATAATTTAAATTTATTTTAACTATTAAAAAATTAAATTAAAATTTAAAACACCATTAAATACTCCTCTGCATTTTAGTATAACAAATATATAGTATTTGAATACAAATAGCAAAATGGCACGTATACAGAACCACAATACTACCATGCAAATTTTCGGAACTATTTAGTCACCAAAGATTAAAGAATCGTAAAGCATACAAAATGTTGAAAAGGAAATAATTATTTAGCCATAAATTTATTTTGATATCTCCTCATAGAAACAATAATTAGTTTTCCTAAACAATACTAAATATCACCCATCATTTCTAGAGATGGCTTAGGTGGACGAATTAAGCAGCTCCTTAGGGTTTGATCGTGTATATGTACGGGAGAAACATATTTTGTATACATACACTAAATGATTGAACAAATTGACATATTAGGTGTCAAAGGGAAGGTTTGACGATGCAATAACACGCTGACTTCTAAACTGAGCCAATAACGCGTAGTCGGTGGCTGAATAAGCAGGACCCAATCCCTGCCCCGCCCCTGCCCTTATTTCTTTTCCTTATTCCAAAAAAATATTTACATGTATTTTCAAAATTATCAAAATAAAATTATAAAGTTTAAGAAAATCTACAGTTTTTAAATTTTTAAAAAAAATAGGTATTCTAAATTCCAAAGTATCAACGAATTTAAAAATAAATTTTAAAATACATTAAAACGTTAAAGTTTTGAAGCTCCATACCATCTATCTAGATATATTTGTTTCAAAAATTAATATAAAATTATAAATATTATAAAAATTTATAATTGTTATATTATTATTTTGAAATAAAATACATTAGGTATTTTTCTAAGGAATGGGAACATGAATCAAGGCAGGGGTAGGGCAGGACAGTTGGGTTTGGATAAGCACCATGGCACAATGATCAATAAATTCTCCATCTCTCGATTAAGATCGGACGGCGGAGGAAAATTAAAAAAAAAAACGGGAAGCTTAGTTTGTCACGTGGACCTAAACGGCTGCGCGGCGACCAGTTTGCTGCGGACCCTGTTTCCGTGTCCCTTGTGCGCGGCCGCATTAATGGCCAAGGTTATCGCACCTGGCTGCCCACGTTGGATCAACCGGCCAGTAGATTGGAGCAAGTAGAGATCTAAATGAGCCGAGCCGATCTCAAGCTAGACCGAGCTTAGCTCAATTCATTACAAACTTATCAAGAGTAAGAACCAAGAATCTTATTTCAAGCTCAATATCTAGCTAAATTTTGGCTTATTTAATAGAGAAAATTACATATTAGGCCAGATTTTAAAATCATATGCTAATTGTAAATAATTTACAAATCAACTGTTCTATCAAATATTCATTTTAATAATATTTTAATTATTATATTTTTTTAAAAAAATAAATATAAAAAAAGAAATTTTGATATAATCTATAATTTCAATATTCACTTTCTTTTAAAAAAATATTTAAAACAGATATTTTAATACTTCAATCTTAATAATTTAAAAATTAATTCTCTAATGCTAAGACTTTAGAACCTCAGCAACTACTTAAAAATATTTTTTTTTTAAAAAATAAATATAAAAAAGAATATAATTATAAATTTTATATCAATTTTTTTTTAAAAAAACTATATATATATATATATATATATATAATATATATATATATATATATATATATATATATATATATATTTTGAGACGTAGAATATAATAGATTGAAACGAAATTTTATTATAATTTTGAGGTAGAAGCTGATTTGCAAGTCTCCCTACTTAATAACGTAAGAATGAAATGCTAGATATTGAGCTTGTTGAGCATAACATTCAAGCCCATCAACCTCAACTACCTTCTCAACTATCTGTTTGTCAAAATAACAATAATGTTTCAAGAACTGAACAGATGGTTTGATTTAAACTTTAAATCCTTGCAAGGTCAAAGCTAAACTATCGTTAGCCAGAACGAATCGAGCCTTCTGCTGGCTCTCGGCTAAAGCTTGTTTATGAGTCAAGCTTTATATTCGGCCGAAGCTTGTCTCATCTGTTAAGCTCAGAGTAGTCTATGTGAAATCGTTATCAACTTAAGATTTATGAGCTAAAAAAAAAAGCGATGCACAGCAACAACATAATATTTACCACATTTTATGAATTGTGGTTGATTTTGCGTGAATCCTGCTCGCTGAAGTCAGTCGTGAAGTGTTCCCAGTATGTCATCATCAATGAAGAGATAGAACCTGAAGTTTAAACAACATAATAATCAGCAAGCCATGAGCTTGTAAAGTATACGCTAATATCTATCTAAACTCTGGTAGATACGCTATAGTTAAGAAAGAATGTGAATGCCGTTAATTTCTAGAGAATCTAGTCATGCCGTTAATTTCTCGGACAGCTACTATTGCGTCCCAGCATGAAAACACCCCTGTGATTGCAGAATGGATACAATATGCAATGATGAAGTTGGACAAGTTAACCGAAAATTTAATACATCAAAACTCAGTACATAAAAATGACGACGTTTACTCAAATTTTATCTAATAAACTCCTAAAAGGCCTAGGACAACTTCACAAATAATTGGGAACAGCCAGTCAAGCAAAACTTTTCTAACAGAATAGAAACAACTAACAGTGAGTGGAATCTGCATTATAAGAGAGTTTTACCAGCTATGTCAGCCTAAACTAAACAACGTTTATGTGAGATTGTTGATCAACAAAGAATAGGCAAACTTGCACTATGCTTCCTAAACCACTGTCATGACCTGTTTTGACAATCACCACTCCATACTGAAGCTGGTTCCTACAGAATCCAATTCGAAAACCAAGCTGACATAATATACTCAATTGGATGAAGCGAAGAGGAAAAAGGGAACGTGTTGGTTGAACGTCAAGGTGTCAACAAGTATACTACTACCTAACCGCCTAACTTCCTAACGAGAAAAGGTTGAAGAGAAAAAAGGAGAATGTGTTTATTCACCGTTAACGAGTGCATTACTACCTCACACCTAACCTCCCGAGGGAAAAAGAGAAACATTAAACGACTAAATAAGTTGTTGCCGTAGCATTTATACTAATGCACATTGTACGCATTAAACTTTACGCAACTTTAAAGCAAAAAGGCCATACTCCAGCTCGATAAGACAAAGATGAATATTAAAAAGAAACCATGAATATCATGCTTGAAATGACATGTAGCCGAATATATGGGGTAAAACAAACACAAGAACTAGCAAGACTTCATGAAGTATCCTATGATACTTTATCATAGACATAAGGAGACATAGTTGGTAGCAACAATTCATACTAAATACAGGAGTACCATATCTTGATGAGTGCAGCCAACAAGAAAGAGGTGGTTAAACTAGAAGAAAAGAACTAATAAAATAAGCAAATTACCATGACTGTAGAACGGTTAACACAAGATGAAAGCAGCAAGAAACTAAGACATACTCTTTATCTCCAAGCTTGACTTGTGTTACTCCATACTCTGGCAGAAGGACTGTTCTCCCTCCCTGAAAGAAAGAGGAACATGATTTCTGTTTGTCTCGTGAACCAGGTCCAACAGCAATTACTTTTGCAGAATTCAGCTGTGTAGCGGAAGACACATTCAGTTTTGCAATTGTGAAGGAAGAAAATAAATTTACACATATTACATATATAAGTCATGAGTACGTAGAAGTTATTAGAGTTTGAATCCAAATTGCAACTCTGGACACACAACAAAGTCTTAGGTCCTAGAGACAAACCAAGAATCTGCAAAAGCTTGAACATCATGAACCTAGTAACACACATATTTGATCTGTTTAAAACCACTAAGTTGCAACGGAGAACCATGTGATCAAAGGCTAACAGATATTATTTATGGTCGGGTCAAGAAGGCGTTAATGGATATTAACACTTTCTTTGCCAAATCAATAAATACACCCAAGTGTCAGATGTATCCATAATCCTATGGACTCCAAACCTTGGGCTAATGCTTATAACCATCAGACTTTATAGAGCTGTCATCAAACCTTTCAGCAACTTAGTGAGAAAAATCCAAAATTTACCCAGGTGGCGCGTCTAGATGGGACTTACATTTAGATTCATAAAACATAACAAAACATAACTCAGAAATTCAATTGCCTTTACCCAAAACACTAATTTTCAGCAGAGAAATCCAGGCTAACATGTATGTACAATATAGTTTTTACCCTATACACTCAAGCGCGTTCAGGTATTCAGCTAAAATATATATTTAACTTCTTATGTCCTATTATGAACATATTACATTAAACTAATAACTTCGAAGCACGCATCACCACAAAACTTCAAAATGTAATGAAACAGAAGCAAACATCAGATATTTAATGAAGGTTCGAGAGCTAGATTTAGAATCTACAACTAAACAAATAATCTCCTAAGTATCACATAACCTATGGATTGAACGAAAATTTCACCTTGTTGGTCTTCTCGGGAAGCAGGATACCAGCATTAGTCTTCACCGGCGGGACGATCTTCTCCACCAGCACGCGATTGAGCGCCGGAATCAGTCGCTTCGCCATATCGCAGATCAATTCTCAGTATTTCGATTGTGCAACGTAAGATTGAGGACTATGCGCGGTAGGGTTTAACGAGGGTTCTTTTCTTCGAGGAGATTTTTGAAGGATATAAGCCTATCCCGAGAATATCTAGGTTTCAGAAAATGGGCTCATGGTAAATCTTGTTGACCTGTGGACGAATATCAATTTCACCCCCGGCCCGAACAACTTCTCTTAAATATTGTGCGCCAACAATAACTAAATATTAAAAAGGATAGCGTTGATAATTCTGAAATAGTGCCACACACAGAAACATGTGTAATATATTTAGACTTGACTATATATAGTATAGTTTTCCAAAATATGTAATATCTTTTTAAAATGTGACAGTATTTGTACTAACTTCTGTAACTGCTGTTTTTTTTTTAAATACCATGTAAAATTGATCAAATTCAAGTACCTCATATGATATACACCGACTGTGGCGGGGTCTTGAAAGTCGAATTTTGACCGGTTAATAATCCCTGGAGTCTTTCATCTATAATTTCAGCGGTACCCATATTTGATCAAAATTTACGTATATCTAGCATTAATTACTCAAAAAAATACTATAAAAATTTCCAAGTAAGAAACAAATTTTATTGGGACAATCTATATATTGGCCCTTTTATATAAATTAGTTTTAGTATATTACGTTAGTCCGATTAAAGACTAATTTATATGATTTGGTTAATATATATTTTTTGTATTTTATTATCTACAGACACAGAGGTACAGAGGTTCAGAGTTCATAGTCCTGCTGTCCTCGCTGCCCAAAAAAGTTAGCTGCTTTCTCGTCTATTTCCATAAACAGACTATCAGATCAGAAGAGATGTGCAGCGGCAGAAAACAACGTTCCATGCAGCTAAAAGGAGCTCAGAATCGATCAGCTTTGGTCCTCCAAAGACCAAATCCATGGAAGACGACGAACAACAAGTACGAAGGAGTTAGACTGATGTGACTTAGACATAGTGTCATTCTGCGAGTCTTCCCTCCAGACACACCTTCGGTTTTTTTTATTGAAATTTTTATGTTTCAGCTCCTGATTGTTTATTGGGATACTACCATATCAGCCCCTCAACTGTCAAAAATATCCCAAATCAGCCTCCCATTTCAAATTTAGGTCGGATCAGTCCCTGATTACTGTTTGGATTTTTTTTGGACGAAATTACCTCTATACCCGTTAACACTTCAGAGACACCGATATCATCCATTTAGAAGCGATCGCGGAAAAAACTTTGAACATAAAAGTTGTATATCTCGGCAAGAACTACAACTTTCATGTTGAAAATTTTTCAAAAAAATACTTCAAAAATTATATTTTTGAGGTCGGAAGCATAACGGGTCGACCCGACCCGACCCGAAATTACTACAAATAGTTCAGACATCGAAAACACCTACCTTGAAATACTTTTTGGAAAAATTTTAAACATGAAAGTTGTAAATCTCGGTAAGATCTATAACTTTCATGTTCAATATTTTTTCAAAAAATATTTCTAAGTAGGTGATCTCGGTGTCGGCAATAAAAAGACAGTTTTGTCCAAAAAAAAAAGGTAAACAGTGAATGGGGGGCTGATTTGGGCTGTTTTGGAGAGGAGGGGCTGATATGGTATGGAAATTAAAAAAAGGAGGCTGATTTGGTATTTTCCCTTGTTTATTTTAGCTTCCAAAAATAAAAAAAAAATACGCCATCAAAGAGTGAAACATAACTTTTTTTTAACAAATAATAATATTCTAGTCATATTTTATTCTCGTGTTGTGGTCCAAATTGGCCGTATTACTGTCTACTGGTCGTATGTCGATCCGTGTTAGATTCTATATGGGCCAGTACGTCGATCCGTGTTAGATTCTATATGGGCCAGTATGTCGATCCGTATTAGATTCTATATGGGCCAAGTCGATTCAGTATGTATAGAATTGAGTGCTATTTTTACTCGGACTGGGTTCAACGTATCCTTTTCCAAAAAAGGAGCTAAGATGGGATCCATGCCCGGTTCTTTTTTAAACAAAAAAAAAAGGGACAAAGTTCCTAAGCCAAGCAATGGCCTAAAAAATAGTAAATAAGTTTTAAAATGATTGATGGTTGTACAGATCGGAAGATTGGCCCGCAATTTTATTTGGGAGATTGGCCGTGTGGGTCGACTGTGGCATGTATGGCCACCCTACAGGCCCTGCAACTCATACGGCTAGTACAGACTGCAGTTCAGCCTGCGGACCACAAGTTGTTTATCATTTAAAATTTTTGCTATTTTTAAATAAAATTTATTGCGATATAATTTTTTTATAATACATTTCATTGATCCTATATTAGTACTACATAAATTATATATAATTTTCAATCTATATATAAAATAGAAATCGAATTCAAAACTTTTATATATATATATAATTGGATGAACATTATTCTAGAAAAAATTGTGTAAAAATTCATATAAACTAGGTTAACTTCAAGAATCTGATAGTTCAGCAGCAGCCGACGAGGGTACGATGTCTGCAATTTCAGCATATATATCGATCGATCCTCCAGTCGCTCATTGCAGTAACGGTGGGGATAGAAATCATAGAATGGGCGTCACGGAGTGACTGAGCGAGAGATCTGAGGGTCGATTGGAGGAGCTACATAAGCTGTTAGGGTAGACTGGTCTGTCTTAAAGTACTGAACCGTGCAATGGTCTTGTTCAATCGCCATGTCCTACCCAGGTTTGCTTGCAGAAATCCGGCTTTTCCTTTTCTTTTTCAGTATTAGTATAATACGTTTTTACCCTGCAAATCACGGTTCATCATTTATATAATAATAATTGAAAAGCTATAGAATAATAAATTGATTACATTTTTATACTAGCAAAACAATTAAATGATTTTTTTTGTAATTTTTTAAGTCAAGCTTGGGCTAGCTACCATGAAAAAAGGTTTTTTCTGATCAATTTAGTAGGCATCCAAGCAGCTCAATTCTTGGAATCTATTTTTCTTATATTTGAAATTCAAAAACATGTATTTAATTGCCTTCTACAATGCTCTAATTTAAAATATGTTAAAAAATATTTATAAAAAGTGTGCAATAGCGTCCTCAAATTTGGGTTTCATTAAAAACTCCAAAAACACCCAATGTTGTTAGCAAGGGTTGTTAATGTTTCTTTTTTATTATTATTATAGGAAGGTGGGTATTTCGAATGGGGTTAAGTCACTGACCGGAACTAGACCCATTATCACTTTTTTGATAGAACCAGCTAAGTTCGTGAGTGGCAATTGGACTAGTCGGCCTGTGCCCGCATGCAGCTCAATTACCCAATGGTTTAAAGTAAAAGAATTGAGCGTAATAAGTCAACTAATCCTAAAGTGAGTCAACATTAGATTAGATGTAGATCAAATGAAGGTAATGCATTCGACGAGAAATGACTTGTCTGAGTTTTTGTAGAGTACTACAACACTAAAACCCCAAGAGAAATCCTACAAACAAGAAACAAAACATCTCTAAATATCTTTCCAGGATTTCCAATTTCAGTTAATGAAAAATTACATGCCTATGGAGATGTTAGTATTTTATCTTCTCTGATCATTTCTTTTTCGAGGGCCCAAGATTTCCATATGGAGTTAGGACTCTATCCGTATAAGGTCCTCACATAGCTTATTCAGAAGGACACTTGGAAATGCTCTGTCGCACATGAGCGTACACGACAGCGCAATACTTTTACAATTGACGTCATGGGGATTCGAACCTATGTGAGAAGCAGGGGCGGAGCCATGTATGGGCAGGGGTCTACCATGGCCCCCCCCGACCGCGCGGAGCGGCTCCCTGGCCGCCGTGGCCGGCCGCCTGGGACAGCCTTCCGCCGGCTGCCATGAGCAGCTTGCCCCCCCCTCCCCCGACCGCGTGCAAACCTTCCCCTAGCAGGGGCGCAGGGGGGGCCAGCCTTGCTCGGCGCGGCTGCGGGCGCCGGCCTTCGCAGGCTCGCAGCGCAGCTTCCTTTTTTTTTTTTTTAAAAAAATACTGTTCATCTTCCTCGCCCTCGCGGGCGAGGAAGATGAACTGTTAAGATAACGGGTCGCGCTCCGTTATCTATAATTAACGGGTCGCGTTCGCGAACGCGACCCGATCAGGTCGCGCACGCGACCCGATCAGGTCGCGCACGCGACCTGAGCCAACAGGTCGCGTGCGCGACCTTTTTTTTAATTTCTTTTTTTTTTTTAAATTTAAATTTAAATATATATACTTAAATATATGTTTATTTTAAATATTATATTTTCGTAATTTAAATGTTTTAAAAATAGTGAATTGTATGGATCATTTTTTTAGTCTCAATTTGAAATTTATAGATAATTTTGAATAACATTTCGTTGTATATAATTAATCAAACAATCTGTTAGTAGTCATATTATAAAAATCCAACAACAAATCTTATTTATTATATAGATCGACTCATTTTTTTTATATTTTGCAACTACATATTTCTTTTCTTTTAATCTAAATTATTTCATATTATTTTTTATTTTTTTTAAAATTTTTTATCGATAGTTATGGACTTTTGCCCCCCCCCCCCCTAGCCAGAAAATCTAGCTCCGCCACTGGTGAGAAGGTTTCTTGAGCCCCGCCAATCTAGTGCGACACCCCTTCGACCCTTCTCTAATCATTGAATATCATCAAGAATCATAGTGTAAATTTTCTGTTATACCATAAAAGGATGCACGCAATAAAATCTGAAAATAGAATTACCATGAAAATTATGAGAAGATCAGTTAGAAAGAGTGAATATGTGGTGTTATCTTTTTGTAACACTTAAGACAATTAAATTGGCATCATTTACATAATATTCAGAGCTCAAAATGTCATGCATAAAAACCAAAAAAAGAATAGAGCTACAAAAAGAAAACTTTAAAAAATGCAAAAAAAAAAAAAAAAAAAAAAAGAAAAAGAAAAAAAGGGTACTTCATCTATTGTGAAGAGGATTTGGGCCAGTATAGACTTTCCTCTTGTCTTCTCCAAAGGCTTCATCTTCTGCATGATCTTCTCCAAGGGCACTGGGAGCCATTGAAGGACTCAAGCTAATACCAAATCCACCTCTTAATCTCTGAGGAAGCTTCTTGCTGTCAAACTCAACTCCATTAATATTGGAGCTGCAGCAAACCTGAACCTGTAGCAGCACCAGCATAAGCAAAACACAGAAGCAGGAAATCTCTTTCGTCGAACCCATCATATCTAGAAACGAAACATAGTACTAAGCTAGAGCTCTTGTTATACTGAAGATCTCTGTCTCTCTCTCTCTCTCTCTCTCTCTCTCTCTCTGTAAAGACTGGGGGACCCTTTGGTGAGATTGAAGGAGGGTGTCCTTGTAGCTTGTTCGAGAAACAACAGGGGGATTATTATATAGTGTCATTAAGGCCATTATTTTGGGTTATGGAATGCATTGGAGTCTGAAAACTTGGAGCTTAGTCGTTGCCTACGATTTGTGGTCAAAGAAAAAGATGCTCGAGCTGTCCTGCACATAATAAGAGTCAAACTAAATCCTGCGCAGGCCGTTGTTGGAACCTTCTTTGGATTCTCAACTCAACGAGAGAGAGAGAGAGAGAGAGAGAGAGAGAGAGAGAGAGACAACGGGCTGACTTCCAAAAAGCTGATATCTTGAATAATGTGAACTCAAATTTGATTTGTTTTTGTTTTTTTTTTTAATGTGCATTGAGTTGGGGAGAGTGTTAGCATTTATGAGATTCAGAAGTTAATATATCCTATGTATATGGATGCATTAACTATACCTATTGATATTTTATTGTATTTTTTTTCGTCCATTTCTATTATTATTTTTCGAAAATTGAGCAAAACGATAGTCACTCACAACCATGGTATTCTTTAACCGAAATAATTCTATAATTAGAAATGCTATTCTTTAGTGACTCATAATGATTCTAAAATTTAATCATAATCACATACTGTATTTGAATAGTCCTTATGCATCGAAACTTGTACCACATATATTACGATGTACAATATATTGTTATAGTTCTTATTTTATTAAGAGCCTGATGGTTTTATAAAATAGCAATACTCTTATGTCATTTGACCTTGAAAGTTCAGTTGTAGATTACTACTCAAAGTTCTAATTATCGCTTTGCTAATTGAAACTTGATAGGAGAACTGGGAACAGCTATTTAACCAGTTCATTATTTTCGTCAATCTCGAGATTTATACAATACACTTGTCCCGACCGTATATCAACCGGAGGTTAGTGAATAGTTATTCTCGGTCGAATTAATACAGAGCTCTATCTTGCCTAAAAAGCCTACTAGATACTTGTAAGCCGTCTATTTCTCAAAAACAAAGCCAATTGTAAGCAATTCGGACTCAATTCAATTAATACGTTAGTTTAGACTCGAACTCATTTCAAACATTGCAAAACATTCAGTTGAGCCCTTTTTTCTTCCTCTTTTTTTTTTTTTTTTTTTTTTTTGTTTTTTTGGGGTGGGGGGGGGGGGGGAGGAGGGGGATAACAAAATAGGCCCCTTTTCTTTTTTACAAAACAGGCCCATTTTCTTTTTTTTTTCTGTAACAGAAACAAGCCCCTTTTTTTGAGCAAAAAAGCAGACAATCCACAATCCACTTATATTTAGTGGGCATTAAGATTTCATTTCAACTGAGCCCAGCGTGTGAATAGTAGCTTTCATACCTACAAAAATGGCATGGCTGCTTGGAGCGACAAGATGACGCCGTCTGCTTCGACGAATCATTCTGTATCAATCGCAAGTAAACTCAATTTCTCCACGCGACCATTGTTTTCAAAATCAATTGCATAAAAAAATATTTTATTGATCGCTCATTCATTTATTGTTTATTCCGCTACGAAATTACCACTTTCACTTTCAGCCCTCAATTTGATCAATCTATACCGCCTCCAGTAATTTCTGACTCCAATGTTCTTCTTCTTCTTCATTCGATCTATTTAGTTTTTTATTTATTTGTGGCACATCTATATCTGCCACACATTCTTCTTGTGTATCGCACCACTCTTCAAATTTACGACTCTATCTATATTGATGGCTGTAATTTCTCTAGAGGACTTAGGGATTGTTTCTTGGATACCTTTAGCAGAGCCCTTATTTAATGCTTGCTTAGATATTTAGATTATGAATATCTTTATTTCTGTAAATCATGTATCTCTGTTCAAGTTAGTGCTTGCTTAGTAAGCAACTTTTGAATCACTGACCTTTTAGAGAAATTACTAATTGGAAATAAATTTTATATAAATCTCCTTTTAATGAGAGTGTAGAATGTAGATGATCAAGTTACTAATCGTGACTTCCTTTTGTTTCTGTCATTTGACTAACATACAAGTCTAACAAGTTTATCAAAGATGGAAGACAAAATACTGCTGATATAATCATATGTTAATAGTTATAGAAACTCAAATACATGTCTTTTCCTTTATTGAAGTCTCAGTTTATAAGGTATTCGTTTGAAAATTGGAATGAATAAGCATGTAACTCAAACCTTTTTCTACAGTCGCCGTGACGCCATGTCAGAGTCCTTTTGTATCATATTGCCATGTCCATGTTTATAGGTTCCTACTATTAGATGCCTTTTTTATTTTCTTTGATTTGTAGGTTCACATTATAAGCATGTAAATACATACTTATCGGTTTTTTTATTTATTTGGATTTCATAGGGAATACCTTAAAGTGTATATAACCCCTTGCATATAAAGCTGGTAAATTTTAGAGTGCTTGTCCGGTGCAATAGTTATTGACAGTAGCATGCTTGTCATGTTTACTTGGCTTGCAGTGATAATTAAGACATAGAAGCTTTTCAAATAGCTGGGCAAGCGCCATACCAAGATTTAATTTTAGAATTAAAAAAAAAAGAGGATAGAATCAGCATGAGGATATAGGATTACCTTGTTCTTTGTCTCTGCTTATTTTGTGTTAATCTTTAATTCTCCTTTTCTTTTTCTTTTTTCTATTTTCTTGACCTCTTGCCAGTTTAGGTAGCAGCTGGTTTCGATCTTACAGGCCATGAAAGATGTTTAATGATTTAGGATCAGGTGTTTGTATATAAGATATTGATACTTATAATAATTTAATCTGCTGGCTTGGTGATTTTATTCTTATCTGTTTTGCATGCAGGCATAAGAGTTATATTGTCCAGTAAATTCTGTACTGAGCTGATACCAAAGATCACAGTGGAAAAGTTCTTGAGGCAAGCTTTGTATTCACCTCATTGACTTCCCAACATCATTAATATTTGTAAGTAGTTATTATATATGTCTGCTTGTAGTTTAGCCTATATTTTCTGAAGTGTTAAATGCATAGAGGTGCTTGTGGGTTTCCATATACATATATACTTATCCATCCTTCTAAATATTAGTTTAATTTGTGTTTTTTTTTTTAAATTCTAGTTTTGATGTTTATCGTATAATGTTGCAATTGGTCCAATCAGATTCTGAAGAGAAATATAGAACTGCAACATTATTCTACTAATCCAAATTCTTCTCATAAGCAATTTCATTACCGATAATCTTATACTTTTCATTTGTGCATGTTTTTATAAACAAGGGCCAATCAACCAATGTTAACACAGAGGCATCATTAATCATAAAACTAAAAAAGTAAAAAAGAAAATAAAAAAGAGAGAGCATTACTAGGCAGTTCCATTTAATAAGTAGACGGAAATGCAAGCTTTAATAGTCTAAACAAACTTATTACTAATGTAGACTATTCTATATTCATGGTTATGGGTTAGTATTAGGTAAGCTTTTGGCTAAACAAGGTTCAAAGTAGATCCATTACCATCCATAATTATAACATGCTATAGAAGCGGATGAAGTCCCGCATGGCTTAATCATCTACTTTTCTGCTTCTTTTTTTTTTTTTTTTGAGATTAAAATGGGAACCGGTCTATTTTTGTGCAACCGTAAATAAATTCAGAATAGTGCCAACCACACATCTATAATCATCTATAATCTTAGCACATACGGCACATCAATTCCATCAATAAACAAGGACTAGCTAGATGATTAGTGTAACAAATTTGGTAAAAAATTGTTAATGTAAAGAAGGGAAAATGGGAGGGTGAAAAGGAAAATTTTCGAAGTAAAAGTTCAAAGTAAAAGGTGAACTCTGACTGAGTAGGATCTTCGGCTTTGTTGGATCAGAGATTGATGATGCCTTATCATCATCATCAATCACTATTTCTGATTGGTTGGAAAATACTTATTGAAATATACAACTCGAACTTTTTCTCCTTTTTACTGGAAGCATCGGTAAATGGTAATATAGATTTATTAAAGCTAAAAGTAATACTTATTCTTGGGGGTATGAAAATCAACTGTAAAAATAAAATTCATAATATACTTTTCTATCCTCTCTTATCATACTGGGATGGATGTAGGCTTGGGATTTCAAGGTATTTACCCTCTTGGGATCAGTGTTCTGAGGGTGAATGAATGAGATTCAAGAGGTGAAGTTGAAGGTGGTGAAAAGCCCTTTAAGCTCACTTACTTTTATTTTAGATTATTTGAAAAATCATATCCATAAGCAGTTTTTTTTTTCTTTTTTTTTTTTGTGAATATAGTAATAGTTATACCACAATGACGTCGATAATGCTTGCAAGGTTCGCCTCTACTTTATGCACCCAACTATTCGTCTTACTCACTCTGGTCTCTCGGACTTTTATATACAGAGATTGGTTGTAAGGATAAGGACCACTGATTTAAGAATTGTAATAGTATCTTAGAAGATTAGTGAAGCTAATAAATTGGCAATCTAATAGAGCAAAAATTGCTATATTCGACATTGTCATGTACTAACTTGAAAATTAAGTTAAACTCGTTCCCATTAAAAGTGATTTATCTGCAAACTGCAATGATGCTCTTACCAAAGTATGCTGCAAAATTTTTCTATATGATAATTTTAAAAAAATTTATACGTAGACCCCTTCCAATTTTGGGTTTGGTTTAGTTAGAACATAACTATCTTGTGGTCCAAGCAGAAACTATTCTTAGGATCATTTTGATCCGGAAGAATTCACAACGGATATTGTCCATATCAGCCAAAAATTTAATAAACAGTTTTGTAAAATGATATTTTTTACTTTTCAATGATTTGGAAAAGATCAATTTTCACTTTTTAAAATTATTACATAAAAATAATTATTTTTAAATATTTAATAATACCACACCAATCTTGAATTTTTTAGTGTCAAATGCCACTGAAGAAAAGTATTTCTAGTTAAATTATGAACTTATACATTAGTAATATGAACTGATACTAGTAGGGCTAACTCATCTTAGCTTAGTGCATGAACTGGTTAGTGTCTTGAACATAAGGAACTAAATTCTCCATTTTGTGGTTATTACCAGTTTTTTTTTTTTTTTTTTTTTTTTTTTTTTTTAAAGAAATAGAGGTGTTATAAAGTTCCCCCCAGGGTTATCAGCAGTTTCATGTAATTAAAATTTTCAAAGCAATTTTTTTAATTAGAATCTAGAAAGCATGGATACGAGTATGGAGACACGATAATACAGATACCAATGATTCATACGGTAATAAAAAATAATAAATAAATAACTTATATTTAATATTTAATATTAAAAATACAATATTAGTAATAATAAAGTCCATTAAATATAATTAAACGCAAGAGACTATTAGATTGATAAAAAATTTAAAAATATATAACATTTGATACATCATTATACTGTTATATATGCTAGTTAGTATTCAGTTCTTATAATTTTTTTTAAAAAAATAAATAATATAAATAGGGATATTCGTGTTGAACATTTCTGTTTGGCGTGTCCGACATACATATTCGAACTTTCTTTTTATAAATATTTTTAGACACATCTCTGACATATCGACATGTGTCCGGCCGTATCTGTGTCGGATATTTATATGAGGTAAAATTTTGACATTATCCATACTTCCTATATTATATTAGGAATTGGCATTCTACATATATTTCTAGGGCCTCTTTGTATGTTTTGCTTAAGCAAGAACTAAGATACGATTAACAAGTCGTCGTCACACGAACCAAAGTTGTTTATGTTTGGTGAACCTTAGGTTCAGCCACTTTAAGTTTAAGCTAAGGAAGAGCTAACCATGACCGAGAGCATATCTTATGGTTCAAGGCACATTGGTCTTAGCTAAACCTTTGAATTTGATAATATAATTTAAATATATTTAGATTAATTCCCAACTAACTTCGGAGGGTTCGATACTCTACTCATGATTTTATAAGAAAGAGTAAGCATTAAGATAAGTAGACCATGAATGGTAAAGAAAGCACGCTGATTGCACCATATCTTCTGCTCCTAACTTTAGAAAATTTGGCGATGATGTTATGATTCTACCTAAACCTCTTATTACCTACGGATCGGTTAAATTTAAATACAAAGGGGTCCGGATTGGTGGAGCTGAGGACTGACCCACGGTTTTTACGTTAGTAAGCCGAAAGCTCAAAGTTGTCGGTAAAGGACAATGTCTTCAATAACTTAAAATAAAATAAATATATATATCAAAGGTCCATAATTTGGTGTTCTTAACTTAAAAAACACAGAAATTTTGATTTTTATAACATAAACACATATTTAACCTGTCATTGTTGCTTTAGTCGTCTATGTGACATCGACTACTTAGCTGGTTTAAGGTTTAAACCAGTAAGAAAAATGTCAAATAAAATGCAGACATCATATCTTATAGGAATCGCCATTGAGAACCATGCATACAAATTTTATTCGTGAACTATAAGTTTTAATGTATGTGATTTTTTTTTTCTTTTTTTGATTTGTGACTGCAAAATGTAGTTTCTGTTCTATATCTTGATAGAAAAATGAACAGAATTTAGTCTCTTCTAACCAATACTTATTGGAATTTGAATATTATCTATCTTTCACAAAAGATAGGCTACGGTCATCTTCCAGCATCTAATTCCGCTAATCAATTAGGCTGATACTGGTTATTAAATGTGACTAGTTTTGCACCCGTGCAATACACGGTTATAAATCATATATATATATATATAAAAATAATATTTTAAAAAATTTAGCTCTCTATTTATATTTAATTATAATATATATATATATATATATATATATATATTATATTTTTATATAAATATACTAGATAAAGAAGAAATGTCAAATGGCATATACAAAATTATTCAAGAATTGACGTTAAATATTATATATATATATATATATATATATATATATATATATATATATATGTATTTAAACATGCACTGAACTGGCCGTTAATAAAGCTTTTTTAGAATTATTTCATTCTCCCTGTCATGTGGGTAAGAATGTCTTACACCTTAAACAAAATAAACTAATCTTGTCAATAATTATGGAATTTTGAAGGATGTCTCCCCTCGTTCAGATTGGTGTGGAAGTTTTAATAGTTAGTCCCTCTCTGTACACCATGTTACTCCATGTTCTAACATGCAAGTTTACAGTATATTATTTGGTCCAGCCAACTGCTTTTAGAAAAAATCACTATTATTTATTAATATTATTAAAATATATATTAGACGTCAAAATATATATAATATATATTTAGATATACAGCATATATGATATATATTTTGATATAAAGTCATAACCCTAGTAGCGTCCTGTTATCGTACAAACTCATCGGTTGCACATATCCTTAACTGCACTTATCTCCACTCTACTTCCTTGCTTTTTTTTGTCATTCTATAGTGCTGATATAATTCTATCCCCTAGCGCAAATTTAGTGTCCTTTATTATGGTCTAATAGTAGAGTTCTCTACGGATTTATCAAAAAAATTATCAATTCGTATAATTAAAAAATTAAAAAATTAAAAAAAAAAAATAAAAATTTTAGAATTTGATAAGATTTACTACCTTCACAATAATTTTTTTTAAAAAATATTTTTAAAAAGATAGTTTTGAATATTCAAAATTTAACGAATTTTAAAATTTTAGAATTCGTTTTAAAACTGTTTGGAAACAAGTATCTTTCCTAATTCCTAATAGTGGATGCCCTGTCTTACACTGGGCGCCCTTGTTTCTGCTTTTCTGCAAGATCCTCTGTCTCTATTTGTGGACCCAATTTTAGATCACTTTGTAAGTTTCATATTAATCTAGCTTGCACTTTGGACTCGGTCCAAGTCCAAAGTGATAATCATATGTGAAACTTAAGCACTAATGGACGTTTGTAATTCATTTTGGCAAATCAAACCCCCTTTAAAAAAAGAACCAGGTAAGCTGATAATCATATGTGAACCTCAGGAGGCTTTACTATATACTGTGGTGTGTGCTGGGTGTCTGTCATGGATGATGTAACTTATATCTTCTAAAATGGACTGCCACCTACAAAAAGTGTGGGCAATTGTTCCTTTGAATATTTGGGAGAATAAAATGAACATATGAGGCTATCAATAATGAAAAGCTAACACGCACATACGCACGTGTGCGCCCCCCACACGTGACGGGTACGCTGCGTGCACCGGTCCTACTGGGTTGAGCCAGATGTCCCAGCGTATGTGCGCTGGGGCGAAAAAGATGACCTAAATAGGTTCTGCTCAAAAAATAATAATAATAATGAAAAGCTAAGACTTTTCGGTTTAAATATGAACCGACGTCATTGGTGAATTTTTTTTTGGTTACAATAGATGCTATAGAAAAAGGGCTGATTACAGGCAGATTTTTTTTCATTATAATTAAGGAAAAATCTATACCATTGTTTGCCGCTGGATTACGGCTTTGCATGGTTGTCACAAATATGCATGTAGATTTTCTTAGATAAATTTAGTAATGTAGATCATGTGTAGAAGCAACATGAACTTCCCTTTCATCGGTGCATAGAAATTTTTGTGGTCTTATTGTACTTTAATGTTCATTAGAGCATGCATAAGCTCGAACCTTCAAGATATGTATTATAAAAGTTGGTTTCATTTGTTTAAAAGGTCAACAATGTTCAAATCAATTCTTAGTTTGCTGATTCTGTAAATTACTAAACGAAGTAAATACAAAATGCCATATAAGGGCTTGTTTTCCAAGAAAGTCTTTTGGAGGTCCCTTTGTGTTTGGCCATTGTTGCTATTGAAGAAGGCTAATAAAGTCATATAGAAACTATCACTAGCTGGCCAAATTATTCAGCAAACCAAGAACTTTGGGTCCATTATTGAGTTCTGTGGTGGGCATATTTTGAATTCAATCAGATCTATCACCAAAAGGTTTTAAATGATCCCATATGATTGGTCTTGTTCCAGCCCCTCTTTTTTTTTTCTTTAAAACAAAATTAAGGTTTGGTTTGCATATGAGTAGCCTATGAAGATCGAATCCATTGAATGTTTAAAAAAAAAACTATCAATTTTCTCTTCATTTCAAAGTTTAGGAATATAAATTACAATCCAAAATTACAAAATATGGATAAATAGTCGAGTCGGGCTAATTTCACCTCCACCTTAAATCGCCAGCCGTTTCTTATGTAAAACCTCAATTTCAATTAAAACAAATTGTTATATATCGGTTTTCAGAGATCAAACACAAAATCATCTACCACGAATTTTTTGGATATTTAGTTTACGAAAATGAATTTATCCGCACGCCATATAACTTAACAATGGCTATATTTCGAATAGTCATGTATGGTGTGGATCATTAACATTATTAACCTAAAATTTCAATAAAGGAACTCGAGATTAGGATGATTTTCAATGAATTTAATGGTTTTGGTTATGCTGTCCTGTATATTTAACCAGTTTCTTTCAATGGAAGATTTGTTTGTTCATGTCCAACAAATGGATCTATTCATATCAGTTACCAACTGTTACTACCCAAGCGATCGGTGATTGGAGAGCAAGACGAGGACCATAAATCAATGCAAATCTCACTAACTCATGCATAGCATTCTAAGAAACTTCAAAGTATATGAAAATAAAAAACCTTTATCTAGATTATTTTTCTTGTTTATCTCAATTTAGATCCTCTATTATCGTAAACCATATGTATAATTATATACACGTGTATACAAGACCTTTTCAAAGCAACCCCTAGTGCATAATTTTCTATGCGGAATCTATTTTGAGACTTTTTTCGAGTAGCAAGTCAAATTTCAAGTGTTAGCCACGCTCGCTGTCGATCTCAAAGTTATGTTATAAATGCCAGTATTATGATGATTGATTTTGATTTTGCTTTGATGTAGGGAGCTATTATTTTGCTCGGAAATTTTTGTTGTTTATCACATTCTCTAGGAGTATAGCATATTGAGTTATATTGCCCAAAATGAGAAATTGCAAAATTTGATAAGACGAAGTTGGAAGTACCACATCTTTTAAGGGACTGAACTACAATTTTCTAATAGGGCACTTTTTCTTTATAAGATCTATAGCTTTTACATTCAATATTTTTTCAAAAAAATTATTCTAAACAGGTATTTTGAGTTTTCAAAATGTCAACGGATTAACAAGACGGATCTGAAATCTGTTAACAGTTTGGAGCCTCAAAACCGCTACTTAAAAATATTTTTTGAAAAAAATAAAGAATACAAAAGTTGTAAATCTCACCAACATCTACAACTTTTATGTTAAAAATTTCTCAAAAAAATACTAATACATTGGTCAAAATGAGACGGCACGATTTTTTTAGAGGGATTAAAAATGAAATTCATAAACTTGAGAGGCTGAACGGAAAAAGCTTTAACAAACAAGGGCTGAATGAGCATTATCCCTTTCTGATAAAGGGGAGGGAGTTAAATGCTAGTTAATTAATTTTTAATCTTGAATAATTTATCCGCACTTGGGACGAGTGGTTGCGGCACGTGCCTCAGAAAGTATGCGTCGCGGATTCGAACATCAAGTACAGTACAGAAATAGAGAATAGACAATTTTTACAAGTTCTTAACGAAATTGCTAAGCTGATGGCTGGTCTGACTAGTACTCTATATGTGGTACGAGACATACACTATGATAAAATTTATTTTTGGGCTTTGCTATGTGCCCCCAAGAAACCACACAATAAACCACACATGCTGACGTGGCACAATCAAGACCACACATCACGATGGGTATATCTGTAATTTTGATATTTTGTGCGAATCACGAAGGAGTTGTGCGGATCACGAGATATGTGTGTGGTGGAGATTGATTTGTGTGGTTTGTTGGGTAATTTATTGGGAGTGAGTAGTATTTTCCTTTTCGTAATCTCCCAACAGAATTCATTATTTGCAAAAGTGTAAAAAAAGAGAAGCAAATAAGAAGATGCCAAACTGTGAAGTCAACTCATATAAACAAAATCAAAATCACAACAAAAAAATGAACATTTGTTAGCAGCAGGCAGAATATTTATAAATTTTGCAAAACCAAGCTCTTAAAATTGATGTAGCAAAATGTCCAGGCTGTGCGACAAATGACAATCTCTCCAGTACCCAATAGAGAGAGAGGAAAAATGAGAGGTTTTTACTTAAAATGATAAAGAATTGATTCCACCTCCAAACAACTTCCCCAAAGCAGTGCTGAATAGCAAAAGAAAGCATCCTACCTCTCTTTGCTTCCCCACTTTACTTCAATTCACCACTCTCTCTCTCTCTCTCTCTCTCTCCTCTTTTCCTTTCTAAATTTTCAGTATTTTTCTCAATTTTAATCGATCAATACCCGTACAAGGCCTTAAAGATCCATCCTTTCCAGTCTTTTCTCACTAGTTCCGTTCTCAAAATTTGATTTTGTTGCTCCTCCATTAATGGTTTGCAATCCTGGGTCTCTCTCTTTCTGGCTCACGGAAATTATGACATCATTAGTTTTCTTTGAGGAACAATAATCTCTGATCATTATGGGTTTATAGCAATTGTTACTCAGATTTATAACTCTTGTTATTTATCAGCTTCAGATCTTTGTTTAATCTGGTGAAGTTTAG